>VXBX01001278.1:0-39345 GCA_013400415.1 Scytalopus superciliaris | reverse complement strand
TAGCCATGATGATGATGATGAACTGTGCTGTGTCCTGCACAAAAGCATAAAAGGGAACAAATTGTACCTTATAAGAAACAGCTAATTTTAACAGTCTAACTAGACATGTCTATGCAGTGGGGAGGGCTACTGTTATGCCTGCTTATTCTGTGGTATGAAGGGAAATATAACGTCTGTCTGCTCTGAAAGGAAGACAGTGACAATTTGACAATACCAAAAGGGAAGGGCTGATTTTCAAATGTCTTGTATATTTTCTCGTTCCACCTCTGAGAAAATGCATCAAAACCTCTCTTGGAGTTCCTCAGAAAGGACAACTGCCAGAGTGGATTGTGAGAGAATCAACTTTTCTTACCATGCTTCTTCTGAAATCCCGTCTGGGCCTCTTAATTTATTCACAGATAAACAAAATGCACTTTATTGCCTCACACACAGTTTTGACAGATGGCTCTTAGCATTCAGCCCAGGTGTAAAGAGACAAAGATGAATGGATCTGTTCTTTTTATTTCACACACAAACTTGTGACTTTCATCTCTACCTGAAAAGCTCCTCAGGCTGTCTATTTCTTGTTCCATCTAATAGACAGATCTTCTATCCAGATATTCATTTTACTGTGCCTTTTAACAGAAATCCCTCCCCCTGGAATATTCAATTTGCAGAGCATGAATCATGTATATCATTAATATCTTATTTAAAAGTAAAATAACATTTCATTATGAATGTACTTGAGTTTTCAGCTCAGCAGAAAGTTTTATGAAAAGAAAAGGAAAAAGTACCTATCCCCCACCTCACATATGTAAAAAGAGGTTGTTTCATTTCCCACTCAAGAAGTAATTATTAGATAAGTTACATGAAGTTAAACAGTGAAAGTAAAGAGCAGGATTGAAATGCCAGTGTTTCTTTTAATACAGAACTTTCGCTATCCTAATAAGCACCTTGATTGACTTTCCTGCTCAATTGTGCAGATAATGTGCAGTACAGAACCTGGGAGAAGTTTCATGTACACCCATATTTTGCAAAACTTTTTAAGCCATAAGGAGAGCTGTATTCCTCAGTACCTTAAGGTGTGTCACAATGTTGGAAACTGAAGAGAATGGCAAGCAAAGAAAAAGCCAGAAGTAGCTGAGATGTCTGTTACTGTGCTCTTAATTTATATCTTAGGATGTACTGAACTTGGAAGTTCAAAGTACATGTTGCCATTAAGAAGGAAGGTTCCAGAAACAGAAGAGCAAGGAGGTCACACAGGATCTTTGAAATCAAGGGTAATAAAGTGCTTGAGACACCTTAAAACCTGAAAAAATCAACTCACCACTGTGAAGGCAGGGTGGTGAGTACATCAGTTTTCTGTACCTGTTAGCTTTAGAATGTTATTTAACTTTGTGCTATAAGGCAAATCAGTGTTGAGATTTATGTCAAGATGCCTTGACCACTATCATCATCAGAGAATGTTCTAGTCAGGGGTGCTGGACCTGAACTTCCCCAGGTTTCAAACCAGAAATCATATTGGCTGAGTAGAAGTTATTTTGCTGCCTGTCTGGTTTCAACTATTTTCTATTAGCAACATTGCCATCTTGGCTGATGAGTTGAAAGTATTTCCATGTCTTCCTCAAATTCTTCACTCATGGTTTGGACAGTGGAAGTCGAAAGCTTGTCTGGGTCTCAGATTGGAGATGGGCCCTCTTTACAGAACTGAATTCAATCAATAACCATCACTAGAGTGATGTGTGATACAATATGATTTCTCTCCTATGCTTTTAGGAAACTTGCTAATTCAACACATTGGAGGGTTTCATTCAGAATTTTGTAACACTGCCAAATGCACTTACATGGCATTTTCTGGACTCTTGGCTCTCCACAAGCTGCTGCCACTCTAACAAGCCATAGGACAGCGTAGCCCTTGTCTCAATAAATAGGGCAAATTTGCTAAGTTTATTTGAAGTCAGTGAAGTGAACCCATGAGATACTAAGTGGAGATGAAGGCTGTGCTGCTTAGGGTACTTCATCCCCTCCCTACTTACTCAGAATACCTGGCAGCAACTGATATCAATCCTGCTTCTGGTGATGCTGAGAAACAAAACAGTTCACCAGCATTATCTGCTGCCTTTGGCTAAGGTATGAGGCAGGAAAGAGGGCAAATTGACTGTGGGTGAATGAAATCAGTCCATGGAGTCAGAAATCTCTGAATGCTTTTTATTCTTCCTGCACCCAAGTGGTGTTTGAACTGCATTTCCAAGAATTTCTGATGACATTTTTAAATCATACACTATCACTAGAGTTTGGAATAAGACAGACATTTTTTTCCTTTCAGGATAATGTATTTAGTGAAGTTTTCTACTTTTCCTGCAAGAATGCCAGCATTAATAAAAAGCACAAATAAAGATTTAAAATCTTCACACCTAAAGTGGAGCTTGGTTTTTTTGTTTGTTTGTTTTAACTTGTCCAGAACAAGTGAGAAGTTCGAAGAAAACAGCTCCCACAGGTGAAAATGAAACCTTTGAAATAACCACTGATTCTGTTAGCTTGAATGGAGAAGAGATCTTACAGCCTATGCTCCAGCTACCTTCATGTGCATCACATTTCTCCCTGCAGAAAGAAGATTAGAAGAGTTAGAGGCAAACAGAATCTGACAGAGGAGGATGAAAAAGCTAGTCTCTAAAGTTGCTGCTTGTTGTGAGGCTGCTTTAATGCTGCAGTTGGCTCAAGGAATGCCAGGTTCTTTGAGACAGAGAAGGCTTGCTTTTAAAGATAAAATATAGTAAGAGGCAACCTTCTGTTTAAAATTCCAGCTATGGGTTTGTGATTGTCTCGTGTGTCCTGTCTTCTAATCAACTCATATACAAGACTAGTGAGTTCATCTCTGCTCTGAAGTAAGTCATCATTATTTTGGTAAAATCTGTGAAAAAGCACTGAAATCTGGCTTACTGCAAACAGAGAACACTTTAACATGCTTTCTGATATTAATGTTTGGGAAATGGCAGCATTATCCTTGCAAATATCCTAATTGGAATTGTTATTTTCTAGAAATGTTGCAAAGCTTTTCCTTCAAGTCTTTCTCTCTCTCTGTTCCCTATACTTGCTTATTACCTGGAGTCAGAGTTCAAATGTCTATTCCCTGTTTTGAAATACTCTCCTGCCCTGAGATGCAAAAGCAAATAGAAGGAAAATTTTGATATTCTATGAGCTGATCCAGTGACAGTTGGAGTTATTTAGTGCCTTGTTGAAGAGTCTGTATTATTAATGGAGTACTTGGAAACCTTTCTGTGAAGGGGAGAAGTGTGACAGAAGAGATTCTGATTATGCTTCTACCCTCTCTTTTTTCAAGGCATTTCCTGGGGATGACATTTTGTAAGGTTGCACTGCCTGAGACTAATATTTCAGCTAGATGGAGAGTGCAGTGAAACGTTTCACTTCTGTGTGCTGTGTGTGTGTCTCAGAGGAAGAAGTTAGCTCAGACAAAGGGCCATACTGCTATGCAAACCTGTCTATACAGTTTTCAGATCATAGCTGGCTCCTATCCTACCACCTCAGAGAGTGAGCAGAATAAGTTTTTGTCTGCTTCCAAACCACTGTGTAGGCAGACACATTCTTCTGGATTTGCACTTACTGTCTTTGGCATTGGAAGGTGGTTTCAAACCCACATGCAAGCTGTGAAAGGCAGAAGCTGAATGTATTGTAAATGACCTTTCCAAAGGTCTTCTACAGCTCAATTGACTTCTTAACACTTGTGGTTTCAGCTTCTGGGCTATGAGATAGGGTCATGATGCAAGCTAGTAAGAATTATAGGATGGCTATTGAAAAAGTTAAATCAGTCCAGTGTCTCATAAATATCTTTAACAAAGGTTGATAGGCAAAATAATTCTGATTTCTTGTACTACTGCTGTAAACAGATGAAAAAAAAGAATTTATATGCATGACTGTAATAAGAACATAAAATGGTACATACACTTAAACTTTATGTATTATAATTTGAAGACTGTATTCCTGTGATCCTCCTGATGTGATATACCTGAGACATAAAGCAGCATTTGCATAACATTTGATCTCACAAAAGACTTCTACTTTTATGAGTCTGATATGATTTGATACTTCAGTGATTTTGACTCATACATGGTATTTGCAAATCCTTTTCTTTATCTTGGAGCTGAATTTTATGGAGAAGTAGTAAGATGACATTTTTGTAAGTGGAAGGAATTTACCTATCTCTGTGGGGTAGAGAGCATTTTCCTGTGGAGTGGAAGGTAGTCCCTGGTATGTTCTTCCTCTGAACTAAGCTGGCTTGTTTGTTTTAAAGGGAAAAGTAAACACACTTCTAAGCCGAAGAATAAAAAATTGTGGCCTATCTAAGCCAAAGTAGTTTTCCCCAGAAAAGTGGGATTTTTTTTTTTTTTCTACTGTGCCTTAGTGAGTCATCACAGATGTAACAACTCCTGGCAAGTATTTGAGGTGAGTTAGTTGTCTTTAAAGTTTTGATCATCTATAGGGAGTAGGGTCTGATACAAGATAGATTAAATTTATAATGATAGAGTCTTTTCTAAGGAAACAACTTTTGGCATCAAAGCTATGCATAATATAATAGAGTTCTGTTAAAGATGACAAATTCCTTCCAACACACTGACATTTAAAAAGCAAACACAATATTCAGTATGATTTTCAATTTCTGGCAGCAGCAAACACTACATCCTGTGAGGGTTTTGTTGCAAAATGCTCTTAAGAAGCAATTTGTAAGAAGATCTTCACAAGATTTAGTGAAGACATGTAGCAGAATAAAGCACTCTTGCACTGGTTACCTATAGTGAGGAACAGCAGCTATAGTAACAAGCACTGGTAAGCAAGGAGCAACTAGGGAGGATCCAAGGCTCACAGTGTGCAAACCAAGACAGCTGAACCAGAAGGAAGATTAAATCAAGCACTGTAAATTACTGGTTTGCTTTTACTGTGAATTAGTTTTGATAGTTTTGATAAATTTCATACTTTTGATAAATTAACAAAATAGGAACTAAAAGGTGACTCCAGCTAATTTTACTATTTAGGAGTAAACTTATTTGGTATGAAGATAGTAGGAACTTTATGATACCCTGAATACAGATAGGGGACAAATATCAGACATCTAAGTTATAAAAGCTGGCCTGTATATTACAGAAAGGCTAGTCTTGAGCACAGCAGAGCATTTGTTAGGCTCCAGGTGGGGGCAATGATGAAATTGGCAGGTGAAATTTCATATACACACAAGAATTGAAATAAAAACATGCTTAATCAATGTCTGCCAAAACTGGGGATTTCTGTGTTGCAGCTCACTTCTATCTTGAGAGTGTGTTGTGGTTTAACCCCATCCAGCAAGCAAGCCCCACTCAGCCACTTATTCAGTCCCCCACCAGTGGGATCAAAGAACAGAATAGGAAAGGTAAAAGCAAGAAATCTCATGAGTTGAGATAAAGACAGTTTATGAGGCAAAACAAAAGCTATGCATGCAAGTAAAGCAAAACAAGGAATTCACTACTTCCCATGGGCAGGGAGGTGTTCAGTCACCTCCAGCAAAGCAGGGCCTCATCACGTATAATTGTTATACAAGAAGACAAATACCATTGCCCCAGATGTCCCACTCATTCCCCCTTCTTCCCTCCACTTTATATACTGAGCATGATGTCATATGGTCTGGAATAGCCCTTTGGTCGGTTTGGGTCACCTGTCCTGGCTATGTCTCCTCCCAGCCTCCGATGCACTCTCATGCACTCTCAACTTCCTTGACAGGGTGACGGTACAAAAAGCAAAAACCAGGTTTAGTGAAATGTTTTTAACTCTGCAGTTGTACCAGATATGAACAAGACTGGAATGATATTTCAAAAAAACTTTTATGTGTTGTTCACTGTGTCAGATTCTCAGACCAGCAATTAATCTTGCAACAAGGGCAATTTAACGTGCCTGAGGATTGTTTGTTTCATTTACTTAAAAAAAAATCATCCCTGGCTCAACAATACATCTCATTTTCCCTTATTTGAAGCTCTGTAACTGAATGGAGGTTCACATAATATAGACACAGACAAGACAAGAGGAATAGAGTATCCTTATCCATGTTTATTTTTCCTGGTACCATATCTTTTGTGGTTTTCCAACGGATGCAGTTTAAATTGCTTATCTCCACGAAGTGAGGATAAATTGTAAATAACTATCACAGAAGCAATTTTTAAGAGAAACTAACCAGCTATGTGCTGTATATTTTACTTGCTCTTACAAAGAAGAGCAAGTACTGACTGTAGCTAATACTTGCAACATTCGAAAGTCTGTAAATTACTTTCACTCATCAAACTGGGGCACACGCATATCTAGACATGGCCCTGTTCTGGCTCCTAATGGTCTGAAAGCATGAAGTGAGTATCAAGGTGTCGCATACCTCTGCTTAGAGCAGCCATCAGTGCAGCAAGAGCTGTAGAATAGTTCATGTAAAGAGCAAATACGTTAAATCACAAGGGCTTCTTTCCCTAGATGGAATGAAAGTATTTCATATAATCCACAGCAGTGCTTACAAATGAATAGGAAATTAATTTATGTGTGGTGTTCAACAGATTTCTGCATTTAACAGGGACGAGGGCAAGAATCTTAATTACTTAATGACTTCTCTTTTTTGGTAGTGGTGATTGCCTCCTTTATTTTAAATAAATAATTTAAAACGTAATAATCTGAGGCTAAAGCAACTACACATTTTTAATTGCAATGTTACTTTTAACAGAGATACAGAATGTTCTGTGCCTAAAGTCATATTACAGTTTTTCTCAAGAAATTCTTGCAGATACCCGCAGCCTTTGCTTTCATATACACAAAAATTCCACCTCCAAGTCTCTCACTTGGCATCAAAAGCTATATATATTCTTTAATATTCTACAGGTGTTCAATAGCACCAAAATAATATGCAAATAAAAAACACATTGTATCAAATCCCTAATGGATCCAAAAGATGTCACAATACATTACAAATACACTTTGGAGCAAGTACATGGAGGATTGTATAAAAATTTACTTAGGTTTGGAATCAATCTACAGCAGACCAAGGGGAATTGTTAAGGCAGTCACAGAACCACAGATGGCAAAGACAATCAAAGATTAAGGGAGAAGACAGGTAAGAAACTTAACAATAAAGGAGAAATGAGCTGTATATTTCTTGAATCCTCAGGTAGAAGAGGTGGTGTCCAAGATATTACATGCACATCCATGCAACTATGAGGAAGAACAGTGGAGGTTCATTGCTTTCCAGTCTGTGTATTTCACCACAGTGCACACTATTGCATGTTAGTTCTGCTGTCCCTTCAGCACTTCAGCTTTTTTTTGTTAACACGGGGAGGCAAGTTTTTCCCTAAATGCCATTCAGCTTTCAAGTCACAATTATTTGTCATACTGTGCTATTTTTAGGGTAAGTAATGGGAAAATCTGTACTTTGTCTTTTCATGCACCTTCCAGCCAGCTCCATTACACCTACATGTATCATGGTAATAGTGACCCCCAAAATTAATGTGAGTTTAGACCTGCCCACTTGTTCTGGTCTACTAATGACAGGATCTGTTCATTCATCTTTTGTAAATGAGATGCAGAGTCCTTTTTTTCAAGTAAGGTGTCTGCTTGAAGGCATGGTTTATGAGCAAAATCTCTCATAGCTTAATGGAGATGTGGGAAATGAACCTGAATTAAAACTTTTTATTGTTCCTCTCCTGCCTTTCTGTTCACTACAAACACTGTGCCTTCTTAAGAGTTAATACACAGCTCTTTGGCCATAGGAAGGGTAATCACCAAGGCCACTTTTCAAACTCCTTCCTCCTGAAGGAAGAGCTAGGAAAGCTGCAGGAGTGCAAGGTACAGTGGAAATGGGAGCAGTACTTCACATGATCAATGCTGCAAAATTCCACAGCATCCTTGCGGTTTCAGTGCTCTTTGTGCAGATAAGCCAGCTGTATTGAGATGCTGGGGTGGACATCAATCTGCAGATAAAGACCACAGCCTCAGTTAAGAAACAAAGTCTGAGATGTGTTTGTTGTCAGAAAGAAGCTCATCCTGGCAACATGACAAGGTATTAACAACACACCACACCCTGTCATCCAATAAATAGCTGTACAGTTTCCAACTTTTGTTTCTTTTTTTTTTTTTTTTTATTAAAACAAGCGACAGAGTTCAAAATAGTTTGGATGTTGCCTCCTATCCTCACACTGAGAGTTGTAGCCATGATCCATCCTACTTGTATGCTCCTGTTATATCCATGCAACATCTGACCGTCTTCTGCTTAATAATCTTGTATCCTTGTGCTGGGCTCTGCATATACCACTATTCTCTTTTTACATTTGAACTCATTGAAGTTGTTGGATATTGCATGGTAAATAGTTCCTTTCAGGTTCACATTGCACTTTAGCAAAATCTTTATATGAGCTGAGCAATACTTCAGGAAGACCCACAAGGAATACTAATGGTGTCTTATTTTCATTCACAAATATTGATTCAATGGATAACATAGTAAATTTTGGTCTGTCATACATGCTTTGGTTACCCTTTCCCCTAAGTGAGATACCTCAGATGAAATCACTTCATTTACAATAGGAAACAAAAGGGGTATGTTTGCTCCTTTAGCTGGAATTAATTTCTATTGATTGAGTAATCAATAGAAATTTAATGTTTAACTTATTATTTGTTGTGTCTCTTTCAGGTCCTGTTTGAGGCCTGGGCAATTTTTAATTCTTCCCTGTCTCTTCTGATACCTAATCTCTGTGTAGATACACAACTAGAAATCCAGAGTGTGATTATAGAACTTTTTAATACATACATACATACATACATACATACATACATACACAATAATGGCATATTTAGAGCAAGAGGTGGGTGTTTTCAGCATGTCAGCAAATTAAGCATCTACAACTATACAGGAAGTTAGAGGCCACTTTTGCAAGGTAGGGGCATGTGTACTTTTGGAAAACACTCTTAGCTTTCCTTTTTAACAAGCTGGCATTTACCAGGTGTACAAAAGGCTTGAGGTCTCCAGTCAGGAAAATCAAACCATTCTGTAGGAGCGACTGTTTCTTGGCAACAGAATCAAATGTCCTACATGCGTGGTATACTGCTGAGTGGCTTTGTATCATATCAGAGTGGCTAGTGTAATTGGGAATGGTTGTACAAAGGCCTCCATAATCAGTGGTGGTATCTTTCCTGCATGTGGTTTAGAGATTGACTCCAAAGATAGGATGTACCTCGACTGTGGGGAAGAAAGGCTTAAGCTTTGCTTTTGATTTGGAGTGACAAATGCTTAAGTTCTAATCTCATACTCCTCAAGAATTTTATCAAGTCTTTTTTGTTTTGTTTTGTTTTGTTTTGTTTTTTAATTTTCTATTCAACATTAAGGCATCAAGGATATTTTGAAATAACTTTTTTTAAAAATCATGGTATGTAACTGTTTGTCAGACAACCAGAGAGGGAAAAAAAAAAAAAAGAAAGATTGTTTTCTGTTTCTTTTTCCCAGATACCTTTGGTGCTCTCTGTTTTTTTCTTCCTGGACTTACTTCCCAGTACTCTGTGAATATATCCCCCTGTCTTCTTTGCTTCCTGGGTAGAGGGAACATTCAAGGTGCATCCCACAAAGTGGTACATCTGAGCCCAAATGAAGTCTTGTCTTTTATTTTTGTACCAGTTTTGTTTGTGGGTTTTTAACCTTTTTCTTTCTGTCTCTTTTCTCTCTTCTTACCTAGTCTTGATACATCAACAAATTGGCCCAAACTCTTTCAGCAGTGCTGTTTTCTGGCTACATAGGTTCCTATTTCATGCCAAGGACACTTGGTGGAGCCTGGCTGCCAGACCAGGTGGTTTGTAGCTGCCCCGCTGCCAACACTGCCAGCATTGCTGCCCGTAGGCATGCACTCCCAGAACAGCCTCTCCATGCCCTGCTGTGCAGACAAATGTGCAGCTCTACATTTTGAGTAGCAGAATTAGAAACTGAGTGGACAGAAGTAGCAAATGTTTGCATACAGCACTGGCAATCAACGATTCCATTCAGTCAAATCTGTTGCGCTGACACCCTTACAAATCCAGGCACAGTTTCCATTCCCCTCTTCCTACTTTGTCAGCAAATAAGAGTTTGAGAGGGCTAGAACTGTGCTTGTAATATCAACTCAGTGGTATTTTCTAATATATGAGCAGGAATCACAAAAATTGAGGTTAATATACTGAGCATGCAGATAAAATGATTGCTCTGGAGCTCCTGGAAAGGTTATGAAGGACTGTGAAATGGAGTATTTTGAATGGCTGCTTCCATTGCCACTGCTTAGAGCACAGTGCAAGGGGAGAAAGGAACAAACAGATATAAATGTATTGGTCTTGTGTCCAAATAACCTTACTGCTGTCCCCAAAGGTCTCTAGGGACTGTATTATTTTATAAATATATTTATGTGGCAAGTGATGAATATAAGCCTCAGTGCTTACTTAGTCAACCATTCTCTCAATGAGAGCATTGGGTGTTCGGGATACATAGACACCTAAAGAGTATACCAGCTTAGGAAAGCCAGACTTCTTGTCTCCAGGAGTCTGAAACAGGAAAGGATATGGAATAACTGTTGTTTCTATTCTGCAGAGGTAACGAGGCAACTGTTTCTTTGTGAAGCTACATGCAAGATTTGCTTTTCTGCATTGCAACCCTTTTCTTGGTAATATTCTGACATGCGAACTTCCACGCAGATCAAGTTTTTCAGGTTCTCTAAGAGCATTCATATGCTTGGGTACATAAGTAACTTCGAATGAGGCCAGGATAGCAGCAGCAGAAGCAGGTACTACACATAGTCTCTACTTTTGACTTCCTTATCTGTCTTCTTACCTTTTTCTCTTTCAAAAGCTTGTGGAAATGGCAGAGACAGCCAGTTTCTGCTCACAGCAGGTAGCCTGTCAGACTTGGAACAGAATTCTTAACGCAGTTCTGCTTTTCTAACTATGGCCTATTTCAGGGCTCCTTTCACAGCAAGGCTGCACTGAAATCAGAGCTCTTCCTTTTTCATTCATTGATGACTGCATTTGTTTTCATGTTTCTTCAGAACCTTTTGTGCCATCCTGCTTCTACTATTTTGCTCTTAGGAATTCTTCCATATTTTTCTCTTCTCTAGTCCCAGATGCTTTGACAAGATAGGATCAGAACTGCTCAAGTAGATCATGGGACTATTATTGCATAAATAAGTGCTGCTCAGCTTAGGGTTTCACCTTGTGCCCTCTGATCTATCACAGGTAGTCTTTTCCATTTAGTAGACTAGCTCTTAGTTTTCCTCTCTAGATCTAATTACATTTTGATCCTATTTAGAATTCTGGTCTCCACAGCCACCTACAACACATGGTTCTGTAGTTTAAGCATGCTCAGCTTTAAGTCTGTAGTTATAAAATCACAGAATGGTTTGGGTTGAAAGGGACCTTAAAGATCATCTTGTTCCAACCCCTATGCCATGGACAATTTGATAATTTAATTTGTTATCCCTTTGTTCTGACATTATGATGATCTGAATAATATTTCCTCTTCATTGACTCATCATATTATAATGCCTCTACCATATTCCCACCTGTGGTTCTTTCTTTTACCGCCTGAAAAATTCTAGCTAATTTAATCTCTCATCATGCATCATGTCATACCTTTGATCAAATTTTTTGCTTTTTTTTTTCTGTACTTTTCATAGTTGTATTGTGTCCCTTCTGAAACAGACGACCAGAACTCCATACAGGATTCAAAACACAGATATGTCATTAATAGCACAGTAACATTTAATATTTACTTTGTTTTCTCTTTTTGTCCTGGTAATTTCTGTTAGTCTCATTTATTCTTTGTCATCACAGATGCAAAAGTGTTATTTTCAGAAAATGGTCTTCAGTGGCTCCAAAATCTCTTCCTTAGTAATGAGAGGTAATTTGAAGACTACCTTTGCATTCAGACAGAGAGGTCTATTCATTCCTGCTTCAAGTTCCTTTGTGTTTATCAACACTGAATGAAATTTTATCTATACTGATTTGAATGGAATTTCATCAATATTAATACCAGAAGGTCCTCTGAAATCTGCCTTCTCAGTAAGTCTGTTGTATGCCCTTGAACTATATTCATATATTTTCTAACTCGCTGAATTGCCAAGAATCCATATCCTTGTAGAGCTTACTTGCCTTTTATTAAATTGTTAACTTACAAGAGGCAACTGAGGGCTGGTGAGAAACTGGTCTTGTAAACGAGTTGTTACTCAGGATCAGGTAAAGTGCAACGTTCTTTCAAGCCCATTCTTTTCAAAGTCTGTCTTTCCAAAAAATTATGTATCTTCTGAGCACATGTAAAGATAAAATGTTTGCTACTAGATAGGTTCAACTGTGATGCTGTTCTCTTCATTTTAAAAACAATTGAGAACAAAATTGGTGCCCAGCTTGACAAACAGTATGTGTGTCTAATGGCTGGATCCTCAGGTATCCAGCAATGTTTTGTCCTGAAACCTGAAGCATTTTGGATCTTCATCAGGAGCATAAACAGTCTTGACTAAATAGCTAAACTACTGAATTTTTCAGAGCAGATATTTTTATTTTGAGAGTGACAATGGAGAAAGGTTGATGCAATTAATGAACTACATGTGCCCTCATAACAGCTGGTTTAGCTTTTCCTACCAGATACATAATAAGATTTAGCCCTATTTTTGACTTCAGCAGTTGTCCTTTTTTTTTTCTTTTACTCTAAAACTGGACAGATGACACATCCAAAGACAAATTTTAAAAGCATTTACTTTAATGTAAATGAACAATGAAATGCACTTGGTTTTCCCCTGGGTTTTCTTTTTTTTTAGAACATTGCAATTCAGATTCAATCACTGAATAAATGAGGTTGGAAGGAACCTTCATATAAGTAAAGGAAGATTTCTTTGTCTGCTTTCTGTTTTCAATGAGTGGGGGCAAAAAAAAATCACTCACTGGATGTTAATGCTCCTTGCATTTCTGAGCCAAGATAAATAACTGCCTGTGTTCCTTAGAGGAGGTAGTACAGTGTGCATGCATTTTTTCTGGCTACAAGGAAAGACTAAATTTAGGTACCACATCCAGTCTAGATAATTAATTAATAAATATCTAAAGCCATATTATCCTAGAGAGTTCAGATGGAGAAAAAACTACCAGTTTCTTATATGATATACATTTGCTCCTTTACTTCTACTCCAGAAATCCAAAGTTCAAATGCTTTTTCCTATTCTTTTCTTCACTCCTTTTTGTTTAAGAGGAGAGAAACACAAAACAGGTAATCAGCCACATTCCACTAACATGACATGGCATTGTGAATGGCATGTATCAGTTGCAAACAAAAGAATTTGCTGACAATATGTAGAGTATTAATGTTTAAAAAAAAAAATAATGGCGCAACATGTTCACAAAAACTATCCCTAATTGTTTACTCAAGAATTTTACTTCCCTCATAATGTAAATGGGACTGAAAAGAGGATTCTAGAAATGTAAAATTATTTTGGCATAAAACAGAACAAGCCTATTTTTAAGCAGAGTAGTTAAAGATTGAAGTGGCTCTTCTCTTTTCAAGTATAAGAAAGATATAGTGAGAACTCTTTGGAATGCTTTGGTTGCTTCAGGAAAATCTCATTTCTCTGTAAAGCTGGGGAGATTTTCTTGAGTATGATGAAAATAACATCCTACTTTTTTACTGTTATGATCAGCTCTAATTATTGCTGTGACATTGTATACCGAAAGTCTCATTCAAAATTTAGTTGAGCTGTTTCCTGACATCTCACTAAATTTTGCAACCAAAATGTTAAGACAACTGCAGAAAAACACCATGCTGAGTCTAATAATATTTCAAAGAATTTTTTTTAAAGAACAGTACTTGCAAGTATACTCCTTCCTCTTTAGGAAGCTTTAGAATAAATTTGCTTTAGAATAAAAAACTAGACTTCCTGATTTTACACCGTCCATCTTTCTTCATTCCTCTGCTCAGCCTGAGATTTTTCTAAGGAAATGAGGCTATGTGCACCTCTTCCATTTACAAGCATGACAGTAAGTGAGGATTAAACTTTAAACCTTCTTGCAACCCACTGAAATGACTAACCTTAGATGAAAAATGCCCCAAAGTCTTTATCAAACATTTGTTCCTAAACTGATGCCAGATACTGTTCTCATGAGAAAGAAAAGGCAATAATGTTCTAAATGGACAAACATAATTTGTTACCAGTGGCAACCGAGCAGTGATGAGCAGGATGTGCACAGCACAGGGACATGGCTCTGCTGGCTGCTACCTGGGGACCTGATTCACGAGTACCACAGCAGCTGGATTGAGCAACAGGAGGCACAGCAAATGGTCAAATTACAAAGGGAATGAACAGCCATGAAACTTTGCCTTCTACTACAAACAATACAGCCACATTCATGCCCCAGATTCAGTACCTTTATTTCATTGCAAAAAAATGATGTCTGGCTGCAGAGCTTGACTTTGAAAAGGAAGGAACTGAGCAGTTAGTTTTCAGTTCAACTTCCCTTCCACATGTGGGGTGCACTCTAGCTCACCTGATTTTTTTACCTACAGTGTAGAAATTTACCTCTGAGTTGGTGACCCCAGGATCCCTTTAGATTCCATTAAGGGCTATAGATACTTTTAAGGCATCATTCATCCAGTCTATTTGAGCCACCAATTTCAGTGACAGATGAATGATGGCCCACAACTACCTATTTTACTCAATTGGCAGTAAAAGGATCCTGGAGTGATTAGCTCAAATGTAGATTTCTTATGCATGTATCGCACTCTCTGCAGTGTCTTAATTGAACTCCCTAAGGCCTTTTTCTACAAAGAGAAATCTTCTGTGACAGCAGTGCCCACCTAATTTCATGAAGCAGTTTCCATCAAAGGAAGCAATGGGGTCTTTTTGAGGAGGAAAGTAAGCTCCTTGATGTATTTTTATACACTTATATTCAGTCCAAAGGATGCAGTTGTATATGTAGACAGAGAAGTTTTTTGGGTTTTTTTTGAGAAAACCCTTAAAGTAAGCATTCTCATGATTGATTTTTTTTNTTTTTTTTTTTTTTGTAATCAAGGGAGAGTTTAAAAATAGTGATTCAGTCAGAATGCAAAGTTGTCCTCAAAGTGTCCTCAAATGTTTAGCATTTGTATTCTGACTAACTGTGAGAATATGTTTTAGGGTTTAGTGAAGTCTGAGAGCTTTCTTTTGGCTAGACCTCCTTGTGCTGTGTAAGTACTTGCTTTCAATTCAAAGATAAGCTGGAAAATTTGGATTAACAACTTAGTCATCCCACAAAAAGAAAAAGAAAAGGTGGCTGTAATGGGTCCAGGATCTTTAAGAGATTATTTGATTAGAAAAGACATCTCTCCTTAGTGGTAACTGAGGTTTATAACTTGCATGGCCAAAGCAATAATCAAACATATGTGCAGAAAAAACAACTAGCCCCTCTGTGTCTGTTAATGTGAGCTCTGTATAGGCTTTTTTTCCCCCCAGTATTTGTGTTCTAGGGGGAACTTTGAGAATTGCAGTGTCAACAGGATGAAGTCTGGAGACACTCAGAGTACCAAGTTTGACTGCCTCAAGCTTTCAGTGGATTCTCATGATCCCATGCAGCCTGGGAATCTGAGAATCCTTTTGCACATCTGAAAAACACATATTTTTTTAATGCATCTGAAAACACATAATGGAAAACTATACTATGCATTATCCATTCAATACTTACCAAAGAAAATAAGTCACGTATTGGCAATTTAGCTCTGAGTGTACTTCAGTCAAGAGAAAACAACAAAAATGTTATTAAACCCTTAATTTTAACTAAAAAACTTTGAGGGTGCTTTCCTTTGGCATGCAGAGTGGGAACTGTTTCCTACAATGGTCTGAGATTTTCACTCAGGAAATCCCCACCATTGGAACTTAATGACACTGATCTCAATATCTATATTCATATCTTGTAGCACATTAAAACTGAGGATTCTGCTTGTGAATTTCCCCTGGGCTGGTGGCAACCATGTGTGGAACTTCAGTGCATTTGGGTTGTGAGATGAAAATATCCTGCGGAACTTACTGTTTCCCTGTGATTGCTGGAGATGCAATTTGACAATCCCGTTGGCTTCTCCACAACCTGCACCATTAAATTTATCTAACTGGGGAGAGCTGCAAAGAAGTGAGCTTGTTCCATCAGACACTGCAAGGAAAAGAGATTAATGGTACGTTTTCTACCTTGCTTCTTTGGTAACAGCAGAAATGGCCGGTCTGGAGTTCTTAAGTTTGACCAAATGTTACCTCTCTGTGTGCCTCTGTGCTTCTTTGACTGTACCTACTTTGTCTAAATTGAGGAGTTATCCATAGCTTAGTGGTCATTACTTAGTAAGCAGTCTCAACAACAGTAGTTAGCCAACAGCTGTCACAGCATCCACCACCCATGAACACTTGGTCACCTGAAAGTCGTGGTGCTGAGGATGGGCTGAGCTGGAGGTCTTTAGTCTGATCATGCTCAACTATTTTCTCCAGAAGAAAGTAAAGACTTTTTTGCCTCCATCAGTCTTTGGCAGAAAAATTCCTCTTCACCCCAGTTCTGGGATGCAGTGCAACACTTTGTGCAAGCAAACCATATGACTTCTTTAACCATCTGTCTCCCCTTACCTTTGCGGCTGAACACACTCCATGCTGACAAATTTTATAGCATATGATTGGGTAAATGAAGAAGCCTGTCATTTTTCTGCTAGCTTTTTTTTCCTTTCTTTTTAATTGAATGGCATTTGAGCAGGTTGATGAGCCTGAAAGAAAAGACCACATAGGTGTTTTAAAACAGATATCTGTCATCTTCATGACAGAAAGAAGTTAATTTATACTCTTTTTTTTTTTTTTTTTGCATAAAATATATCAACATTTTTCATGAATGTCATAATCAATATCCAGTATTTCATTTTCTGCAACAGCTTTTTCACCTGATATCCTTTGGTAAGAGTCAATTAGACAGAAGATGTATGGCATCTTCTTCAGAAGCCAAGTCAACATAGCATCATTTTTTCCTAGGACATTGAAATAGAATAGGAAAAGTAGATACAGAAAGTGAAATAAAGAGTGGGATAATTAACACGTTAGAGGTGTCTTAGAAGAGTCCAGTGACTTTCAGAAGTAGTATGGTCAACTGAAATTGAATATTAGCTGTGTGTTTTGTTCTTGAGTAGGCATAAATGAAACTATTACAAAAATTGTCAAAGTAAGTCACTAATTTATTTTTTCTTAAAGGTGCTGAAGGATCTTTGTATCTACAAATTCCAGTCATGTTTATTGTCTCTTTTAGCTCAGATAAATTACATCTCTTCAGTTCTTCTGTCTTTTTCATTAAAACATATGAATGCTATATTCGTATTTTTTGTACCCAGAATAAACTTCCTGTTTTTAGTATGCTGCCAAAACATATATACTTGTGACCTTTAATTTCTTTCTCTTTCTTGTTTCATATACCTAGTTGCATTAAAATTCTGTAAGTTTGGTATATTTACTTTCAGTTACACTCACATTTTCACCTCTACCACTCTTTAATACAGTCCCTATTTATATTTTTGAATATAAATATTTCTTTTCAAACATTTCCAATCTGTTCAGAATTTGTTTCTAATTATTATTATTTCTAACAAGAAACATGGATAGTAGTCTTGAGGTGGAAGCAAAGAAAGAATATGGTAAAATGAAGTAGCAAAAACTACTTGTGTGTGTGTGTGTGTGTGTGTGAGAGAGAGAGACAGAGAGAGAGAGAGAGTGTGTATTATATAACAATGGCAAGTAGATGCAAGAGGCTTTGTGAGTCATGCTGTCACTGGAAGATGCCATGAAGCAGGCTAGGGCAGTACGGCCAAAACCAGAAAAGCTTGGGTGCACATTTTGCATAGGTTCTCCTTCCTGAACTGAACAACCACTGGAGTCCTTTAATGATACTTATTTTTTAATGTTAAATACTAATGATCAATGAATTTATTAGTAAAATTGTATAACCATAGAATGATTTGGGTTGGAAGGGATCCTCAAAGGTCATCTAGTTCAGGGGCAAGGACACCTTTCACCAGATCAAATCTCTTCAAAGCACCATACAACCTGACCTTGAATATTTCCAGTGATGGGGAATCCACAGTATCTCTGGGCATCATATTTCAGTGAATCGCCACTCTCACAGAAAATAATTTCTTCCTAAGATCTAATCTAAATCTACCCTCTTTCAGTTTAAAACCATTACCACTTGTCCTGTAACTACAGGCCTTAGTAAAAAGTCCCTCTCCAATTTATAAGCCCCCTTTACAAGACTGTAATAAGGTCTCCCTAGAGCCTTCTCCATGTACTGAGAACTGGCTGAATGGCAGATCCCCGACAGTCATAATCAGTGGCACAGGGTCCAGTTGGAAGAATTTCTTTACCATGAAGGTGACCAGGCACTGGAACAGACTGCTCAGAGAGGTTATGAAGTCTCCTTCACGGGGGATATTCTAGAAGTCTCTGGATACAACCCTATGCAATGTGCAGTGTGACCCTGTTTGAGAAGGTGTATTGGACCAGATGATCCACTGTGGTCCCTTCCAATCCATTCTGTGATACTCTTCTCCAGGGTGAACAATCCCAGCTCTCTCAGCCTTTCCTCATAGGAGAGATGCCCCAGATCTGATCATTTTTGTGGCCCTCCTCGGGGCCTTCTCTAAGAGGTATACATCTTTCTTGTAATCTATACCCCAGAGCTAGATACAGCACTTCAGGTCTCACCAGAGTTGAGTAGAGGGGCAGAACCACCTCCTCTGACCTGCTGGTCATAGTCTTTCAATGAAGGCCAGGATGCAGTTGTCCTTCTGGGATATGAGTGCTCACTGCCAGCTCACGTTCAATTTTTCATCCACCAGAATCCCCAAGTCCTTCTCTGCTCTCAAATCATTCATGCCCCACTATGCATTGATATCAGGAATTGTCCTGACCCAGATGCAGGACCCTGCACTTGACGTTGAAGTTCATGAGATTCCCAAGGGCCCACTCCTCAAGCCTTATCTCAAGCAAATCAACTGCATTAGTCAGTTTGGTATTATCTGCAAACTTGCAGATGTTGCACTTGATCCCACTGTCTATGCAATTAATGAAGCTATTACATAGTACTGGTTTTAATAGGGATTCTTGCAGGACATCTCGTGTTGCTTTTCACTTGGACATTGAGTCATTGACAAGAGCTGTTTGGGGGTGATCAACCAGATAATTCTTTAATCATCTACAGTCTATCCATTAAATCCATATTTCTCCAATTTAGTGGCAAGAATGTTGAGTCAAAGTCCTTAAAGAAGTCCAGGTAGATGGCATTCACAGCTCTTCCCTTGTTCATTGATGCAGTCGTTCAATATTCGACTTGACTTTTTCTTTGCTTGCAAAAGTGTGTCAGGAGTAACTCTAAGTTAGATCATTGAGTTACCCTGATGTTAAGCTATAGCCAGCAGAAAAGCTGTCCACAATTAAGAAAGCACATTGAATTACTGTGCTCCTTGTTGCTACTCTGAACAGGGGAAGTTAATTCTGAAAATTTGGTAAAGGTAATACAAAACTTTACATTTTCATATAGGACTCGCAAATGTGAATATCTTACCTCTATGATGTTTCTGAAAAGGGTTTTCACTAATTAGATGTGGATAATTGCAAGTAGGGCAGTCTTCATTGTATCTCTTTACTTATACTTACAGATACAAAGGCAGTAATGAAAGATGTGCAGATAAAGAGCACACTCATGCAGGAACTTCAATGACATACACTACTGACCTGAGATAAAATCAGATACACTGAATCATAATACAATACGTGTTGTAGCACAGACTTTCCTTATGAGATGTTTCAATAAACTAAAGTGTCTATCAAAATAATTTTGATGAATGGACTCTCCTGGTCCAAGTGAACAATTTTTCAGTACAAAAGGGTGATGTGATAACATAAAAATATTTTTCAGTAAAATATCAAATTTTTCAATATTTTTTTGCAATTTATCACCCAGACATTTCCTTTTTACTTCACTGAAATAATTTTTTTCAGCTTTGATATATTGGATTAAATGCATTCTGAAAATAGGAGAGGCAAAGTACTTGGCTTGCCATTCTGATAGAACAAAACCCTTTACAAGCCCACATGAAAGGAATTCAGATTTTCAAACAATTGTATAATGGAGATATAACCTGGAGTGCATATTTACTCAGCAGAAGAGTGAAGGTTTTCACAGAAGAAAGCTAAGACACTCAGTGTTACTGCAACACTGAGCATATATTTCAGATATTTTTATCCAGGAAACAGGGAGAGAGAGAGATGATGTTCTGGCCAACAGATGAAGTTGTATTTCAAAATGTCTGAAACTATCAGTTGCAAAAATACAGTCTTTTAAAAGAGGATGAAAGGATATTTCCTATTCTAAGGCCTTTGAAGAGCCCAAGAGGAATTTTGATGTTTGAATCTAACTGTATCTGTAACTGCTTCTGGATATACTTTGAATCTTCTCTGGGTGGCTGATACTCTTCAGTCTACTGATACAATGTGCCAGCATGAAACTTTTAGTTTGAGAGTGGGTTTATTTGTTAATGTTTTGAAGAAGTACATAACTCATGCGAAAATCTCCAGGTTAATTCTGAAATGAGCCCAGTCTCTTTCACTGTAAGAAACTGAGGTAGTAACTACATGTCTCATAGTTCAAGGAATTACAGAGAGGACTTGGCGATGTAGATGGACCTCTGAAAGGGCTGTAAGCATTTGTGTCCACACAGTGTGCATGCAAAAGAAAGTATTTGCAGTTGGAGATCTGGTACAATCAAAGAAGAAAGATCCAAGGTTGAGTCCAAACAATCTGTCATTTTACAATTCAGAGCCATCTAAATACAGACAGGAAAATGAAGATTATTGAGGTGCTCCCCTGAAACTAGAAACTTAGATGGCCCAGTACAGACTAAACAGTTGTCAGAGAGGAAAGAGCTGGCCTTCAATATGGTAGCTGAAGCAGTCATTTACAGTATCTTAAAGTAAAAACAACAGTTGTCAGTGCAGAAACCTAGATTGCTGTTAATATAAATAAAAAGGGAGACCTTAAATGTACCCTTAATGTGCATTCTGTTCCTTTAATAGGTAGCTCTTCTAGGGCTCCTCAGGATGCTGAACTCCCCTGCAGAAGCCTTTTGTTGTACTAATTCTGTAACTATAAGAGTCGGAACCAGGATGTATTACATGAGTGATGAGCTCATGTAATACATCTTTCACTAAGCTCTTCTAAATGGAGATGACTAGAAAGCAATCATAGGAAGTTTAGGACATTATTTCTAAGGCAACACTGACTTAGCAGCTAATAGGGATCTTTCCTTCATGATTATCTGGGGTTGGCACAGCTGGAAGAAGTAAAAGGAATTAAGTCTACTTTGTCATTAAGTTTTATGTTGATAGATGATTTCCAAATGCTGAGGTAGACTTTGTGATTATAAAACATCAAATATGTATCTTTAAGTCACAAACTGATCAGAAAGGGCTTTTTTGTAAACTCTGTCCCAGAAATTTTCCTCATGGCTACAATAACATTTACCAGAGTACATACAACCATAATCCATTGTGCTTTAAATGTTGAAAAATGCTGACTTTTTCTGTTAAAATGCAGATATGAATTTGTTTATCTTTATAAACCTGACTGATTCAAATCACTGCTTTATAAAATTTCCAAGAGACAAAGAAATGTACTTTTAGTAGGTACTTATTTTGAACAGTTTTTCACATTGCATTTTCTGCTTTTCTTGAACACATGAGCAACATATATATTGGCTCAAGCAGAGAACAGCTGACTGATCCACAAAATGTAAAGCCATGAATGAATTATTCTACTTGTCCTAAACTTATTAAATAAATCCATCTACTACAGCAAACAACTCAGGATTTAAAAGACTTTTAAGAATATTTTATTGTAATTGCCTCTATCTGCTCCTTTCACCTGGCAGTCTTTGCTTTCTAAGAGTTACAGTCATTTAGTTAAAGCATGTGCATCTATCAGTCTCTTTCACCTGGCTGAGCTTTGGGTCACCAAGAGCCAGAGTAATTTAGATAAAGCAAATTCTGACTCATTTGAAAAGGGACTACCACTTTATAGTGGTCCTGCTGTTGATCATGGTCTTGGGTGACATGCTCTTCTAGTCACTGAAAAGCAGGATCCTGAGAACTACCTCTACAACCCCTTTGTACTGTAAGGTGGTTACACCAAAACTCAGCTACTCTTGTTTTGGTTTGTTTTTTCAGGTGGGACAAGCATAGGTAACTGCAAACTAACTCTCAACATTTTCTAATTTATTGCTGTGCTAAAATGAGAAATCTACTTTGCGGATGACTTGTACCTCTCTGACAGTGTTTCCCTGGCATCTTTCCTTCCAGCATTACCAAGTGTTTACCGTCTCCTCTATAAGGCAATCCTTGAGTTTCTGTAATTAGGCTGACTTATTGCTTGGTTATTCCTTTACTCCTTCATGGTAACACTGAGCTTGAGTTTTGTTGACATTCCACCTGCTTGAGAAACTGATAGTAGAGAGGAATGTACCCAGATATTTATTGCTTTTTCTCCTTCTCCTGTCAGAGCCACTGCTAGTGAGGGCCTGAGGCAGTCTGGCACACCTGCCGTGGGACAGCTCAGGGGGCATTGTGCATGCGATATTTGCTCCTGGAGAGTTCAGATCTGCCTGGATGTAGGACAGGTGTGAGTTCTGCTTATGCCTGAGTAATTGCTCTGATACATTTCAAATAGTGTAAATGCAAATTATTCCATGGACGAGCTGATGCTGTGCTTAAAGCTTAGAGGATTTAGGGTCTTTGGAAAGCCTAGGCACAGATCCTAAGCACAGACAGGTGTTGGACAGTAAGGTTTCCCTAATGCAATGCTAGGAAACCAGCGTTGCTCAGCCTTGAGGTTTTCTGTACTCCCAATGAGAATAGGATGGTGGCCACTGGGTAGGGGTTGGGATTCTTGTTTGGTGAGGAAGGGCTTCTTTCAAAGTGGACATCCTGATACCACAGGCATATTTTGTATACCTAGTGTCCTTGAGACATTAGCTTAGACAGGAGGTCACAGTTTGGAGCTGGTGTGCCTTTGTGCAGAAGCCAAAAGTCATCTAATTTATTTGTCACAGACTTTGTCTTGCTTTGTCCTGCCAAAACACAATTTAAGATCCAGCATGGCAAATCACATGGCAATTGCCACAGCACCCAAGCTATTGTGTGAAGTAATGTGTAAAAGTACCTCAAAATGTTTCTGTGATCCACACAAAATGCAGTGCTGCTAACAAATGTCTTTTTTAAAATTTTCCTGCCAGAATGAAAGCAAGGCCCAAGAACTGGTTGAACAGTTAATTTTGCTTCCCTGGCATGACTGCTCCATGCTGCTCCCTTTTCTCCCTGGTAAGGCATAAGGATGTCCACACAGTGGGACTGTTATTCCCAAAGAGCCCTGTATCTGTCTCTGTGGGATGAGGAGATCAATTCCTCACAGCTATTAGGAAACTCTCCAAGACAGGTCTGTTTACCACTGTTCTTTAAATTGCTGTAGTGCAATAAAGAGATCAGCTGAGACTGTGGAACTCACCCATGCTTGCTCCCCAGTTTTCTCTGTCCCAGTGTTACTGAGCTCTTTCATGTTTTCCAACTGCAGTGTGTTTACCCTAGAGGAGCCACTAATTGCCAAGGAAACAAGTGGCTATATACAATTTTCTTGTTTTTACTGTGTTAATTGCCAAAGACAGTAAATAAGCAAGAATTTTGTATTACACCAGACTGATACAAGCTGTGATAGAGGTTTTTTCTGCACATGTTTTTAATGAAGATCCCCTTCAATTCTAATTTTACTTATGCTCGTAACCTGGGGCTGTTGGTATGGGAACTGCTTTTTTTTATTAATTTCCTAAAAGAACATCCCAGTTGCCCTCTTATTAGTCTGTAAATCATTTGGAGTTAAAATTGGTGTTGTTCAGAAGCTGCTGGTGTGTAAGTTTTAGCTGTCCCACCTTTGCACAAAGTCTTTGAAAAGTTTGTGTATTATTATCAGAAGGGATGAGACAAAATAAATTGTAGTAATAAGAAACTGGAGGAGAAGATGATAAATCAGATTTTTTTTAAGTATTGCTATATTTGCCGAAGGAGAACCAAGATACAGTGACTGTATGTTTAGTCAATTTATTCTTGCAAGAATCTGAGATCAAAGTAGATTCTCTCCCACAGACAATCTTATCCTACAGATCATTTTGTCCTTCAGTATAAAGAAAAGACAATGTATTTTTTTGAACATTGGCTAAGTATCTCATACAGGAAAAATCTGACTACTCTGTAAATTTTCGTGATTTGAGATGACAAAGTAATTTTCTCTTCCATAGTTCAGTTTGATTAGTTTGATTACCTGCATTGAATATCCATTGCTTTGATGACTTGGACATATTCATCATGTTTCTACTTATGACCTTGCTTTCTGCTAGGGGAAAAAAAAAAAAATCCTCTGTTTAGTTTGCTTCTAGAACTTATGTAGTGGCTTAGCTTATGCTAATTTGTGCATTTGTTCATCTTTTTAATAAAATCTTTATTTATTCTTATCTGTTTGAGATTTAGCTGACACATTAAAAAGGTGTGGCAATCTCCTACAAACCATTTGTGTGAGCCTTGTCTCCACCTCCTAAAACAGTATCACAATTTTCATAGGTAGTGTCAACAACACAGAAGCATCCTACCAGTGCAATGTTTAAATACTGTAGCACTCATTTAGAAAATTACAAAGGAACAGTTCTCTCCTGATTTCCCTTGTTTCCTGGGAAATCTGGATAAGGTTTAGGGCTCCAGTTCTTCAGTACATTTTGTCATTCCAGGTTGGGCCTATTGCAGTCCTCTCTAGAAGCAGATCCTATGAATGTGGTGAGCATTGTCTTGATCTCTGTATCTACTTTGTTTTTTCCAGTTTGTTTTGACTGGCTTCCTTTTGTCTTCAGCTTTTCACCTTCAGCCACTTTCCTCTCTGAATCTTCATTATTTCTTCCATTCAGAGTCAAATGAGCATTTGCCCTAAGCCATGTTTTCCTCTTCAAAATCACACTTCCTAGTCCCAACATAAGCTCATTTTATATCTAAGCAGGATTTTCAGATTTTTCAAATCCAATTTTACCAAACAGAAAATCAACTGCAAGAAATAAAATTATTGTTTCCTTTGTAAAATGGAGGGATATGAATAGATAACTATGGCAACCCATCTTTGTTTGCAAAAACACTGTTGTAAGGTAGTAAACTATAGCAAAAGTACAACAAAACCTTGTAATGACCTCCACTTTCTTGTTTACTTTATTGTCAAAATTTTCACATTAATAAACATACGGCATACATTTTATCAGTAGAGAGAGGCATACTAGGCTTTCAGCTCTCTCTCTACCCCCCTCTTAGGACTCTAAACAGCTTAAGGCTGTCACGGTGAAGTAGTCTCTTGTAAAGAAGGATTTAGTTCAGTAGTACTTAAAGGTTAATGAATTTTACCCAGAGACTGAGTAATCTTTTGGACTAGCACTGGCTAGCATCCTAGCTCAGTCATTTGCTGCATGGTAAGATTATCAGGATGCCTACATTACAGCTACCTAAATACTCCCTTTATCCTTCCCAGCTTTTTTCTCTTAAATTTCCATCAAAACAACCTAATTATCTGCAGCAAATATGTATTAAAGTGACCTTTACATTTTATATTTTGTAACTAAAGCACACTGAAGTTAATGTGAATCTTCCCATTTACTTCAGAGGACTTTGCATCTAGCGCTAGAGATGTTTTTTACAATTGTCTTGTACCCTGTGGTTTGCTCCATTGAAATGATAGGCTGACTGTGAAATTGTAAGTCAGGGAGTTTTGCAAAAGGAAAAAAAAAAAGATACACAAATCCTATCACAGATCGCACTGGATCTTTGTCACAATGGGATACTTCAAAACAGTATTTCTCAGACTCTACATAGCCTATCTCTAGGGAGCATGTTTCATGCAAAGTCCTGACTTCTCAGGTAAATTTCACACAGTTATTAGAGCTACCAGAAACAGGAAATATGTTCCATGAAAAATGATATCTTAGCAAAAGTATCTTGTAGTTTTGCTGGTATTTACTCTAAAATTTGCCAGTGTGGCAGACTTTCTTTTTCTTGGTCATTTCCAGCTGATAAACTAATTTATTCTATAAGAAGTTCTTGCCTTAAGTCCTGAAGGACATGACTTACATTTTGTGCTGTTGAATTTTGGTGTTCACAATGCTTCAGCCATTTCTTCCTGTCCAACAAGCCACTCCTTTCCATCAGTTGCATCTATTAACTTTCTACCGCCACTAACAGTGTTCTACTTTCTGTCCAAAGCCACAACAAGCCACTCCTTTCCATCAGTTGCATCTATTAACTTTCTACCGCCACTAACAGTGTTCTACTTTCTGTCCAAAGCCACAAAAATAGAACATTAAATCAGTTCCATCAGTGATACCAGAGGAACTCCGGGAATTCTCTCTCTCTTTAATTTCCAAGGTCTTAATGTCTAAGAAGAACTATCTTCCCATTCATCAGTTTATTATTTGCTTTGCAGCACTTGTTCAAATTCCACTGCTCTTAATTAAATAATTTCTCAAATAAGGCCATAGCTAAATTGCTCAATAAAATCCAGTTTATGCACTCTTTCCAAACTTCATCTTCTTCAAAAAAAAATGTTATTACAGTTAGCAGGCTGATCTGGCATGCTATCATTTAGATGAACATATATTTCATTATATCTTGCTTCTTACTTGTCCTTTGTGTTTACTTTTTAAATTTCTAAATCAGTTACACTCTTTATGATGTTACATTAATGACCACTTCCCATATTCTTCTCTTCTTGTAATAGTAGGTTTCATAATTTCCAATCACAATACAGGTTCAGGTCTGTAATTTCACGTGTCAATTCATGATGGAGGTTATCGAATTTCCCTGATAAGAAATGAAAGCAAACCCTCGGTGAAATGAAGACTTCTGTGTAAAGAAGTGCAAACCATAGTGTCTAAGGTAACTGCCCTAACTCTGGCAGTGACAGGATTGCCTCAGTTTCGACAAAGACGTATTTTCATCTGTTTTAACATAACTTCCAAAACAAAAACAGCACTCCTCAAAAAAAGAAAAAAGAAAAAGTTTTTCCATCTGTTCTAATGTTTTTGATAGCTATGTACAATATATAAGCATGTTGTCAAAAATGGAGTAGTCTATTTGCACTGGAATCTCATTCTAAAGAAACCCTGAACTTCTTAAATGCCATATTTTAATTACAGATTAAGAAGAAAAATCAACACTGTCCTTAGGCCAACAAAGGAAAGACTTCTGAGAAATTTTCCATTATAAACTTCTTCAACACACGAGTGGAGTTAAGCAATTTATCCCTTTATCTCAACAAATTTCATAATAATGTGATGCTTGTCTTCCTCAGGAGAAAGAGAATTCTGTTCTTTTCCACACTGGTTGTGATTATTCCTGTTTATTTATATCCAAACTTTGTGCCCGCATTAGTTCAGCAGCGACTGTTCATAACCCTCTGTGTGAACCCTGTGGAGCCACAAAGGCCTTCCTCCACACGTCATTGCCAAACTTCTGTCATACAGCTGCAGCATCACTGCAAATCTTTCAGCCAAAAATGAATATCTTTCTTTATCTAATTTTGAAAATATTTGCAACAAATTTAAGTAAGTGTCAAATTAACACATTTCGGAGTTGTAATGATACCTTGCTTGAGAGTTATCTACCCAGCCCTTACTTCTGTTTCCCTGTATATTTAACATGTGTACAGAACTAGGTAGTGATTCTATGAAGAAAAATAAGTTATAATCACATAATCAAAGACTATGGCTTAATGCAGATGCACAAGGGATCATGGTAACTTTTCTTGAGCTAACTTCACTTTTCATCTTAAATAATACTGGTTTTAAATTGTGGTATGATACTTCCAAAATGCTTTTCACAAAGTGCCACAAACTCACGAAACCCTCATGTTTGTTGAGAAGAATTTGAAACCTTAGGTGTATCAGTAGACACTGCTTTTATTTGAACTGAAGAACAAACTCCGTTGACTGGTAACCAACACAGATGATATTGGTTCAATGAAACATTCTCAATCTGATGTGCCAGCATGGTAAATTATATCTAGAGATGGTCAAGCTCACACAGCAGAACAGTTTTCACATATCTTGTTCCTACCTGGTGCCATGCATTTCTAATTCCATTAGTGCTCTGGTGGTGATCTGGACACATCCCTAGAACACTTTTGTGATTTCTTTTCACACTTTGACAGTAATGATTTTCATATTCAAATGTCAGAAAAGAAATTAACAA
Organism: Scytalopus superciliaris; assembly: GCA_013400415.1. Classification (NCBI taxonomy): domain Eukaryota; kingdom Metazoa; phylum Chordata; class Aves; order Passeriformes; family Rhinocryptidae; genus Scytalopus; species Scytalopus superciliaris. The sequence goes on along the minus strand of VXBX01001278.1, from coordinate 11,005 downwards.
ATTCATGGGAAAGTTTATAGACTGTTCTGTAGCCTGTAAGCAGTCTTCCCTATCAAAAGTTTGCTGTGGTCACAGATCCACTGAAGTAGCAAATGGTAAGAAAAAGAACCCATCACCAACTGATACCTCAGAAGGGTAAACAGGTTCCTGATAGAAAACAAACCAGTAATTGTTTTAATTCCGGAAGGAATTGTCAACTATGGAAGGCAATCACAAAGTTTATCTGGTATGGTACAGAACATAATTAGTTTTGTGAGATAAACCTTTCCTTTTTTTCATGAAGCATTTCTACATGACAGAACTGTGTTTTTATTGACTTAAACAGGAATCATGCTTGTTCTGCTATGCAGACTAAAAGAATAGTAGTTCAGGCCTGCTGAAGTTCAGCAGCTACTGGAATAAACCTGTGCAAATAAACAGGATGTGTGCCCTGGCTTCTTAGCCACAATAGCAACTTTTAAATGCCTCCAGGGCTGCTTCTTCCATTTAATATAATATTTCCAGTATCCAGACTGGCTTGGGTGGGAGTAAGAAGGACCTTCATGTTACTTTACATTCATTTTCATCCCACAGTTCATTCACTGACATCAGTCTTTAATATCCACATGTAGAAAAGAGACTCAAGTGCTGAAATATTGTTCATTGCTAGGTTACTGAATCTAAACATTACATCATTTTCCACATTAACAATACAGTACACCAGATAAAAAAAAAATGCTAGCAATTGCTTCTTTCTTGAGCAACAGACGAAATACAAATTCACACTGTATACAATTGTTTGAAATACTCTAATAAGAGTATGTAAAATGTATTAACGGCTGTGCAACACAGAAGAAACAATGGAGGCGGAGTCACCTGTACATATAATCTCACAGCTGAGCTATTGCATTTGCCACCATTTCTCAGTAGAGATAGTAAAAAATGTTAATTGACACTTACCTTTAAATTCTAAACATTTTGTTTGTCAATTGCCATGCAAGCATTTTCCTCTATTTAATCCACAAGCTGAATATTTTGGTGTTTCTAGTTGAAAACTGAAGACATTCAAAGAATGTATATTTTTTTAACATACTTTTAGACATTTAGTGGAAGGTTGGAAAAAGGCAAAATCTCTCTATCACATGTTTAAAGAAAAGTGTTTGTATACACACTAATGAACGAAATCAAATTATTTACATAAGCATGCAGAAGTAAAATTTATCAGTCTAGTTTCCAAAAAGGGAATATAAAGCTTGTTAAATATTTTGGATGAGGAATAGGCAAATACATCTGCTTTTGAAAGGTAGGGCAAAACTTTTTACATTGTGGTGTTATCTTCCTATCTAAAGAAATGATGCTCCCTTTTGGGTTCAAAAGATGGGTACATGTGCAACTTCTAGATGTCCCTCTGTTATGTATGCAGTTCAATCTTTAATGAATCTTGTATTTTCTCAGGAAAAAATGTCAAATTCAGGATTTTCCTCTGTTTCAAACTTTACAGATCACATAGACATTTTTACGGCATGGACTAGTCATTTTTTACTTTACAGTGACAAAGATTTACTGAGCAAGGTCAATAAATACAGAAGTACTACACTAAAAAGAAATGGCCTTAAGCAGTGATGTCTTTGTGCATGTTGCTTTACTCTTAAGCTCCTGCCTGCCACAACAATAATAACTCTTTGTCAAGGGCAGGTAAAAACAGACAAGAAACAGTAAATAAATGAATTGAAATTCCTGATGTTTGTCCATTACTATCTGTTTATTGTATAGGAGGGACAAGATGAAAATACATTTTTCAATGAACTTTTAATAGAACTTTTATAATTTTTAAAATTAATCTCTATTTTGTAGTTGTAGTGGTGGCCAAGAAAGCAGCAAAGCAGTCTATTTCAGTAAACAAGCCAATAATAACCCCTCTATTGTTTTCCACTCACTTTTATATACAGCTACAGTGGTTGCTTGTCACTTATTGATAGGTGCTTTCCATTATATTTCCCCAGTAGCAAAACTTCTCACTGGTAACTTTTAAGTGTCATAGCTTGCAGCCTATCCCCAGCTATCTCTTCCACATTCTTGTTTACATTCTTTCTCTGTGTGCTGCCCTCTTTTAAGGATACACCACACAGTTGTCAAGCTTCATGTCAGCATTCAGGGGGTCAGCAGACCCGCTGTCCATCCCCACACTATTTTGTCCTTATCATGCTTCCTTTTCATAATTTCTATTATTTTAGATCCTATTTCCATGTCTTCTCTCTCTCCACCCTCTTTTATCTTCTTCAGCCACCTCCATTTCCTTTTAAGTGGCAATGCTAAAGAGCTCCAGAAAGAGCTACTGTTATCTGTAATATTAATCAAGGACCTTTAGTAGTTCAAGGAAGACACCACCTCTAACATCTTCCTTGCTTTATGCTGTCAAAATCTTCCCATGAAGTTTCCATCTAGTCTCTTAAATGAGTGGTGCAATCTGTCACACATCTTTTACTTAATTTGCCATTTCTTCTAGCTTCCATCCACTTTGCCTGGCGTAAGTGCTTTAACTCCCTATGTACTTTACTGGTCTCTTCATGAGAAATTATATGTATGTATACTTTTTCTGCATTCAGTTTAGATATGCCTCTCTCACATATAAGGCTTAGCCTTCCAATACAGCTGTGAAGAAGTGGCTTTACTATGTGTGTCCTTGTGTCTGACACAATTAGTTGTAACAGATAGGTGCACATCCATCACAGGGTGGGACATCAAGAAAGGAGGCTGTGGGATGAATACATTATTTTAGGAGACCAAGTTCCTCCTGTGTGGCACTGTTCAGGACAAATCAGTTTTAACATGTGGAGTGGAACACATGCAATCAGTGAAACAGTGCAGAGGAACTAAAAACATCAACTTGATGGTGGCATGTTCATCACAATGACAACTGAATCTAGTAAGGACTATCAGGAATTAATTTTTTATTGGTGAATGGAATATGTTCATCTTTATGCTGTAAAAGAAGGAGTAAGGGGAGATGGAAAAGAAAGGGCATGTGTGTGGTATAACATGAGGGGGAAATTGAGCTGGATAAGAAGTTGAAAGGCAAAAGAAGTTCAAGTTTGAGTGGGTGGCAAAGGATAAGGAACAAAAACGAGAGGGGTGGAAGACAAAGGGAAGAAGGAGTGGAGTGAGATTAAAACAGAATTTTGGTTGTCTTATTTTTGTAATCCTTCATTAAAGAGACAGTGAGATCCTGTTATAACAGTGAAAAGGTGAGAAAACCTTGATTTAAAGCTGGCATTTAGTTTGCCAGTCATGCAAAAATTAGTTTCAAACAGAATCAATAAATAGTATTTTTTAAATGAATGAAGCTCACAATCTGGACCACAACGTGACTTGAATAGGTAAAAGGTATTATGCAGGACTCAGTGTTTATTTGGTTAAATAACATTTTCTGTTTTTACAGGGTTTTTCTATATGATGGTGAATATGATGTACAGAAAACTGGAACCTGGGTTTCCCAAAGGCTAACATACAGTCCAGCATTAGGTAACAAATACTTAAATGAGGGCATATATTAGAAGTAAGCTTATTCACTTCATGTTCCTGACAGAGGATGTACCAATTTTAAAAATGTTTACATTTCTTAGAATTTTTCTTGTTCATTAAACTCATTTTACTTTCCCACTTTCATAAATGAAATATGAATTAACTATTTCACTTTAATTAGACACTGGAATGATGTAATGCTTAATTAGTTCAGCTCCCACAGAGTCATGATTGCACACACAGTGTTTTAAAATGTTACTAATAGTCTATGATACCTTTAGTCCTGAAATTTTTGTATAGAAATCCAGGTACAAAGACTCATGTTTGATTGTAATATTTTCAGAAATGACAGATTTGGCCTCAAGCTTTGGTTATTGCAAATTGTCCTACTAAGTAGAATAAAAGTTCTTTGTAAAACAAAGCAAAACAAGGCAAAACCTCTGTAAAGTAAAATATACACAGGTATTCCTCTAAAAATGCCAAGGCAGTGGAAAGGATTCAAAAAAAGGTGTATTTTGGAGGTGAGTATGATGAAAATTTACAAAACCTCACAGTGCCATAAGACAGCACCAGGTCTCAGGGTAAGGCAGTTCCCATGGTCTTCTAGGGCTTTTTATATTCTCTCTGTCCTCCCCTGCCCTCTCCAACCAGAGGAGGCTCTGTACATGTCTTCAAACTTATCTCTCCTGCATACCAGAGAGAGACACTTTGCAGACAGAAAAAGGCTTCCTAAGCAAAAGTTCTAGCTTCCTGTTACAAATTCTTCCCAAAGTGCATCTATCCCTACAACCGCTATCCAGTTCAATTATCCATTTACCTAGCAATATTTAGGCTGTTTTTTCACTTCTGTAACAATTGCTCCTTGAAATCAAGTAGAGAATCTCATCCCTATTGTTGAATTCTTTATATTCTTTACATAAAGAATATAAAATACTATTTTCAGATGGGAGGTAACTTGTGCAAAAAAAGGCAAAGAGAACATGGGGTTCCTCATAGGATGAAGAATATGAGAGGCAAATCTGCACAAAAACAGAGGTCTGGCTTTGTCTCTTGCCTTGATACTGCTGGAAGGAGGTGCTCTAGGATGTCAGGGCACTCATATGTTGTAAACTGGACTGCTTAAGAGAATAAGGTGGTAATTTTCTGAATTTCAGTATGTTGGTATCACTTTTCATAGGAATAGCATAGGAGAGAATGCATTCATTTGAATCAATTTGCTCATTGTTTCCATGACCATATAAAACTCACGTTAGAAATGTCATGTTTTCATTTTCCAGTTCTATTCCCCATATCACTGGCGGGTGGCGACAGATTGTATTAGCAAGTAGCTGTATGATACTTAGTTGTCAGCTGGGATTAAACCACGACAGTTTTGTATTCAGACATTAACTTTTATGACTGGAAATCCCATAAAACCAGCTGTCTCTTGTAGTCTAAGCTTGTGCTTAAAAGTGAAAAATGCTTGGCTCCTTTCACCTTGTTTATCCTCTGCATCTGTAAATGTTTTGGATCAAACACACTGTTGAAATATAAATAATACTTGCTTTCTTCAAGCTGTTGCAGCTTCTCTCTCCAACTATATGAGCCCCTTTTTCAAAAAAATAAGAAACATTGACAAGAGAGCACTGCTAAGTTGAAAGTGGTTATGAAGGACTAGTGTCAGGTTTCCTGTTTACCTCCAGGATTGTGTCTGGGGTGGTATTGCTTTTTATGTTGGACAAATTCTAGAAAAGAGTTGCTTCCAGGCTTTCATGTTCCTGTCCATAACCAGTTGCTTACCACCTGAGAAAAAAGGTGGAATTTTACATGCCTGGCTGCCAGAGATCCTTTTGTAGAGCTCCATTATCATCATATCTAAGGGCTGCAAATAAAAAGTGCTTTTATTGTTTGTTTCACTTACAAACGAATCCACTGTGATGTTACAGCTTTGAAAATTAAACTGGGCACATGACCTAGTTGCTACAGAAACCTCTCTGGAATAAAATGAAAAGCAAGAGGACAGAGGACTCAGGAGTGCTAATTTACAGAAGTAAGAATATTAAGTATCCTTGATCTGTGGCAATTGATACCACCTCCTTGTTTTATTTATTAGCAAAATTAGTAAGAAGGAGGTATCTCTTAATTTGCCCCCTGGAAAAAAGTACATTCTCAATTGCTGCTTTGCAGTTGTGGTCCATTAGTCATATTATCTCGGCTAATACAAGGATTATTATTGTACTGAGCTCTGTCTGCAACAGAAGTAAGCAGTGTAGTCACTCTCATTATGGGTGTTACTATTGCGGTCCCTCAGAAGCCACATAACAATGTGCAGTATTTAAACCTTGGTCGGCTGCGAGGTACCCGCCCAGCTGCTCTCTCACTCCCCCTCCCCAGCAGGACAGGCGTAGGAAATAAGACTAAACGGCTCATGGGTAAAGACAAGGACAGGTAAATTACTCACCAGTGACCATCACAGGTGTCTTGGTTTAAAGACAGTGTCTGCCAAGGAAGGCGGGAACCTTCCTGGAATACAAGGACCCTTCCCTGGAAATTATTATAAATTCGAAATGAAGAGGGTGCTCCCCCTTTCAGGAGGTTCCTGCAAGCTCATGCTATTGGCAGGCAGTCTCAGTGCGGGCAGTTGTAGAGGTCTGAGCCAGTGGGATGCGGGACGGACCCTCCTGGGGCTGCTGCGAGCCCGAGCAGGGTGACAGCTAAAGGGCAGAGCCGATGGGAAGGGAGCCATATGGAGCCAGCAGAGAGAAACGCGGGGAACCTCTCCACACCATTCTCCAAGCCAGGGGAAGGAAACAAATCTCATTATTTCGTATTGTTTCAGGATGTGTTGTGATTTCTGCTTTAGAGGTGGGAGGGGGTGCTCTCTTCTGGAGCAACACCCAAGCCCGGGAGAGAGGCTGCCTTCCTTTAAGTCTGAACTCACCATGCTGCTCCTCTCACCCGCTTCGGGCTCGTACCTCAGCCATGGCTAAATGGGGGATAGGGCTTCCCCTGCTGCCTTAGGGCTTAGGCAAAAGAAACAAAAGAATCCCACCTTTGCAGAGAAAAGCTATTGGCTTTTCAATGGGAGAGGCAGTAAGATCCAAGCTAGAAACAATTGAACATTGACTTTTATCCCTTCCTAGCAGGAGGACTTGCTCCCCCATCCTAAAAACTGTGTGTTGGTGTGGAAAATTCACTAAAGAATTTGAACGTATAACAGCAGGCAAAAGAGTTTTACCTTGGGGAAGATTATTTAACTTCTTGACAACCAAAAATAGAGTAAGACAGTGAGAAACAGAAACAAAAACAAATCTAAAAGCACCTTCCCCTCTCTTTCCCCTTCTTCACAAGTTCAACTTCACTCCTGGTTCTTCTTCCATTTCCCACTATCAGGGGGATGGAGAATGATGTGGTTAGTCCATAACACTTCTCACCACTCCTTCCTTGTCACATTTTTCCACCACTCCAGCTGGGGGTCACTCCCATGGGATACAGTCCTTCACAAACTGCTCCAGCATGAGTTCTTCCCACTGGCTGAATGTCTTCAAGAACTGCTGCAGTGTCAGTTTTTTCCACAGGGTAACATCTTTCAGGAAAAAACTGCTCCAGCATGGATGCCCCAGGAGCCACAGTTCCTGCCAGGACCCTACTCCAGCATGGCATTTCCATGGTCCGCAGCTTCTTTCAGGACACATCCATCTGCTCTGTTGTGGGGTCCTCCATACTTGGTTCTCTGTGGCATTCAGGGGAACAACCCAAGTCATCGTGGCCTTCTGCAAGGGCTGCAGGGGAATCTGATTTGGCACCCAGAGCACCTCCTCCCACTCCTTAGGGTCTGTAGAGATTTTTCTCTGACATATTCTCACTCCTCTTTACCCGCCTCAGTGCAGTGTTCTTTTGCTCTTTCCTAAACATGTTATTACAGAGGTATCACCAGCATCCCTGATGGGCTCATCTTTGGCCAGTGGCGGATCTGGTTGGGAGCCAGCTGGAACTGGCTGTGTCCATTTTGGTGGCAGCTTCTGACATCTTCTCACAGAGGCCACTCCTGAAGTGCACACCTCCCTAGTCAACACCTTGACATGTACCTGATACAAAATTTTGAGTTCCAGGCATCTTTGTGGAACACGAATTGTCTAGCCTGGATGTTTTTTCTAATGATGACCTTATATTATAAGGCATATAATCCAGCATTCAGCTACTTTGTAACTGCCTGTTTCTACTGAACCCCTAATCTAATCCCTGTCTGAATTCCTTGCTGAAACAGAGCAAGGGTGGGATGCTTAACCCACACCTTGTCTTCAGAACAGAACTTGTGACTATGAAACTGGTGGCTATAGGGTTGTTGGCCAACAAAAAAAGAAGTCCGTAAAATGTTTCTACAAAAGTTCTGCAATGAGCTCAGTCATGGGACTTGAAAGCCTCTTGTCTTGCTGAACAAGGTACTTGGGTGCAGCTGAATCAGCTCTCTATCCAATCTATCTTTGTCATTATCATCAGTTCTCACAAAGACATATGAGTTTTCCTCTTGTGCAGTGACTCTTTCTGTTTTGGGTCTAACACAGGCCATCCATTTCTTTTCTGGTGTGGTTTTCATCTGACAGTAGGTGGTGGAACCCAAAAGTCAGCAAGGTGAGGATTAAAATGTTTTATCAAGTGGAAAGGACCAGAGCAGAAGAGAGGTAGTGAGTACATGTATGCTTTGTGTTTTGATAAATCATAAAGGATAATGTCTTCCCCTGACATACCAGTTACTTCTTTAAACAAGATTTCATAATACATCTTCACAGATCTGCAGTTTTTCCTTGAGAGTGATAACATCTTGTAACCTGCATAGGTAGTCTGTCATTAGGAATGTGTGGGAAGACAGAACACAGAATCACAAAATCAATTAGGTTAGAAAAGACCTCTGAGATCATTGAGTCCAACCTTTGACTGAACACCACCATGTCAACTAGACCATGACACTAAGTGCCACTTCCAGTCTTTCCTTAAACACTTCCAGAGACAGTGACTCCACCACTTTCTTGGTCAGGCAAGTCCAATGCCTAATCATCCTTTTTGTGAAGAAATTCCTCCTAATATCCAAGGCTTAGGATGAGATAAAGCCTGGTGCAGCTTGAGACTATGTCCTCACATCCTGTTGCTAATTGCCTGGGAGAAAAAACATACAACATACTGCCTGGTTGTAGCTACACCTGGATACCACCTCCTTTCAGGTAGTTGCAGTGAATGATAAGGTCATCCCTGAACCTCCACCGCTCCAGGCAAAACAACAGCAGCTCCCTCAGCCACTCCTCATAAGATTTGTGCTCCAGACCTTTCACCATCTTTGCTGTCCTTCTCTGGACAAGCTCCAGCTCCTCAATGTCATTCCTGAATTGAGGGGCCCAGAACTGAACACAGTACTCAAGCAGTGCCAAGTACAAGGGGAGAATCACTTCCCAGGTCCTGTGGGGCACATTATTTCTGATACAGACCAGGATGCCATTGGCCTTCTTGACCACCTGAGCACACTGCCCACACGCGGCACTTTAAACACTTGTAAAAAAAACTTGTATATGTGGAATACAAAGTAATACATCTCTGAACAACCTGGTCTAGTGAAAGGTATCCCTGTCCATGGCAGAGGAGATTGGAATTAAATGATAATTGAGGTCACCTCCAACCCAAACCAATCTTATGATTCTATGACTCGATGGTTACTGCAGTCTTTTACTGCACAGTACATATATATGCAGAGTAGACTACACTCCACTGGTTATATCCAGTGGGTTTAGTTCATCATAAGTTAATGAACCACTAATCCACAGCATGTCCTCTCTAGGCACTGTCTACAAAGATAACTGGAGCTACTGTTGACAATAAAAGTCTCTAGATTTTTTTTTTATTTGTTTGGGTGTTTTGGTTTTTTGTTGTTGTTGTTGCAATTTACTGTTTTGTTTTTGTATTGATGGAAAAATTATATAGACAGTTATTAAATCAGAAAGAGAAAAGAAAATTAGGGTAAAGTCCCATGTAGTTCATTCTTATTTATGAATCTGCTTAGGGAAGTGTAGCGTTTTGCTGTTTAACTCCTACCTGCAGAAGTAATATGCCCAGTAGGTCAGAAACCTGAAGATGTCTGTTTTCTCGAGTTGACTTTGCCATTTGTAAGGAACAGTAAGTGGGTCAGATGCTAGAGATTTATGAAAGACAAATCTTGTTATTGATGCTTCTCTCTTTGCTCTCTGTACTTAGAAGTCTCTTGACATTGTACAGTTCCTATCAGGCAGTGGGGTTTTATTTCCCTAAATATAAAATATGTGACATCCTTCCATATAGGATTTTTTAAATGGTCTTTAAACAACTCCTTTTCTACACATATGTAAATATTTATATACCTATGTTTATCTCCTCATGTTTTTATGAAAGCTGGATTTGCTGGAGCACAACATCTTTCATTCTTCTGGGAATAGAAGACCTGTATAGTTGGGGATTTTTTGACATGTGCCAGAATGCAAACTTTTATTACTTAAGAACATCATGAAAATGCAGCTAATTGAGAATTGACTGCTTCCTTCCATCTTAGTTATTTAACTTCAGGAAATTACTAATAAAGCATGGAGATTTGTTTCTCTTTTGGTGTACACAACACCAAAAATCACAGTAAAATATTTCCCTAATAATGTCAAGAACTAGTCACAGGCATTCTGCCTTCAGGAAGCAATTAAGAATTTTTTCCAGAGGGGATATCTGCTAAAAATGCTTTGCAAAACATGTTAATCAGATTGGGTAGGAATTAATTTTTTTACCTCACTTTCAGATGCTTAGGGACATTTTTCACCTTGTTTATTTATAAAGTGGGAAGCATGCAGCGGCTTCTCTACAAAAAGCTAATGTGAAAATTAAAAATGGTGTGTCCATTTGAAGGGTATAAAGACATTTAAGGAGATGCTTGCATGTGAGACAAGGAATGACCTTCCACAAAAACGTCTTGTTATAAAATGAACAAGCAATTTTTTTTTTTTTTATAAAGACCTCAACAGTAGAGAAGGTATTTGAAAATGTGTGTATGGGGAAGGGGGAAGGTCAGAGCCAGTGGGTCAACTTGCTACTGGAGAACTGAGGACAATAAAATGTCTGGCTGGTTTTACCAGGGAACAATAGTGTAAAACAAGAGCTAAATGAAGCTACAAAGGATGCATTAACTGGGAGCCCTTGGGACGGAGTTTAAAAAATATTAGACTTCTGTTAGACCATAGTATTTGGTGTCTGATACATTCTCCTCTCCTCTATTCTCTTGCTATGAGGTATTGGTAGGTCCAGGCTTACCACTTCCTGGTCAGCCCAGGTGAGCAGATTAATAATGATGACCTCTGGATTGAAGTTGCCCACAGCAAAGCTGAAGCAGTTGCAGAAAGGGTTGGAAACTTGCCTCAGTTTCTGACCTTTAGAGGAGATTCATAGCAGCTCAAATATTTCAGAGATACTTTTAAAAGTTTTTGGATGTACCCTCTGTAATAGTCATCATCATGGCTAGGCT
>VXBX01001274.1:129770-175073 GCA_013400415.1 Scytalopus superciliaris | reverse complement strand
TATCTTTAAACCAGGACAGCTTGATAAAGCCCTGAGCAACCAGTTCTAACTTTGAAGGTGGCCCTATCTAGGGCAGGGAACTAGACTGCATAACCTTTGTCCAACCTAAATTTATCCTATGAAGTTGTGATTCTACATTCCCAGAGAAATAATTTGCTGTAGTAAGTTAAATTCAACCACACTTGTGAGTAGATGGTCTCTGGTGGGAAGGCTTGTCCACACTTATGTACAGTGACAAATCTGGAGCGTCATTTGAGAGGAGGTGATTTTATTCCATAGCAATGGATCTCACTGTGCTTTGAATGAACTTTCAGCCTTCAGCTTTTGGCCATATGCTTGCTTTTCTGTACTAGGACACTAAAATGTCTCCAGACAGGCCTGAAGGTCTCAGTTGCTCTTCTCCCACAAATGTTTTGTCTTTATTCACACTGAGCTGCATCATTGCTCAAGTGCAGGTTGGTGTTAGGACTTGTGACTGTCATGGACAAGTAGCATGGTACTCAAAAGAAGACACAGTAAAGCCTGCATCTAACTTTACTAAAATTCATGGCAAAACTCTATTTTTTGTCTTAACATTTCCACACTTGTTTACAAACTTTCCTGTATAACTCCTGCTATGACAGATAATGAAAATACATAAACTTTATAAATTAAGAGGAAGTACTTATTCTTGTTCCAGTTTTCTCTGTGAAGAGTAGTGATAATATAACTATGGTTACTATAGTTTCAATATGTATTCTTCAAAACCGTAACATTTTAAAATGTTATTTATCATATCTTTATTCCCTCATTATCCTCATTTCCAAGGAGAAAGTGCAGAATATGACATATTTGTAGATAAGCCTAATTTTTTTTTTCATACTTCTTGAAAGACAGATACTACTGTGATGAAGGTTTCTGACTAGTGTATAAGTTTTAATATGATTTAGCATGTAGAAATAAGACAGTAAACTTGACCAGGAAGAAGTCCTTCTGTGAGAGAGTCTGTGAATACCACTTAAAACTATGCAGAACTGAAGTTAGAAAATTATTTTGCTTCTTTTTCCCAAATTGAATCCTTTATTTAATGCTTCTGAGCATGGCTCTTCATTGATCACAGTCTGATCATCTAGCAAGCAAAAGGTCACATCAATTCACAGATGTCAACATGCGGCTCTTATCTGTTTCAATCCAGAAATTCCAGGAAATTATCACATGGAGTTCTCTGCATGCCCCTCCAGAGAATGATCTTTCAGACTAATCTGTAAGATAGTGGTTGGGGTTAGATCTACATGTTTTAAAGTGTTTATTTCCCAGGAGAGAAGCACCCCAGCTCCCTGAGTCTTGGAAAATTGTATTTTATTTTTTAAGTTGCTCTAGTTTTGTTCTCTTCTATTATCCTCAGGCTTCCCTATAGCTGGCTGGGTCACCTCATAACTAATTTACTAAATGGGAACATTGCTGGCAAAAATTCTTCTCAAAATCATAGTCCAGTTCTGACTTGAATCTGAAAACAGATTTCTACTCACACAAAGTATTGCAGAAATACTGTTCTGAAAAAAACAGACAGTAATACTTTATTGTTTCTACGTATTTGCAGAATGTACTTTCACCTTTATAGTACCTTCAAGAATCATATTTGGTATATACATCCTTTGCAAAACAAATATATGAATATAGATCTACTCCTCTGCACCCAATTGGCAGTATATTTTGTAATCAGCTTTTTTGGTTTGGTTTGGTTTGGTTTGGGGTTTCTTTTTTTTTGTTGTTTGGGGGGTTTTTTGTTTGTTTGTTTGTTTGGGTTTTGGGGTTTTTTGTTTGTTTTTTTTTTTTGGGGGGGGTTTGTTTTTTTTTTAGTGAAAACAAAGTCAAGGTCTGTTGCAAGCTATGGGCACTGACTGTTATGAGACCTGTAGACAGACTTTTCTAGTTTGGAAGTTTTTATTTTTTTTTTAATTTACTGCCCTGTATAGTCATTTTAAGTACCTTCTAAGTACATCCCACCTGGTTCATGACAGCGATTATGCTCAGGTCACTACATGGACACACAGATGTCCTGCTCAAGACCCTGGCAGGACAAACGAACATAATGTGGAGGAATAGGACCTGTGTTGGTAGAAACCATTGACCATCTCCCTTCTGGGATAAAGTCTAACAAGAAAACACAAAAAATTTATGTGGCTAGGCACATCTTGCTCCACAGGGCATGGGACTCATGCACTTCCATGGAGCAACCCTTTCCCAGTCCCTTTTCTCTCAACCACAGCTACACCACCTCTCCTCTCCTCCCTACTTTTTAGCCAGGTGCCTTTGCCAATCGCAGACTCAGCTGGGGCATATCCATCAGGACAGCCTCTGGCTGCACTGCTGTGAAACATCTGGCAGCTTTTGTGCAGCAGATGTGTGGTTTGCTTCCCCCTAGCCCTGTGTGTCAGCCCCTACAGCATGTCCCAAGGCCTTTCCACATGCCTTTGCACTTCACCAGGACCATCCCACTGTCCTCATGGTAAGCAAAACTTCAGAGCCTTTCTCTGGGCATGGTCCCAGGGACGTGCACAGCAGTGGCCCAGCTGAGCCTCCCTGTCTTTAAGTATTTCCTCAACTTGCTCATACAGGAGCACACACGCCCTGCCCTAGGAAGAGTGGGGAGAGAGTTGAACTTGGGGGGTCACCTGGTATTTTGATGGCTTCTTTGGTGTCAGAGCTTGAGAGAGCAAGGAGCAGGCAATAGTGGTCTCAGCCCACCCTCATTTTAAAGACCCTCTGCTATTTGCTGGAGCAGTGACCAAATTAACCTGTTGCTCTTTGGGACCCACATTCTTCAATGTACTGAATCTCTGCAGGTTGCAGATACATTTACCTGCAGGAACTGGAGATTTGTTGTAGGCTAGGTCCATGTACACCTCCTGCTGGCTAAGTTCACAAAGGATGCACCAACCTGAGAGAATGAGTTCAGTCCTCCAGGCCTTTTTTCTCTGCCTTGTACAAGGTTCTTTGAACTTCAGATTTAGGTATCCCTCCTAATTAATGATCATTTCACATTGTCTTCAAAAGCCATTGGATTTTGATTAGCCAGCAAATAAAAGTGGCTTCGTTTTCTTCTCCAGGCACATATTTCCTCTGTCTCCTTAGCAATTAATTGAGTAGGCGAATAATAGTCTGTGCACTTTAACAGACAGTGCAGGGAAGGCAATACCAGCCTGGTCACCAGGAGAACTTCACTGCTATTGAGCACTTAGAAAATCTGATCCCCCAAAGGGAGAGAGAAGCTAGATCAGTGTGTCCTATTACATGGAGCCCTAACGGCTCCTGTGCAGCTGGAGCCTTGAAAGCACAGCATGCAGTCTGCCTTTTTCCCTGATACTTCAGCTCTCCTCACAGGCCTCAGTCTGGAAGCTGTTATAAGAGGGAAACAGACAAAATATTCTTGTTTCTCCTTAGCCAAATGTGGAAATACTCACCTTTGGAGAAGTCTAGGCCAACTTCACTGAAGTTGATGAAGTGGCTCTTGCATAACTAACAGACAGAAATCTGTGAATCATTGAGATATTTGTTATTACCCCTAAGATATGTTTTTCAGCAGCAAATTTTTTCCAGGGCAAAGCAAGGGCAGAAGTCCCTCCAGTGTCTTGTTATTCTCAGCACAATGGTTAGGCAACACACCTACATGAGAACAGTGAATGAATATGCCAACCACCTCACCACACATATCAGGTAAATTAGAGCATGTGAAATCAAATAGGCATTAAATTTGTCATGTAATGAAGACATTGAGAACAGGGAGTGCTGGGTATCCTCCAGTTCATCTTGATATATTGGCCCTTATTAAAATATTGGTAGGATAGAAAACATGCTTTCCAATGAGTGCAAAGTTCAGAGGAACAAGCTAGAGGAAGGAAAGCTTTCAGCAAGTGCTGCTTTTGAATTCTTGGCCTTGGAGTGTATTAAGGCATTGTATGCATTAAGTGTAAACAGATCCACCTACATATAACCAAACTGACATCAAGAGGTGCTGAACTTGCTTCCACAGCACTTAAAGCAGGCCTTCAGCTTTTACAGGGATGAAAGGTGCTTTTGTCACTAGCTTCAGGCAAGACCTGAATACCAAATTCTTTGAATGTAGTAAAACATGTGCAGCGATTCAACAAGCAAAAATACTTTTAAACACATTCTGGAATCCTTTTTATTGTTCAGTTCTGTTTGTTGGCTTGTAACAGAAACACCTACGTTTTCATGGGAGGTCAACAATCAGGAGATGCTTTGTTGCCAATGACAGTTGTGCATCTCTTCAAATATATTAAAATACAAGAAAAAAAATGCTGTGAGACATCTCTGTGAGAAGGTGAATGGTTCATCTTCAATAGCCACCAGAATACAAGGTTAGTTGATACCCACCGGCACACTGTGGGCACAGCTACCAACACCTCCCCTTCACATAGGCTCCCATCTATACATGGGTGGTCAGAAAAATTATCTCTCTTGTTTTTCCTCTCTTCTGAGTAAGGATCCCTACAACATAAACTACTTCTCTGCTCTGGAGCAGGGTAAAACAAGCTAATAATTGTTGCCTTTAAAGGTGTTGACATTATAAAATTTGTAAACACTGGTGTGCTTTCTACTTCATATTTCTTCATAAACCCTGACTGCATAAAAAATTAGAAGGCGGCTCTTTAGCCTTCTTTTGCAAATTTTACTTCAGAAGTTTTCCCATGGTGGTCACAGCCAGGAAAATATGTAAGACCCTGATTAAACAGAATTACCTCCTAGCATTACTGTCTGACTTGAATTCTTAAATATGTTGTGCGCTAAATATGGAAATGCTGAAAGCTATTCACAGGATGAAGTGAGGCCACAATACTACCGTTTTATAGCCCAGATCCTACCAACACTTTTTTTGGTTCTCAAGCTACTTTAGGCACACAATTTTTCCCACAGAAATCAAGTCAAGTAACACAAAAACTGGTGGGAAGAATCATGAGGAAAAAGTAAAAATTATCCTGAATGATAGAAATTTTTGTCAAGACCTTTCTTGACACAGTAGTTATAGTTGAAAATTAGATATATACACAAGTAAGCATTTTCCATTTACATTCAAGAAATTAAACATACTCCTGAGTGTATCCAGGTTTGAGACCTTGGACAATGAATCCTTCAGGAGAAAGGCAGGCTTCCTTTTCTTCTGTGTTCGGCACTAACTGCATTACCAACAACAGAAATTCCAACACAACCATGCTCTGCAGCCAGTAAAGAACAACTAGGAAAGATTTCAGCTGACAAACCAGGGTTTTGTTCAGCAAACTCACCACAATTCCTAAAACTGCCACTTTTCTTTTGTATAATTACTTCAGCATCACAAGTTGCAGAATACTGAACAGTTCTCTGTTTTTACATGACACTGCTCTTATTTATGTCCCCTTAACACTGGAGGATTAAGAAGCTAAGACTGAGACAGAGGCCTCATACCTGGTCATTGGCAGATGAAGTTGATGAGAAAAGGAAGTGCAGGGCAGAGAAACAGAGACTCTGGAAGTTTAAATGACTTCTTCAAGGACAGACAGGTGTCTGGAGGCCCAGGTGTGTTATAAAGCAAAAGTAAAAATTAGTTGTCACCTGCTGTCTTGTCATGCTCTAACTTCAGAAAGCAATACTGCCTTTTTGAGACAAGTGTAATCCTAGAGCATTAGAATTTTGATAGTTTTTAATAACTTTAAGGTCCCATTTTCCATTGATTTCAGAACATGCTGGCTCAGACCAAAAGTTCTGCTTAAAGGCAAAAAGCACTATAATTAGCTCTTTGAGCTCCATGCTTTATCTAATTTGTTTAATCTCACCTGCAGAAATACCATAATTTCTACATTCTTTGAAAACTACCATGGTTTTTTTCCCTGAAAAAATTACTCCAGTGGGTATTACTGCTAATCTGATGAAGGCAGCTGTCGGTGCTATTAGATCAGTGTGACTAGGACTGTCTTATTTTCCCCAAGGCAATCTCAGACGTTTAGCAAACACACCCAACATGTTAGTCCACCAAAGACCAGGGGAATTCTTGTTGCTCTTCTGTCACTTGAGTGACCCCTTGCTTTGGTTTAAAATATTTGCTATTGTCACTCATGGATGACAAATAGATGGCCAAATTAGCAAAGGCCTCATTGCCTTGAGATTTGGAAAGATGTGAGGTGATATTTTCCCAAAGTTTATTGACAATATTGGTTTTGTGAGTGCTTTACATTAGGGAAAGAAAAGAAGAAAGCAAAACTGTGACATGGCAAGACACACTTCCTGTAATAAAGAGATGTCTTCTTCTCATTACTAATGGTCACAGGGCTCTTTACCATTTCTCTTTCCCTAGTCTCATCATGCCTTAGCTCCCCACTGAGCTTTCTTGCAGCCCCACAATTTCCCCTCCCCACCATGGCGCTGTGCTCCAGTGCCCAGCAGGCTGCTCTCTCCCAGTCCCCTGCCTGCCTGCCTGCCTGCTTGCCCGCCTGCTGGGAGCAGCTGCTGGGCCAGCAGATGCCTCTCAGACCTCTGAAGGCCTCCTCCCAGCCACAGCCACCCTGGCCAGGGGCCAGGACCTGCTGTCACCACCAGACCCATAGGAGAAGAGGCACATTTCGCTCTCGGTGTGCCACCCAGTGCTGTGCCAGGTAGGGCAAATGGGAGGGGAAGGCCACAGAGGCAGGAGTTGGCTCCTCAGTCTGCCAGCAACAGAACAGCCTTTCCCAGAGATGCTTCTCCTCATAAATTTCTATTCTCAATCCCTGTGCAGGCAGGAGTCACTTTAAGGAACCTGAACTATGACTGCTTCCTTTCCTTTGGTTTGTTTTACTGCAAAAAATGGAAATTGTTTTTTTCTTGAAAGACAAAACTGGACATGGACTTTTGAATCACTAAAGGCCAGATAAGATAAATGGCCTGAAGTTTAACATAAAATTCTAAGACCTGGCCTTTCAAATCTTTATACAGTGGACTTCTGTGCATATATAGTCCTCTAATTGTCATACCCTACTATCTGCCTTCTTGCAGTCCCTAGAATTAGTTCATGTAATTCCCTCACCTCCAAAGAAAATTCAGACCAGAGAGGTCACAAACATCTGCTAGCCATTCACTGAAACAAAAAGAAAGAGCTAGTAGGAGACAAGAGTTGGAACTGGACAGAACAAATTAAATATTCAGGCTGTAGGATGAGCTTCAACTTTACCTTCTCATACTTTCTGCTTTTTTTTCCCTTCAAAAACAGGAATTTGCATCCTTTGTTATCGTCTGGTTTAAATTTCACTTTCTCAGGAACAAGTTATTTTTCCCCTGTTTTCAGTGGGAAATCACTTGGATGTATGTTCTTCAAGATTCAGGTATCTTCCTGCATTTATTGGTACTGTCATCTAAAAAAAAAGCCTTTCCAGGGTTTGTGTGTGTGTGTGTCCTTTATAATGGAAACTGAGAATCATAAAACTACAATTTTGTCTGGATTGTCCTATCTACCTATACAAAAGTAACAGACATAGGGATGGGATGATAGATGTTTTTAAGGCAGAAAACTTCAAACCATGTCTCCTGCCACAGTTGTTGCTGCTACCAGCTAAAAAATGGGACATTGAGTCCTCAATGCTGTCAGTTGCTAACAGGACTGGGAGAGGAAGAAGAATAGAACTCAAAGAATAGCTGAAAGGAACTCAATGAGCATACACACTAAGAGACTTGCCAAAGTACAGGTGCAGCACTACCAGTAGCACTCCAACAGATGCTTATGCATTTATTTTGAGATACAGTATGGGAAGCACTAAATGGCACTGGGTTCTTATAATTAAAGTGTTCGGTTTGTGTTACAGAAACACTGAGCAATGACTGCTCGAAGGCATTACCTCTTGTCATTCTGATTATTAGTTCCTTCACTGTGGCCTATTTTTACACTGAGACACCTTTTCATTACAGTGGTGGCAGTGTGCTCATAGCTGCAGAAAACAAAATTGGATTGGGAAATCCCTACAAGGTTTATCCTGAGTTGGCTGGAGGTCACAAATGTTTTTTTCTGAGAAGAAGATACTACCCTTCAGACGGAAAAATATCTCCCATGTAAAATCCAGGATAAAAATTCCACAGTATACACTGTGCTTAGGAAGATAAATCACATGCATAAATTGGAGCAAACAATATTAAAGAACTTACAGCAAATTATCTTTGAATCCTCACTCATCCATGTCCAATCAGCCAATCGGAGACCTAATCAGTGAACAAAAAAAACAAAAAAAAAAGAGAGATAAAACCTCATTTCACAAAGTCAATAAATGTTTTGCAGCCTATTCATCAGTCTCAGCTCAGTATTTTCCTTGGAAATATAATATCGATGATTTTCAGAGTCAGAGCTGTAAGGAAGTACACATGAATCTAAAATCAAAAGGAAGCAAGGTTTACTTTTCTTGCAGAAAGCTCTGACTGGCACCCATCTACAGCCTTATCTTGTTGATGAATGGAGAAAAGCATCAACCATACATGCTACCTAGTTGTTGAAAGGATAAAAGATGCCCAGCAGCCAGAAGAAGGAGAAAAACAGTCTCTGTTAAAATACAACTCCCAGATCATTAAAAAAATTAGGGTTCCACTTTGCTGCAGTTTAGTCATCCAGCTGATGATCCTACAGGCCAACAGGGTAACAGATTTTGCTTGTGCCTATGGAGGCAGCATCCAGGTGGGTTGAAAAGGATGCCTGCTCAGCGTCTGCTCCATTCACTGCTTTTGTTGCTTTTTATGCTGGGAGCTCACATGCCAGGATCTCAGGATCTCATTAGCAGTTTTGTTCAGCACCTGCACTTATGGAGCTGAGGTGGTGACCATGGTGCTGTGATACTGCAGGTGCAGCTCCCTGGACCTTGGGCACTACCAGTCACAGATCCTGCAATGGATCAAAACACACACCTGGGGAAGGAACAGACAGATTAGAGCAATGTAGTGTTGCAGCTTCTCTGGTTTGCCTAAAAGTTTCCCTGCAGGTGGATGTAACCTGCTTGGTGATGGTGGTGAGAGAGGTGTAGCTTGAGCAGCTAGGTCTGGGGGAAAGGGGAGCACCTAAGTGCTTTGCTGAGTTGAAGCTTTAGGATTCTGTCAGTCTGTGGAACACATGTATGCTGGCTCTGTCTGTGGTACACACTGGAAGGACGAAAACATGACTGAATTAGTGCTGTAGTCAATTATATGCCAGAGCTGTAAGAGTGGAGCTGGGAGGTGGCAAAGGATAGTGACAACTGTGCACAGGACTGCCCATTCATTATAGAGAGCTGTACTATCCCCTCCCCACTCTGCAACTTGTCTTTGCTGCTTCAGTTTGTCCTGGGCACACAAGGGCAAAGGTGCTGCACAAAACCCACAGCTCTCCCTTGTTAGCCCTTGGTTTCTCCACCATTCCCTGTGGGAGAAGGCCACTACCTTTGGGCCATCCCTGGCTCTCACTGGCTACAGCCACATGCCCATTGGCACCAAGCTTGGGTGCTGCCTGAGGGCTGTGGTGTAGCCAGCCCCCCACTACTGGGGCTCGCTGCCTGCTGCTCAGCTGTCCCGTACAGCCCCAGGGCTTGGGTTACAGGACGGTTTCTAACTTTGTGCCTGTCCCAAGGCATCAGGGCAGAGGCACATGATTTTTAATTTATGAGGACACCCATAGAGCTGTCACTTTCAAGGCAGGTGTTGAGAAACTGGCAAGGGGCCCGAGCAAAGAAAAAGACTGACCTCACCCCGAAATAATGGTGGCCAACATGGTCACAGGACAGAGAGCATTGACATAAGCGGGCTTTAAAAATAACTAGGTCATCCCGCTAGACTAGCTCACTGTCTTATACAGAGAAGCCATGAGGTACTAATTTATAGTAAAAGTAGTAGTGTAAACAGCTATTCAAGGGTTTGAAAAAAATGTGTAGTGTTTTGAGTGATTATTTTATTTAGTTTTTTTAAATTCTCCTACCCAAATCAAGTTCTAAGTCACACCTGTAGACATAGCATCAGAATAAGGCAAGCTTACAAGGTCCATGCACAATGGTGGCACCAGATGCTGGGCAGCCATGGCTGTAGAGTGGTCACTGCTCTGCATTGTGGCTGCAGCCACTCCAGATCCTAGTCATGGCTAAAATGGCTGTTGTAGGTCTCTTCCAGCTGATCTGCTCTAGTCCGAAAATGAAGCAAAGGTCACAAACACATAAACATTTTGTTGCAGAAGAAGTTTTATGAATATGTGTTAATAGAATCTGACCCTAGGAAAAAAGGAGAGGAAATCAAGCTAGGAAATTACTATTTCTCTACCTAATCCTAACTTTGGGAAAAATCTTAAAGCAGCCTGTTTTCCACTTGAGATGGGGCTGAGTGCTTTCAAACAAATGCTGTTTAGCAAAACACACTTCACACCTCCTAAGATCAGAATGTTTTGCTGCAATTCCTAAGAGACAAATAAGACTTGTCTTAGAGAGGAACTTCAAATAGTTCCAATAGTTATGAGAGTTATTAGGCTAATAATGACTTAGGTTTTGACATCTGCATCCACAATCACCTATTCCTGGATTTATGGCACCCATTTAATTCTACACGCAGCTGAAGAGCATTTACTGCTGCTCCTGCCCTCTCCAGCTCTGCCTGTCTTTGGAGACAGAGAGAGCAGAATTTTCCCATTGAAAACACTTTTAAATTAACTCTTTCATACCACCTGAATGCTGCAAAGGGAAAGGACAACAAGGAGTAGATACCAGCTACTGCTGCTCTGTGAGAACACAGACACTGCATGCCCAAGAACACAAGAATTAATGTACTTATTAGCACTGTTAGTTTTGTCAACAGTGCAAGCTCACAAGAAACTCTTCTCAGTCTTTGCTTCCTAAAGGAAAACTGCCACTCAGCAAGAGCATACAGCACCCTTGTATATAGCCAAACAGTTTTACTCAGCCAGAAAAACAGAAACAAATTATTACAACATGGAAAACACTTGCTTTTGCTTTGACCAAGCATGCCTTTGAGTCAGCTGTTAATGGTTTGTCACATGGTGACCGTTCCTCCTCTGGGTAACTCACGAACTACCATAAAAAGTCCAGTATCACTGGCATTAAGTTGTTTGTCAAGCTCGTAAGGCAGTTTTCTAAATCAAGACATCATGTTACCAGAGGTCAATAGATTGCTATTTCATGCTTGATTATTTCCATGCTCCCTCTAAAATGTACTTGCTAATTTTCAGTTTCTCAGCTAACCCTTAATGATGTCAAAAGTGTCTTGTTCCAGTAAGACACCTATTCTGTTGCTTCTCTCGTTCAGTTTTAGCATTCCTAGTTTGTCACCCCAGGAAAGGGCAACAATGTATCCCATGTACCCTGTTCAATTTAAATCTAATTTTTCCATTGCAACTTGCATCATGAGCATAATTCCTATCTTCAGTTGGGGAAGACTTCAGTAGCTTGAATAGAAAAATAGGTGAAGCAAACCAGGAGAATAGCAACCAGTATGCCTTTCAATGTGTGCTTTTTGTTTGTCTGTTTGTGTGTGTATGTTAAAAAAACCCAAACCAAACCAAACAAAACAAAAAGGGACACCCTGTTTCTGGCAGTCATTTTGTAAGACAGACTGAAAACGGGCTGTAAGTAGTTTGCAGCATTTCATGACAAATTGTAATTGAGAGGCCAATTAAAGAAGAAACACCCTCAACAAAGCAGATTCTGTGAGCTGAAACATCTTATCAAAGTGACAGGCCACCTAATTAGCTACAAATGGAATTAGGAGCTTGGTCCCTGTTTCTTTTCCAGTAATATGGCCATCCCAATTATCCATATCCTGTTTCATTCATTTTGACTGCAAACACCTTTCCAATATAATAGATCCTTTCTTAATCAGTATACTACAGATGAGACTTGACAAAGCCACGCTGCCCATGCAGTTGTTCTAAGTTGGTACAACCTTCTTTGGTGTTTTCTCTGTTACAACACAACTAAAAATTATATTGACCAGCCAAATGACTATAATGTCTTCATAGGTAACTAGGAAAAGAATTAGCCAGTAAAAATAACATTCCCAGGCATGCCAAAAAGCTATTCTAGGCTGCCACAAGACAACAGTACAGTCTACAAGGTGGACACCATGTAAACTCTGACATACATGTAATTTGCCAATTTAGTCCAATCAGTAGACAGTTTGGGTTGTATCTGTTCCAGAAAGATTGGGGGTTTTTAAAGATCTTTTAGTTGCTTTATCTCTGTGTGTTACATTCAGAAAAAGGAAACTAAGCTGGGCTTTGATAACTCAAATGAAATAAACCCTGGTCAGTGTTTTTGACCCTGCAACAAGAAGCAAATAAACAAGACATACAGAGTATATTAAAGTCTTGGCTTTTCAAGTTACCAACACATTTGGTGGTGATGACAGTCTAGGCAAAGGAAGATCAAATCTTGTACGTAACACCTATCAGTCCAAGGCTCCATGAGAATCTCTTACGAAGCATAAAAGACTTCTCCAGATAATATCCATCTGCCTGTCAATTATACCACCTGGTCTGGTATTACCCTTCCAAACAGTGGATAAAAGCAATAGTAATGCTTTTTAAATTACAATATTTGGCTCACAGCTGGATGTGTATTTTTCAACGTATGTGTATCTAATAGACCCTATATCCTTAAGCAAAGTGGAAAGGCAAGTATCCTTTAACTTGTATCAAGTATCCTTGAACTCGACTTGTGCTGTTAACTTGGTTAGCAAAAGGTGAAACTCACTACTTAGAATTTTGCAAATAGGGAAAAATTGTCCAAATCATATTAGTGAAAACATAAAAGAGAGAAGTCAGTTAAGCAGTTCTCACAATACTGATCCATAGACTGGAAAACTCCCCACAGATGTCTCCAGTGACAGCTTCCTAATTTACTTCTTAAACAGAGAAGGACTGAATTCGGTGCTTCCAGTACTCAGTGACCCCTTTTATATCTCATGTCTAGGGAGAGGGATGGCAGGGGTCTGAAATTTGGTTTGGAATGCTTTCTTGAATGGCCAAAAAGGAGTTCTGGGCAAATTCACTAAAAACACCATCCAAATAAGTGCTCATTTTTGCTAAAGTTGATCATGGTTATGAATCAACAATAAACAACTCAGGCAGATGAGAGCATTGCATGTTGGAGTTTTGTACCCAACTACCTAAACATAAATAATTGCCAAACAATAGCCATAGTTGCTGGGAAGCTACTTGAACCTTCATAGTTATCCCCATTATGATACAGGTTAAGTAGGTTACATGTTTGAAGGTAACCTACCAGCAGACATCTTGATTAGGTATTTCCAGACTGACATCACCCACACATTTCACTCCTTGATAATTAATTCTATGCAGCACATGTATTGTTGCAGTCACATAAAAGCTTTCATTAATATCCTGATACCCTTGTTAAGATTGCACCAAATTTTGCGTGAAAGGAGGGATTTCATCTCTTTGTATTTTTAGCAATAATATGCATTTGCTACTCAAAGAACAAGAGCTTTAATTTTGGAAGAGCATGGTATTTTCAAGAAAAGATGCTCGTAGAAGTAAGGTATTGTTTGGTGGAAACACTAATGTAATTTCAAGGCTATGTCAGACAGAAGATCATCTGGATTATTTTAAAGCTGTCTGCCATTTTCTAACTATATGCTGATGTAATGTTTATATACTGTGGGTATGTTGATTAAAACCTGATGCACAGAAGTGAAAACATACAGTAGCTCATGCTGATTCTTCTCTTCCATGTCTAATTGTCTGACAGTGTTAGTGGAGAGATGAGAACAGTATTACTGATTAATAGAAACATTCCCTTCTTGTTCTCAAACATCTTTCCTTGCTATGAATGCAGTCAGTGAAACAGTAGCACTGGTTTTTACCCCAGTGCAGGCTGCAAGTGTTCTTCCTGGACCTACAGCTATAAGTGGCTCCAGCTTCTCTAGTATGGCCTTCAGTTTGCACTTAAGACTTCCCAGTATATCTAGTTCCCCACTTGCCCTTGTAGTCACTGAAACATCTTAGTCACTAAAGAGCAATTTTCTGGAAGTGTTTTCTATAACAAAAATTCCTTTTCTGGCCTATCCTATTTTTCCTAACTCTTTTTTTTTTTTTTTTTCTCTAATCCTTGCAATGAAGGATATTTTCAGCTCAGATCATTCATAGGAGAAGGATACAACATAAATATCAAAGGCGATGTATGCCTAACTAGGTCCAGAAGACTTTCTCACTACCATGACAGACATGTTCCAGCCATCTGGGTGGCCAGGAAAACAATAAATCTGATCCATGCAAAGCAGATGGCATGGAATGCCTCATTACTCAGAGGTGAGTGCGGGATCCAATTGACTAAATCCACATGGCATCCCAGAAGTCTGCTCTTCTCCTTAGTCTTTATTCATCAACATTTTAAGTTCTTCATGGCTGCATCAGTGAACTGTCTTTTTTTTCCCTATTAGTTCTCCTTTTCCTCCACCCCTCTGAAGTCAAAAGATTTTCTTTTTGCCAGCCCATGGAATTTCTTTGCCCAGTCTGTCTTCTGAGGCTGCTCTGCCCCTTTCAGGATATTCAGGGCTCTCTGAATCCAGAGCCACAGGGTGCTCAGTAACCTGAACTAGGCTGACAGTGTTGTAGTGTGTGTTCATACTGAGCTTGATGCAAAGTTGTGCTGGTACTAGCAGAGTAATAAAACACATTCCCATTATTAAAAGTGGTTGATTACACCAGACTCAAAATTTGAATTCTAACCAGGAATAACATACAGAAGTGTTTCTAATTAATTTCCCCAATAGATAGAGTGTTCAGATGTCCATAGTTCAGATGCTCATAGGTGTTCACGTGTTCAAAGCGTTCATATGATACAGTGTTCCATGTCTAATACAGAATTAGTTCAGATGTCGATAATTAGAAACCTGTAGTACATGCTCATCTGCAGATGTTTTACTTGATTAAAATATCCTCTCTTTCATTAACTATGACAATCTGCACTGAGCTTCTACAAAGACTTTACCCAAGGTGCTGTTACTTTTTAACACCTGTTATATCCCTAAGGATTGTGTAAGGGCCAACTGTTGCCAATTCTAATGCAACAAACGACTATTACTAAAACTCATTTCATTAAGGAAACATAAACAAAAGTTGTTTTGCTTTCTGTGGGAACCAAACCAAGGTCAGAGATCCATTCACTGCATTGGGTAGCAAAAAGAAACAATACACCTCAGAAAAACAGCAGCCTAAAGCACTGTCAGAAACACTCTCTCTACTTGGAAAGTTTGCTTGGATTTCAAGAAATACCTTCACAAACAAATCACTGTGGTACTGCTCTTGTTCATAAATATCTGAACTGATTTTAAAAAAAAAGAACCTAACATCTCTGGGAAGTGATGCTTGGGAGGACAAAGTGGAACAGATATCTCTCAGTGGAGATCTTGTAGACTCACATTTCACAACCCTGTCTGTCCTCATTAGTTCCAGTTGCTAGAGGGTTTAAATGGACTTCCCTTCAAGTGTTACATTTAGCTCCCTCCCCCACACTTTTTATGCCACTCTCACCCTCAGAGGACAACTTGGTACAAAACAAATACAACTTGAATTCAAGACTGTGTTTTGATAAGCCACGTAAAAGACTTTTTGCATGCTACAATGAGACAACAAATAGGGAAGATTTCACAAATTAGTACCATCCATAAGCTAAACATACAAAGATGTCAATAGAACTTAATTTGGAGAATTTATATGAGAGATTTTTGGCAATAGGAACAGCAATAGGTGTGAAATAACATATACTTTAATTACTTATTGTATCTTTAAAGCATAAGTGGCTTTTTTATTTGGTGAAATACATCTTGAAAATTTTAAATGTTTTGTACCATTTAAATAAGGGCAGAAATGTGCATGTTCCCTGTCTCTGTGCACTACAATCTTCATTACTAGAAGTGCTCAACTAAGGATTTAGGTCCCTACCTATTTAAGAAAGCCCTTCCTTAAGTGCAGGTAAATGTGGAGATACTTAAGCATGTGGTTATGTCCTTTTTTCTCAATTGCAATTCAGCTTTTTAAATCTCAAATACCCGTTCATTTTGTGCAAAAGCAATTTGCTGTCATCACT
Source organism: Scytalopus superciliaris (assembly GCA_013400415.1). NCBI lineage: Eukaryota > Metazoa > Chordata > Aves > Passeriformes > Rhinocryptidae > Scytalopus > Scytalopus superciliaris. The sequence continues at coordinate 159,006 of VXBX01001274.1, read as the reverse complement.
TCTTGTAACCTAATGAAAAGATAAGGTTCAGCTTGTTTAACACATGAGAACAAGTTGAAGCTGTTGAGGGCAGCCAGGTTGGCATGGGCTGGCAGGGAACAAGCTGTCCCGGTCTAAGCATTTCTCTGGGAGCCTTTCATCCATAAATCTGGGTGTGAGGCCAGCCTCTACAGGAGTCAGCAGGAAAAATGTGTCAGTGGTCTCAACTCAGGTGGTTGTGCTTGGCAAAAATATCCAGCACTAGCTGATACCCTTGATGGCAGAAATCATGTCAGAAAGAACCAGGACTAAAGTAAGCAGGAAAACACATAAGTCAGCACAGAATCCCACTCTCCTCTTAAAGGGAGAGGGAGGTGCAAAGTGAAAAATTTCTGGAGCACGTTATACAAGTCAGCATGGTAGGAATCAATGACAGTGTTCAGGCTGTATTTTTTAGATGCACAGTGCCCAGAGAAAACCTGAGACAATATTCTGTACAAAGTAGAATTTTGCACAAGGAGAGAAACAGAACACAACACACCATATAGGCAGTCTGGAGATGTCAAGTGTTCCCTAACTAATTCTGAGATATAGCTGCAAAAAACAAAACCAAAACCAAACCAAACCAAACCCAAAAAAACCCAAAAAAACAACCAACCAAACAAAAAAAACCAACAAACAAACTGGCTCTGTGTTCCAGTGGGACAAAGAGGGAGCTAGTGACTTGATAACTTGCCCCTACATCACCTAGAAAATCTTCATCACAAATTAAAGCAAAAGTTCAAGACTACTAACTTTCACCCTCACTGAAGTGTTGTAATTGAATCAATAAATACAGCCAAAGTCTAACTCTCAGTCAATTTTTCTTTAATTAACCAGATGGCAAAGACATGGAAGAAAAAAGCAGCAGCAATTTTCCTTTCCACACCATTAAGGGAGAAGGGAAACTGATTCCTTTGATCAGATTTTGGTCAAAGAAACAAAGCGTTTATGGCTGATTGTGAGGGGACAGTCAAGAAATGGAAAACACCAGCTATTAGATAAGACTCCAACTCCTCATCTAGCTGAAGCACGTGTTACCGCTTCATCTCTTGCACATTCCCAGCCACCACTAATTAATTACTTGCAGACCTGCCTCCTTTCCCTAAAAATGACAGATGCCAGTGGTCTGTCCAGATGCATCCCCCTGCTGCCCCAGTCTCTGCCTGGCTGCCCCTGCAGGAGGCTGGCCGGCATGGTGAGTTAAGCCTAAGATTCTCAGGATTCCCCACAACATAACAGCAATGCTTCAGAGAGTTTCTGCAGCTTGTTATGGAGGATGCCGTGCGTGGTTACTAGAGGGTATATTTTCATTTAGTCTGAATGCTTGGCACCCTCAGACCGTCAACAGAAGCCTAGGTAGAAATAGATGGAATTATTTACTTGCACTTGCAGTGATGAAAATGATTAGTCAATTAACTTTACTAATATACAGTATCTTGTGAGAAGATAAGATGTCAACAAGCAAAGCTAGCCACCACGTTGTGTCAAAAAGAACAAGCCCTCTGATATTTACTCTGATTTATGGTGAACTATGACAAGTATGTAAATTATGAGAATTCCCTTTTATGTTTACGTTTGTGTATTTTCTTTGGCTATTTCTGATGATAGGCATATTAGTGCAGCTACTTATAGTTTGATCTCATTGACAGGAAAGCATTCATCTGAGAGAGACATCCTGCAGCCAGAACTTCCTGTACTACGACAGGCTAAGGACACCGTGTTGGTAAATATCTTCAAGGGAAAAGTGGCAGCTAAAATTAGCCACAATGACATTACTGGGATCACTGGGTGGGAAAAAACATCCAGATGAAAAAGGTTTATAACATGAGACAGCTTCAATTGGTTATTCAGTTGATTTAAGTAGTCCAGCTGGACAATTATAGACAGCTACCAATTCCATTACATAACCATGAAGCAATGTCTTCATGAACTTCTATTTGTGCATCACTGTATCTATCCAGGATATCTAAATCTCTTTTCAGTTCACTTGTACAGGATAGCTTCTGGGATATAGTCCTTCATGTGTTATACACACCACATAATATAATTTCTTGGCATCTCAAGTCATGTAGGTGCTTCAAGCTTTCTCCCTCTGAATGGCCAGCTCAAGAACCGGACACAGGATGAACCTGGATAGGCTGGAGCAGAGGTTTCCATTCATTTTATGCAAATACAGCTTCACCCTCTCACTGTGCTTCCACCCTCCTGGGTGGTTTTGCTCTCTCTCTGCTAAACTGCTGTTCTCATTCTACCAAAGGATGAGCCCTACAGAACAAGCAACAGGGTTCCCTCACACACATCTATCTGAGTGAAACTGCTTAGGAATTAATTTTTGTGTCAAAATTGCCCCAGGCTCTCAGTTTGACTCCTCATCTGAGGAGGTCTCACACAGGAACTCTGTGAACTCTCCGTATCTTTGATTTCAGTGAGCAGTTTTGGTGAAGAGTAAAACCAAATATTATGCTCTCCAGAGTGTGTGCTTTAGAGATTTCCTCTGAACCGTCACTTTCCATCTTCAGCGAGAGTCACACAAAACAATTTAGACTCTTTAGAATATTAAGAATCCTTTCAGAAACAAAGGTGATTCACCCCAGCTGATGGCCAACACATAGTTCAGAACAAGAGGCGCAACATGCCTATGCTTGTCCATATAACCATCAAACCAAAAGCTGTCTGTATTTTTCTGGCCATTTCTGTGCGTCCAGACATCTTGCTTGCTCTAGCACCAGCAACTGTGGCCTGGCATCAGCAACAAGCACATTACTTGGATCTGATTCAAGCCGAAACTTTTCTCACACATCTGTAAAGAGGTTAGAAGGGCTCTCAAAGGACATCCTGTCTTAGCATAGGCAGAGCAGTCAGCTGCAATTTATTTTTTTCCGTTAGAGACTACCTACAAAGGTCTCCAGTCACTGGCATCTCCACATATCAGCTGTGAATGAAATCGCACATCTCAACACTTCCAAAGCTTGAAATCACATCTAAACTTTGAGCAGATGCACAAGGGTAAAGATGATGCAAAAATATCTCTCACGTGAGTGAATCCTGAACATTAGCATAAACACTAGTATTTCCACTGTTTCCAGTAGAAACAAAGACTTGTTTTCCCAACTAAACAGTATAATTCACATTCTTGAAGTTAAGAAAATCAGCACAATTTCTTTTGAGTACAGAAGTATTTCCACAATAGCTTTCAGATAAGTGAAAGGGAAGAGAAGAGGCAACACCATTGGTCTTTGGCTTCTTGAACAGCTGCCACATGCCCCAACTAGTGACATCCTCTCTGCCAATAACTTCATTGGAGATCCAGCACTTCTGCTGAGGAAACTACAGAACACAAAACTGCTTTTGTCACCATTTTTTTCTGTGGTTGTCTGTGCAAAAAAATTGGAAAGCTTTGGAAAAATTTGAAGGCAACATTTTCCACATGGAAAAGATGATTTTGCTTGGAAGAAACAGTTAAAGACTCTCTGGTGTCTTTTTCTTAAAGGGCATAGCTGCTGAACATCAAGTAACCAATCTTCTCTCTATAAAAATTAAGCTTTTCATATGACGTTACCCCACTGGAAAGCTTGTAGCTTTGCATTATTAAATTCCTCTCTTCCTTAAGTCAAATGGTTTAATATTTTGCAGTGTTAGCAATACAAAAATGTCTCCTTGTCCATAAAGTAAAACTGAGAATTATGTATTAGATAGATCTTCATTATTTAAACCTGAAGAACATATATACAAACACAAAGTTCTTAGGAAGAGATGATGTAGACAAACACATAAAAGACAGGACTTTTCTTGCATTCTTAAACCAACCAGATTTAAACATCAGTATTTCCACTATTTCCAGTAGAAACATTGTCTTGTTTTTCTAACTAAACAGAATAAGTCATATTCTTGAAGTTAAGAAAATTTTCTTTTAGTTACAAGTAAGTAGCCCCCATTAACATTTCCAACTCCACTTATTAGAAAATAAATAACTACAAGAAAACCTGAAAAACCTTGGCAAGGACTGTTACTTTCTGGGGGTCCAAAACTTCCAGAAACTTTGCACCTCCAACTTTAACTAGAAGCCAGCAGAAATTACCCAGGGCATCAAAAAATACGTGAAGTATGTTGAACAAATTAACTGTTTTAAGCTCTTGGTTTAGCTATGTTAGGGTTCAGTTGGTCACATAACATTAGAACATACTGGATACAAGAGGGAGATGCATCCTATTTTATTAAGCAGAAGCTATGTCAGAAGTTGAAATGAAAGAGGAAACAAACATTTTTCCTACTCTGGAAGAAAAACAGCCATTGTCAAGATAATATAATTTAGATATTTCCCTCCTTTTCTTCACAGAAAAGAACAAAGCAAGACTTAAGTCACTGATTCCAAGAAGTACTAGGCCTTATCTGCTCTTAGGAGTATCTACACAAGTCACTCGTAGGCATGTCTCTGCAGGTCCCTGTGTTCCTGCCAAATTGCAGTAACAGAAACAACATGAAATAAAAAAAGTGAGCTCGTCATATGAGCTCATTTATCCTACTGGGTCCTGAGAACAGCAGCATGGAATGGAAGTAAGGGCTGGCGAAGTACCCATCACTGGGTACAGTCACAGTCTTTTTAAACACCCAGTTCTCATCCCCTCCATGGATAAGTCACATGCAATAAGTCATGATGTCAAAGTCTTTGAGTCATCAAGGTATGCCTGTCTTAAAATCACTTTGGAGGAAACCTAATGGTAGATATTGCAGGATGCAGACTTTGGATACGGGAAGAGCCTCAGCAGTAACAGGAGTGAGATCTTCCACAGAAGCCACCTGTGCAACCTCCCTTGACAACTACCAAGCAACACTAAATGAAATTGTCTCTGCTCTGAGTACACAGCTCATTTCATACACCCTTGGCCATGCAGCAATGTGTACAGGTAGGTGTGCGTGCACACGTATTACTTCTAAGATAGCGAAACAAAAGCCGTCTGCTGCATATATCCTGGAAGAAAAGATGAGAGAACAGATGTTGGATAAGTGTTAATTGCATGGCATGTAGCAATACTGTGAGATACCCAGACAATCTAACGATGAACATAGTAGCTGAATATATAGGAAGTAAAAATGATTTTTAGCATATCTCTAAACCAGACTTTGCGCAATCAAACTCTGTAAAACACATCTAGACTTTCCTGCTGCTAAGAACAGCATCAATATGAACTTAAAGCAAACTATATTAATTATGCATATACTATGGTTAAGACTAGATTGGTGGTTATTAATTTTAAAAGACGAAGTATGTCATGCAGTCTTATGTTTTATAGACCCAGTTCAGCAAAATATCTTATCTTTGAACCTGGGCTTCTGCCCCAAGGAACAGTTTGCTGAATGAAAGCCTTGCATGATTGGAGCCAGAAACGAGAGAGTTGCAGAAGCATAAGATACTCCTATAAAATTGTAACTCTGCAGGACAGCTATAGGCACCTCTCCTCTTACACAGGCAGCTGCTCCAGAAATACTCACTTGTTTACTGCCCGCAGCGTGCACACAGGGAGCGCACGCCTCCACTCCTGCGCCGCATGTAACGAGGGGGTGCGTGCCTGCCGAATCCTCCTGTCAGCAGACCTTCTCAGTTTTCACTTCTTCTTTGTTACTTTGCAAACTCTCAGCTATTTTTTCCCAAGCCATAACACGGGGGCTCTTAGAGATTATTGCCATTCTCCCCCTGCCTGTCATACACCTTGTTTCCAAGTATGGTCACTATGAGGAGACTGTCGCTTGGAGCCTTTGTGGAAAATTAATGGCAGACAGGAAAGGGCAAAAAAGACAGGACAGATGGCTCTGTCACCACCACCAACCTGATGCCATGAGACCTCTTCAGTGCCTTTGCAAATGCCACTCTGTTCCACAGACTTACTCTGAAGTTGATCCAATCGCAACCTTGACAGCTGTCTTTCTTCTTTTTTATAAGATTTTTCCTTGTCCTTTGACTTCCCAGGCTCATCCACGTGGCAAATTCAAAAGGTCAGTTTTTAAATTGGTGACTGGGTGCTGATGGTCTGAAATACTGTTTAACTATAAGCGTATTGGCATCTTGATAGAAGTGGTGTTGAATAGTGTTGTTAATAGGGCTTGTTTACTTGTTGGTTAAAATCCAAATCGAGTCAGCTGAGACTCAAAGATGCAATGAGTAAACTTCTAATTCAAGTAGGCAAATGGAGTGATGTCACCTCACTTTATTCTTTAAATGATATTCTGTCTAGTTTCACTTTCACAGTGAAACACACACCCGGAGTATATTGGGTGCACATTGGAAGCACAAAGATATGCCTCTCCTTATGCGAGCAGTGCCAGACAAATTGTGGTTTGGTTTATGCACATACTGAAGTAAAGACGCCACTAGGATTTTATGTGTTTAAAACATGATGAACTTCAACAGAGTAAATAGTGATGTGGCACCAGGCCATATAGTCACAGTCTGCTGAGAGAAAGCTAATCCCTCTGAAGAAGCAGGGCTATGATCACTAGTTATGTAGTTTCAACCTATACAATTGTACTAACAGGAAAAGTTCCACATTACACATGTCCCAAGACAGTTTGCTGCTATGCAAGAACAATTCATGTGCTTTCAAAGCCTGGGATGTTTGTAGAATTTTGTTAATTGGGAGAACATTTCCAGGTTTGGGCAAAATGTTAAAAAATGGAAAGTTAGCCTGATGACCATAAAAGCTAGTGCTATGGTGTGATTTGGTGTGGAACCATTTGTCTAAATGTGAAAAATTGTCACTGTCCTAAATCTACAGACAGTATTTAACTGTGGCCATGGTGTGAATTAATATCTGAGATCTTGCATACTGTGGAAGCATTAACGGGAATTCTGAGACATGAGTAAACAGATCATCCTTCACAAGGGGCTCTTGCCATTCCTGTATCTCTGAAGGTTACAGGCTGTTTCCCTAAAACCAGGTCTAGCCCCTACTTGATGTCAGCTTTTCTCATGGTGGTTTGGTGTCACACACCAACATTATTGAGTACTGGAAAGTATTTTGCTGGAAACCTAACTACAGATTGCTTTCAGGAAGACTTCTGTTTCTGCAGATGGAAGCTTTTGTTCACGTTTCCAACTGATAGGTATCACTTAGACATATCAAAATGCATCAGATAATTTCCTACTATTGCATTTCCTTGTCAACAAATGCTATAATCCCTACAGGAAAGTTATGTAATGATGAATGGGAGGGAAGAGTCCCCCGTAATCTCCATGGGACAACAGATACTGCACCGTTCCTCAGCTTCTCATTCAAGTCTCAGAAGCATGGCCTCCTTGACCATGTTCAATTCTTATTCTGTCCTCCCTCTTTATATGTCAATAATTACACGTCACCTCCATGAGATCTCACAGGGATAGTTGCAGAGAGAGTTTAGAAATATCAGGTTCTTAAGCAATGCACAAAATGTAACATGAGGTTACTTTTTCCAGGCTGCACGCCTGAGTCAGATGCTTGATGGAGGGTAACTAACATTTAACAGCTTATAGAGCACGTGTTTGAAAAACAAAGGTGTTGTTAGAGTAAGACTAAATTATTCGCACAAAACTGGACTTCAGTTCTTCCTCTTGGCAGCAAGCCTTAGTGCTGTGAGGAGCCTACATGAGGTCTAATGAAAGAGTAGGGTAAAACACAAAAGTACTTGTGATTTTAGTATCTTCATTTACCAGATAGATGAAGAAATAACATTTTTCTATAATGAGCCTCAAATTTGAAAATGAGACTATATCCCAGGGTTGAATTTTGGTGGTGACCTCGCAGTGACAATGTGTGAATAATAGCCTCAGGACCAAGACTATCTGCTTTAGGAACATTGGAAATGGGGAGATGGAGCACCCCTGCTTCACAGGTTCAGCTGGGAAGGAAGTATGGACTGCGGGCTAGAAAGGAGAGTGCTGCCTGGAGGTATAGACAAAGCAGACCAAGAAGAGCTCCAGAAACAGATGGGGGTAGACATATCACATCTCCACATCAGCCATGTTTCCTGTTTTCTCCTGTTTCCTGCTACATTCAGCCTTCTGGAAGAGCAACTCTAGTGTTTCCAGTCTTGTGGAACAGAGACAAATGGATAAAATCTCCATATTTACTACTTCAAAATTTACAAGTAATACAGTGAGTTACTGTGACCTGCAAATTATCAGGAGGGAGAAAGAGATCACACCATCCCTTTTTTCTACTAACAAAAAGTCTGTATTGAAAAGTAGAGACCAAGACTCTGCCCCTCATGGAATGCCATCCTGTGGATAAGAAGTGATGTGGAGGCAAGGATAGTTACGTCACAGTGACAGTGAACCCGATTCAATGCCCACCTGTCAAACAACTGCTTTGTACTCATTGTAGCCTGGGGAATGCAGAAAGACCAAAGTTACTCAACATACTGCCTCCCAAACACCTCATCAGATACACTGTGTTGCAGCAAAGGTGAAAATAAGAAGGTCATGCACAGAGACTCAGAAGTCATATTCAGGATAAGCAAATAATAGAGAAGAGGCAGAAAGAAAAGGGCTGCTGCATGGGCCTGGCAGAGGAAGGGTTAGAAGCCAGGGCTATACATGCATATGGCCTTAGTAATAAATGATGCTTAGAATAGACAGGATGCCTAGGAGGACACAAGTAAGGTGTTGGATAACAACTTATTAAATGTCAAGTGAATGAAAAGTGTCTTCTACACCAGGTCAGGTGAGTGCTAATTAATTCTGCCTGTGTCAACAAAATGGGTAGGAACTTACAGTTGAAAAGCATTTACATGAGGCTGAACAAGATGACTGTATTGCCTGGACATTTAGAGACTCATTTTGCATGATGTCATCATTATGCTGCCTTTCTGAAGCACATTTAGTGCTTATGAGCAATAAACAAGGAAAACTGCCCAAACTGCCCCTGCTTGTGCTGGGGAAAGAAGGAAGGTGGAGGGCTGGGGGTAGGGAAATTGGAACTAGTCAATCTTTAAGATCCCTTCCAACCGAAGCCATTTCATTCTATGATTCTAAAACCATAGAGACTATTATTAAAATTATAGAATAGTAAATTAATGCAGTTAGAATATTGAGTTGAATGGCTTCTATAACAGAGGAAAACTAATAAAAAGGCAAAGGTTACATAAAATGTAACTTGGGTGTAGTCTAAGTGAGAATGAGTGATGAAGTCTCCCCTAAGACAAAACACAGACAAGGACATGATTACCTCTAGGCTAGCCTTCTTGCTCACCAGAATTTGGAACATATTGTTTCTTCATTCATCCTTATCTGTTTTCTAGTACCAAAGATGTATGGCTCTAATATTCCTTCAAAAAGCCTACATTATCCTGGAAAACTCATGGATAGCCAATGCCTTTCACTATACAGATGGTTCTTGTTTTCAAAAAAAAGTGTTCTGAAGGGGAAGTCTGCTGATCCCATTTGATTGAGCTTGATGATCCTAAAGGTCTATTCCAAGATTCACAATTCTATGATTTTCTTCATACATTTGGAAATGGTTTTTAGCTGTCTGTTTCTGAATTTGTTTTTTGAAAAGCTCAAGAACCAGAAAAGTGACATTAACGTTTCAGGGCTACAGGGTGGTAAAAGTACCAGAAACGTTAACCAGCAGTTCTGAACATGAAGAAGAAGTTCCTCTGGTCAATTCAAACTTGCCACCTCCTGGGAACAGTTCCTCAACAAGTGGGCAAGGTGAATAATTTATAAAGGAGCTCCACTCTCCAAGATTTAGGAAGGAATTCAATTGTGATAATAATTCACAGCAGATTGCAAGTGATGTATGAAACCTGTTTTTCTTTCCTCCATTCCGCAACCTCCTTTTATTAGGAAGGATGCAGGGAAGGGTTGCTTTCAGGAAAGAGTTCTATTAATGACATATTTGTAGGAACAGACATAGAGACTGAGTGCATTTTTTAAATACTGTCTCCATGATAAGTATAATACATTCTTCTACCAAACCAATGGAAATAATTCTTCCATACTTCCAAAGGCCCTGGGAGTTGAGTGTCACTTAGCCACTATCAGCTTTTATTATTTGATCTGACTCTTAAAACATTGGCAGTTGCAATTAGTCAATATATGTATCCAGAAAGACAAGCATCAATAATGTCAGCCAAAAGAGATATGTGAGTAGCTTCTGTATATAGATGACATTTGTTACTACTGTGGAGACTGAGATGAATAGCTGTGTGTGACTAGGCTCAGACAACAGGCTCTTCATGTTTGCATAAGAGCACCTTAATGGCAGTTTGGCTGTCTACACTGAACGACATTTTTAAACTTTTTCAGAAAGCTGCAATTGGTGTGCTGCTTAGTTCATTGAGAAAACTCAGTCTACATTAAATTCTTGCTATAAAAAGTACAAAAGAAAGCAGTAAGCAACTCAGAGGTGGCAGGAAAGAGAAGCTGAGCCAACACTGCTCAGGTCAACAGCTAATAGCAAGTGGGACAGGTGAAACCCAAAAACAAAAAGAATGGATTTTAAAAATTGAACAGAAAGCCCTCCAATTAAACCTTATGTGTTTGAAATTATCTAGCAGTTCAACTCAAAGATGTAATGTAGAGGCTGTAGTATTTAAGGAGGAATCCATCTTAGTAGGAAAAGTAAATGGAGGGGAGACCCTGGTAACAGAAGACACTGAGAAAGCAAAGTTATTGAATGCCTCCTTTGCATCGGTCTTCACTGACAAGACCAACCCTCAGGAAACTCTGACTCAGGAAACCAAGGTAAAGGAATGTTGGAACTAAAACTTTCCCTTGGTCAAAAAGGATAGGGTTAAAGAATGCCTAGGCAAACTTGACATCCACAAGTCCATGGGCCTTGATGGGATGCATCCACAAGTGCTGAGAGAGCTGGCAGACACCATAGTGAGACTGCTTGTCATCATCTTTGAAATGTCATGGAGTTCAGAAGAGGTGCCTGAGGACTGGAAGAAAGTAAATGTCATTCTGGTCTTCAAAAAAGTTAAGAAGGAGGACCTAGGGGAGCTACTGGCCAGTCAACCTCACCTCAACCTCTGGAAAGGTGATGGAGCACCTCATTCTAGAGGCCATCTTTATCCACACGGATGACAAGACGTTGATCAGGAGTCATGAGCATGGATTCACTAAAGGTAAATCATGCTTGACCAACCTGATTGCCTTCTACAATGAAACAATACATGGATGGACGAGGGGAAAGCACTGGTTATTATTTATCTCAACTTCAGCAAGATTTTGACACTGTCTCTTACAATCCTGTTTGGCATACCCAGGAAGTGTGGACTAGATGAGTGGACAGTGAGGTGGATTAAGAACTGGCTGAATGGCAGCTCCCAGAGGGTCGTAATAAGTGGCACAGGGTCTCTTTGGAGGTGGGTCATTAATGGTGTCCCCCAGGGGTCAATACTGGACCCAGTATTGTTTAACTTATTCATCAATGGCTTGGATGAAGATGCAAATGCCTTCTCAGCAAATTTGCTGATAACACAAAGATGGAAGGAGGGGCTGACACCCAGAGCACTGTGCAGGCCTTCAGAAGGACCTCTACAGGTTGGAGGGATGGGCAGAGAAGAACCATCTGAAGTTGAGCAAAGGCAAGTGCAGAGTCCTGCACTTGGGGAAGAATAACCCCAGGCAGCAGTACAAGCTGGGAGCCAACCTGCTGGAAAACAGCTCTGCAGAGAAGGACCTGAGGGCCGTGGTGGACAGCAAGTTGTCCATGAGCCAGTAGTGTGCCCTTGCAGCCAAGAAGGCCAGTGGTGTCCTGGGATGCATTAGGAAGAGCATTGCCAGCACATGATTCTGGCCTTCCACTCAGCCTTAGTGAGGTCACATCTGGAGTGCTGTGTCTAGTTTTGGGGTCCTAGTACAAGAGAGATATGGAGCTCCGGAAGCTGGTCCAGCAGAGGACAAGAAAGATGATTAAGGTACCAGAGCTTGTCTTACAAGAAAAGGCTGAGAGAGTTCAGCTGTTCAGTCTTGGGAGGAGATGACTGAGAGGGGACACCATCCACTGATAAAAGTATCTGAAGGGAGGGTGTCAAGAGGATGAAGCCAGGCTCTTCTCAATGTTGCCAAGCAATAGCACAAGGGGCAATGGGCAGAAACCGATGCACAGGAAGTTCTACCTGAACATGAGGAAGAATTTCTTTACTGTGCAGGTGACCAAGCACTGGAACAGGTTGCCCAGAGAGGCTGTGGAGTCTCCCTGGAGATATTTGAGAACTGTCTGGACGTAATCCTGTGCCGTATGTCCTAGGATGACCCTGCCTGAGCAGGGAGGTTGTACCAGATGACCGTTTGTGGTCCCTTCCAACCTGATCCATTCTGTGAATCTGTAACCTTCTGGCCTCCCCCAGACATCTGAGATCCCTGTGTGCCCTTGCTCTTCTGTAGTCTTAACAAATATGAACATTATCTCTCCTTCATTGTTTTCACAGAAAAGCACATACAAATCAATTCTTGAATACTATATTTTCTCTCTGATTAGAATGACAACAGTGACAAAATTAAGTAGCAAATTTTCTTTTGTATACAGAACTAGGAAATTCTACTTTGAGAAAACCATTGACGTTTTCCCAAAATAGAAGATTTAATGAACAATTCAAAATGCTAAGCTACTTTTCTAGGAGGGAGGAATCTGTAGCACTTCTCATAACTGCTTATCATTCCAAATAATCAAAAGCTATTGAGTGGTCATTACTTAAATTTATGCTAATGCACAAACAGAACTTTTCTTGCAGAGGGAGTCGAATGTTCAGAGTTGTGAGAAGTAATAATGTGTGTTTTAATGGACTCAATGATGAGTATATTAAAAGATGTATCTTTTCAATAAAGTTATGTTACAGATGGATTTGTACACACTTTTTGAAACACTAGATTCTGCTCTAAAACATTTCAAACAACTTTACTGAAACATATCAAGCAAAAGATTAAATCTTCAGACCTAACATCTCACTATTGAGGATGTAAGTAAAATCATGAATCAGGTCTAACTCTGGCAGCTTCTCTAACCCTGCTCCACTGGGTCACAGTCCCCTTGCCAATTGGACAGTTTGCTTCTGCCTTGCCTGGAATTTTCTTGATCTCTCTTGAGTGGCAGCTGCTGGCACCCTGCAAGCATGGGAACCTGCTGGCATATTGTGGGTCAGACACAGAAGATGTTGGAGCACAGCAGAAAAGCCAGGTGAGACCCTGCTAAGTGAGTGTGAAGAGCACTCCACCAGGCCTGAAGGTCTAAAGTTTTTTTTCAATTAGTTTCTGTCCAAATAACTAGCCCATGTGCTATTTTCTGCCTGGACCGTGTTGATGAACCTTGCTCCAGTGGCAGGATATTCAAATACCCAGATGTGTTCATACCCAGTGATAAGTAAATTCACATGCCAACAGTCACAGTCACTTCTCCATGGTGTCAAATAGGAGAAGGCAGGAATATCCCACATAAACAAAAAGTTTAAATTACTTCCTTGAGGTTGTGGCTAGTGCTTTAATCCCCAGGTCCTCCCATCTGGCTCTGCCTGGATTTAGTTAGCATGAGCACCATGTCAGGTGTGCCTTGGGCCCAAGATTGGGCTGGGAATGCTGTGCTGAGGTGTCTGGTATGGATCTGCCTAGACAACCTCCCATCCAACAGATAGCACATATTGTCACACATGAGTTGGCACCTAGAGTTTCTCTGCCTGTGGAACACCACTGACACCCACAAAGAGTAACCAGCCCATGAGTATCAGATGTATTTCTGAGGTATTTCTTTGGCTCCAAAGCTTTTGTTAGATTGGAATAATTTAAAATACCAGGCTGTTAATAGTGACAGACATTTGCAGGAGCACAGCAACTGCATTTCTTACTGCTCTGTTGTTTTGTATTTTTTACTAATTTCAAGTATCCTGCTCTGTGTTAAAACTGAAGACCTCTTGGCAGTTTCTGTTGGAGCAACATATCTCAGGCTGTCTCTTAGTAGAGTTCTCTACAATGAATATGTTACTCCAGCCAGCATTTCCTATCATGTTTTTCTCAGGATAAAACTTTAGTTTGGTTTTTAACATAGATACTTTTAGGCAGTTTGGGGGCTATTCCATTAGAAATTAGTTATTTCTCTATGAAGTCAACAGTAATCTTATGTGACATTTCTTGTTCCCCATGCCCCTGCTATTCCAGAGAGCTCTCTGTGCATCTTTGCTATGTGAGGGGTGCCTATGTCTGCAGAGGGGTATTTTATACCAGCCCAGGCTGCTGCACCTGGTGCAGCAGTTCCATGGCAGTGCCAGACAAGTGTGCTCCTCCTCATCAGCAGAATTGGCAGGTACTGCTATGCAGTTCTCATGTCACTGAAAGGATGACAGACCTAAAAATTTACACATGCTTGTAGTTTTTTCCTCAGGGTGAATACTTCAGCAGAGCAACAGAGATGATCCTGTAAATACTGGGACTTTGTTTGGCTGGAGAATCTTGGTTCTGCTTCCCATTTCATCTTTCTGGTGTTGCAGATGAGGCCAGGGCTTTTTGAGAGCCTGGAAGAAGGCAGCAGTAAGGGGGAAGTGTAGAGCATGTAATTTAATACATCCCCTTTACTGTCAATATTGTGCAAACATTCATTAAGAAAAAGGAAATTAAAAGAAAGAAAAAGTAGGAAGGAGAAAGNGAGGAGAGGAGAGGAGAGGAGAGGAGAGGAGAGGAGAGGAGAGGAGAGGAGAGAGGAGACAGGAGGATTTACTAAGTTGATCTGTTAAAATATTTAAAAGGCTGACTTGACTGAGTAGTTTTGCAATGCAAGGATCCATTACATGACAGAAAGGATCGGTTTGCAAGACATCACCATCACACTCCTTGTTTCAGGGTCCTTATTGAGCAATAGAGATGCCAGAAGTGATGAGGAAGGGTACAGTGTCTATATGGAAATTCATGCTCATTTCTTAAACTCTCTACAATTATTAAAACATCAACCATTACAAGAGCCTGCTTACCAAATCTAACATTCCCTAGCTGACTTCTTGGATATATCTCAACATGCAGGAAGGAATTTCAAGGACAGATAATAGTATTCTTTAATGGATTCAAGGTGGGTATCTCAGGCTCTGGGGAAGTACAATAAAGCCCAGAGAGATGTGTGAGATCTTGACAGGCAGTGCCATTGGCCAGGCAGATGGAAGTAGGTGTGATCAGAGCTGAAAAAAATGTAATGGTTTTCAGAGTACGGCATCCAAGAACATCATCCAAATATGCACAAATGTTTTGATTGACTTGTTTTTGGGAAATGGAAATTTCTGATTACTGCACAACCCAAAATTCCTACTTGTTAACCAGCTAGTTGTTGTTGTTTCAATTGGAAATAAACTTTCCCAATAAAAGTATACACTGTGTAAACCAGATGTCCTGGTTTTTTATTCTCAGGAGAAGCTGTCCATCACACAACTACATCATGACAGGGTGAGGAGCCAGGTCTATGGATTTCTACTATGAAAAAAATAATGGCATAATCTTCTCTTTAGCAACCATTATCGAAAGTGTTTGGTCAGAAGGAAGCCAGAAAATCCTGCTAAGTCTTTTGTGTGAAGTAGATCAGCTGCTATCTGAATTATAGTAGCCCAAACTGATGAATTACACATGGCGCTGACATTAAATCTTGCTGTGTCTAGCTCTTTTTTGGTTTTTAAATATGTCTACCCTCTGTTGGCGAGTCAGCATGTGTTGTCACAGGTCAGTTGCCTAATTTTAACCACTAATGGAGCTTGCTTACCCTGGGATGCAGATTCAGGCCAGAAATAGGAAGCCAAGTGATGGTCATGTGTCCGACAAGGAGCTGGGCAGTGAGCCAAAACACATTTGAGCTGGATGGAATTTCTTGCCCCTGTGAAAATGCAGTGCTAAATCTTCCTCCCCCACTCGCCTCTTTACACACAAGTGGATCCCTCTAGTACAGTGAACTGTCACCCGAAACTAACAAGGAGGATGTGTCTCCCAGCAATCCGAGCTTCGGTCAAAAGTTCACCACTTGCCAGCCCCCCTATGCCAACTTGGACCAAGATTTCTGGAATGGTTAGAAAAATATTTTAATGGAATTCACCTTGCTATGCTATTTCATTAATAACCTCTAAAAATGCAAAGAGTGCAGCCTTAAAATTCCTTGACATCCTCAGCATATGACTAATAATAATGAAACTTTCTCGCTCTCAGTGGAGCCACTCTGTGAACACATTGTTTTCCCTGGAGTTTCATGGAGCCTTTAGCAAATGTGGTACATTTGCCATGTCCATTTTTTACAGCCTTGTAACTGCTGTTCAGCCAGGCTTGCCTGAGCTGGCTCTTTGTCCAGCCCACTGCACTGCACTCTCCTTTCTCCCTGCCCTGTGCTATTTTTCTCACAAGAGAAAATACAGGCATAATTTGGATGTGTGTGAAATACTCACTTACACATTACGTCTTTCCTATTTTCTCTATATCTGTTTTGAGTCCAGTATCTCAGTGTCTTCCAAAATATGTCATCCATGCAAAGCATGAAGTTGTTACCAGCCCAGGTCTTGTGTGCTCCATACTGTGCTGAGTAAAAAGGGCTCAGCCCTCGGATGGGGACAGAGCGTGTCTGACATGCCATTATATAACATGAAACCAATGTATACAAGACTGTCTTTAAAAGTACGTTTTACAGAGATCACTATTTCTGTATCTTGCTTCAAACATTTCTTTCTAAAATAGCCTTTTTGGAGTCAGTGGATGAGAGACTGCTCACTGAGGGTAGGTCCAGGGTTACAGGATTGCTTTCTATACCATGTCTGCATTCAGGCTTCTAGTACCAGGACTTCATAAACCACTGGATGGTACCTAGAATTAAATTAACTCTAGATTAGTGTTTTACTTTTTGCCCCAATGGCAAAAGCAAAGACTGTTTCATTGTCAACACCTCCCAAACTAGTAACCAAGCAGAAATGCTCTTGAACTTTTTTTAAAGCCTGTAGCAAGGCCAGATTATGGCCCATACAGTGTAGTCCCTATCACTCCTCAATAGGTCTGTCTCTACTGCACCCCCAAATCTAATGGGATCATGTTCCACAGCTCCCAGTACACACAAGTGTTCAGAGATGCCATGCTAGATGATTGGAATAGATTTTTTTACCCCCCAAAAGCCTCCTTTGGACCTGGGAGGTGTGCAAAAACAGTACTTCTTTGGATCTGGTATTTTTCCCACCATGAGAAGCAGTTGGGATTAAATCAAGAGTGCTACCGAAAACCAGGAGAGGTTGTAATCCAGACGTATTCTCTCCAACAAGCGTAGCCAGAGGAATAGTTCCCTCAGGGCCATCCTTCATCATGCTGAACTGCCCAGCCACACTCTTTTGCACTGAGGGATCTGTTCATACCATACTTGTACCACACCAGAGGCAAACAGGCATATTCAGAAAAGTGTAGAAAGGGGAAGTGGCTAAAAACCAGTTTTATAGCTGGATGACCTTCCACTGCATTAATTCTAAATTATCCCTTTCATAATGAATCCCACTTTTTCCTAACCCAGCCCTGTGCCTGCCTCAATTAACAGTTCATTTTTAGATTAAGGTTGTGCCATATGCATTGAGAATTTATTTCCAAGAACTTCACACACTAGCAGATGTAATCTAGCACAGGTGAGGCTGACCAGTGGAAGAGTTTTCCAGAGGTGAAATGGAGATGGAATATTTTTTCCAAAATACTTCCATATTTGCTCAATGTTTTCCTATTTGTTCAAAATTTTGTCCCAGGAAAAAAAAAAATGGAGCATTCCAACTTCTCTAAAAGGAAACAAACACTGGGGAAAAAGAAACAAAAATTTATCATGACAATTTAATTACATTTTAAAGTCCGCAATATTCATGGACAGCTGTAAATATTTTCAGCCCCAGTTGCCTGGGATTTTGTAATAACAAAAAAATTGGATTTTGGGAGAACACTTTTCATGACATGGACATTTGATTTATTTGTAGAAAACAGACAGAGACTATGTTTCCTCCAAAGTATGGGCAGTTGTTATGCATCCACCAAACACTGCCACATGAACACGAGCAGTGTTTTGGGTTTTTTCTGCATAGGTTCGGCCAATGTCTCCAATCAGCATTTTTAACCCAGTGGTGTGTGGTGCAGGAGCAGCTGCAGTGTGATGGGGTTGGAGGTGTTTCCTTGCAGGGACTTTCTTTCCAGGACCTCTGAGAGAGAAAGAAAGACCTACTTGGCACCTTCTGGCTTCAGAAAAGCATCATCTACTGGCCTGGCCACACTCTCTATGTTAAGTCACTTCTTCAACTGAATATTAGGTAGGTTCCACCATTTTTAAAAAAAAAAAACGCATCCCTTCCCCAGTCTTTCATGAACAGTTTGTTGGTTTCTGACAATCTTCATCTTCAGACTTTCATTATGGTTATCAGACAAAGAAAAAGAATATTTCAGTGTATATCTATCTATCTATCTAGTATACATGCACATATGTGTGTGCATGTATGTTTGTATACCTGTACATGCATACACTTTTTAAACATTTCTATTGACTCCTTCATAATAAACTGCCCACTTGTGACAGCACGTCAGAATATGTTTATCTAGCATTACATCCCACATGACTGGTACACCAGTGGTGTACCATTCTGAGCAGTCACAAGCCCCATTTACCCAGAAAAGCCAATGTAAATGCATTGTATGCAAGCTGATCTGTGGAAAGTTGTCAATACATACAAATGAATCAAGAAAACAGTCTTTTAAAAGAGGTGGGTATGTAACAAGTGTTTCTGCAGGCTCATTCTTACTGCACTTGCTGTTGACCCCACAGTGCCATCCCTCAATCAACGTGCTTCTGGAAAATTCTGTCCTCTGAAAACCAAACCCACTACTGCACTCATTTTCTTCTCCCATTCCTGCCCATAGCAAACCATTTCCTTGTTTTCCTTGTTGCTCACTGTTGGTTCAGCACGTCTGTGAAGCTGGAAACCTCAGTGCACATGGGAGCAGGCTGTTAGAAGCATTTTTCACACATCAACAAGACCTACCCTGTGTAGTTTTACATAGCATGGTGTGAAAGAAGGTTTTAACAGCCAGCTGGCCATCCACACCAAGAATGCTGCTCATGCAGGGCTGAGATGAGGGTGCAACTTCCTAGGAAAATGTCCCAATCCAAACTGGGCCTGCAGAAGTGAATGACCCCTGCTGAAGGCACACACACAGTGAGGTCTCATCATGAACCTAAGGGAACCACACTAGGGTCTTCAGGGGCTTCAGCTGGCTCCAGTAAAAAAGATGGAAGGGAGGACTCTGGCAGAGAAGGGAGGCATAAAGCGAAAGTTTCCCCCTGTGACAGAAGGATCATCACTAGAAAGAAACTGCATCAAGGAAAGCCCTGTCAAAATACACTGGAACTAAATTGTGACCAGCTGTAGTGCTTATTGTAATCAACCTGTGCTAGGGATTTTTAAAGATGTTCATGTTCCCAATACAGGCAGAATTCCAGTCCTTCTTGAAAATAAATTTAAAAAAGAGAGAGAGAGAGAGAGAAATATTGACTCAATAGAGCTGTGGGAAATTGTTTTAGGTTTGGATCAAGTGTTTCTACAAAAGACAACCTGGAAACATTGTGAGTCCCTAATGTAGGGGATTATCCATGAAACTGATGCATATTAGCTTTTAGGCTACCCAGCCCCCATAAGCCTAAGTGTTCTTTCCAGTTCTCAGTTTAGAAGTTCCACCATCTTATCTCTTAGATCTGAAGGTTGGGCTTCTATCTATTAGTTTCTCAACCTTCCCTTTCCATGATATCCCTCTCAAATTGTCTCTTCTTAGGTATTTGATAATTGTAAGAAATCTGTATAATAGGCTGCTACATAGGTAGGTAGGTGGTAAATGAATAAATAATCTTGGTAGGAATTGTCTTGCAGATGTGTAAACTACAACTTTCAAAACATTTGGAACTCTTCAGTGTGAAAGACACTGTATATATTTTGTGCATGTTTTCATACATATTTTAAATATATTTTAGTCTTTCAGAAAAGCAAAAGGATTGACTTTTTGTGTTGATAAAGAAACTTGTACCCAGCTTGCATTTTAGGACAAACGATGGCTAAAGAGGAACACAGCTGCAGAAACAAATGTGTTGACATAGAGATAATTGCCCTTTTACTAAGTCATTGAGGATAGTAACATAATTTTATCTGCTTAGTGTTTCATGTATGTGTGAAATCAGTACTTTAGCATGTACTCTCTGAGACGCAGAAGAAAACATGTTTCTGGCTAAAGCACATATAACTACTTGGATAAAAACATGTTGCTTTATGCCCTTTGAATTGTTCATTTTACCCTTGTGCCAGCTTTCTCTCATCTCCCCTAAAGCTGTGAGGCAGCACAACTGATTAACAGTTCATGGAGTGGGAGTTATCTTGCTTTTCTCAAATAAGAAAAGTGCAGTAGGATGCCATGAGGCATTTGCTCTGAGCAGGACAAACTGGAGAACACTGAACTGAAGAACATTACCCTATTTGTATGGGACAACTGACTTTTATCACCATGACAGGGTAATGCTCAAAAGTGACATGAAAAAGAACTGGCAGCCAACCTCTGAAGCTCCAGTGAAGAGCATGTCACACACCCCAAACTGGCTGCAAGCAAAGGAGAAGCAATGTAGCCATAATTCTGCACGTGCAGAATGCAGGGCAAAAGATAACATAGGAAGAAAGATGTTATAAGACCACCTTTCCCAATATTGGCTTCAAAGAGTGTAACAGCCCTTGCATGCCAGTGAGTATGGCATCTGGTGTGTTTTGCTGGATAGTAAAAGTTGTTCTCCACCACGACAAAATGCTCACCTGGGAAAGAGCACAACACCCACTAATCTCTGTGTGGTTTCCCCTGGAGCATGGCAGCAAGTTGTGCTCCATATGGGAAGAGGCAGGAGTGGTGTCCAGTGCTGCAGGAATGTGAGGACTGTGGAGTTTGCTTGGTGTTGGAAGGCGAGAGACTGAAATATGGTTTGGCACGTGCCAGCTGGAAAGACACACTGAAAGACAAGCTTCTGTCCTTGAGTGTGCAGGAGGCTGGGACAAAGCACAGAGCATGTGGGAGAGAAAAGAGCTGTAAAGGGTTCTTGAGTATCCTGCTCTTTCTCTGGAACATGGAGCTGATGACAGACTTTCCCCAACAGCTTTTCCTTGCCTGTTTCTGATTTCCCTGGAAATCACAATTAGCCCCTGCTTTATTTGCCTGGTAAGCAGCTACCAGCCTGCTCCAGGAAGGTACATAAGGGGTCCTGGAGGCAGCAGCATCCCTGCACAGCAAAACCAGTAAAGCCAGGTTCCAGACTATTTTCAGATTGAAAGTAAAGGAACAAATCAGAACAAGAGAGACACAGACTGGTAAAATTGTCCCTGTGACCAGTAGCAGGCAATATAACAAAAATTAATGCCTTATTGGTGAACAAGCCGGTTTATTTAATGCAGCAGTTGTATTATTTCAACAGACAGGGACACAGAAACAGCTTTGAGCTGCCTTCCTATCTCGCTCTGCATTTGGCCAGCTCTTCAGCTTTCATGCTCTCCTCTGCAATAGACTGTTATTCCATGTGACCAGTGAAATATCTCTGATTTAAAAATTAACTTCTGAAAAACATTATTCAGACAGTTATGCCAAATTCTGAGCCTAAATGAAGTCCTGTCTATTCATTTCTTGTGAAGCAGCAACTCAAAGTGTGTGCCACCCCGTGTGCTTGGCTCTTACAAGCTATATCCAGAACTTAAAAAGCAATTTCTAAGTTTTCCTCAATTGGGTGATCTTTCTGAATTGAAAATTGCATTCTGTTACCTTGATATAAAAACTGGACCTGCATGTCAAAAGTTTGATTTGTTAGGCTGGTATGTCCATCCATTTAACTCAGTAGACCAGAACTTTAATGCACATGAGCCTTCTTTAAATAAGAGAGCATCACATCAGAGGTATGAAAATGGCTTACTTTCTCTAGATTCATGGCTCCTCCCTCCTGTGTAAACTCACTGACTGATTCACATGTACATGTAAAGCTTTTTGCAGTTCCGGGAAGTGCCCACCTCAGCATAAGTAAAGATTCTTCTTTAAAAGGTACAACCATCATGTGAAGATCCCAGCACATCCCTGGTATGCACTTACTGATTTGCCTTAGAGGGTGTGCTTATTGCAAGGGCTTCATTTCATTCATCTTTATTCTAATAATTTTGTATACAAGCAAGGGAATGGCACACAGAGTACATGTGTCCTCAGCAGAGTCTGGAGCATTGTTATTTATTACAAAAACTTCATCTGAAGACTAATTTCTTATCTTTCCATATTAAAAGAGGTAAATCTACACAGATACTAATATGAAACTAAGTCAGAGTTTCCATCTAGGCTAGAATATGGCTATACACTGGGTTCTGGTGGACTGGGCTACAATATATAGGTATTACTGTGGAAATCAAGTGACATTTTCTTTTGTCCCCTTCTCCCTGTTAGTACCTTCCTTCACTCTTTTGTTACCATCTTCCTCTCTCTTTCTTGTTTGTTTTTGCAACCTCATTTCTAAAGGTGGAGTTGGATTTTGCAGCCATGAAGACTAAGTTCTCTATTAAGTATGCTTTAAAAAAGCAAAACAAAACAAAAAAACACACAAACTAAACAAGCAAACAAATAAACCAAAACAAAAAGTCTGAGCAAATGTGGGCTTTGTTCAGTTTCAGTTTCAGAAGGTCAGGATATTTTCCAGGCCCTGAAATCACACCTATTTACGCTTAACTCAGAGCTACATTATTTAGGGCAATTCCAGGCAATGACAACATAATTCCCTGTAGCATGGCTCCACCTCCAGTATTTTGCTATGAATTTTCTTTTTACTTTATTTTGCAATTCAGTTGCTTAAAATATATTCTGTTACAATTTTCTAGTGACATTTCCTCAAGGTTTAGCCAAATACACACTGAATAAAACAGAAGTGAACCAGTGAGCCTCACTAGCATGATATACTACTGTCCACTCTGAGCAATTAAAGTTTCCACATGAGCAAAACATAATCATGGAAATAAATGAGAGTCTTTCCTTTCCTCATCCCATCTTCATATTGTCAGTATTATACTAAAGTCTTTACAGCCAAAAATATACATACCTTACTTGTCTGTGCTCTACTGAAAACCTGATTACCTTGTCCTTTCCTTACAGCGAGCCACTTACTCTCTCAAGCTGCAGTCTTCCTCTGCCACCTACCTCCCTCTGTCTGAAGTATTATCTACAAAAGATGCTTCTAAAATGAGAACATTTACAGAAATTAAAGTCTTCATATAGACCCACCTTTTTTTTTTTTTTTTTTTCAAAAAAAAAACATGACAAGTNAGACCCCCCTTTTTTTTTTTTTTTTTTTTCCAAAACAAAACATGCAAAGGTATGACTGGGCAATCAAAATCACTGAGACTGGATATTGCAGAGGTTTTATATATCACAATTACATCCAGAGTTTGGTGCCTGTATTAATAGGATTGGTGCTTAAGAAACTTCAACAGAGGGCAGACACAGCCTGTTTCTACTTTTACATCATAGCAATGAAAAAGAGAAAATAAAACATAAAAAGAACCCTCTTTTGTGCATGGAGGTGATTGTTAAGGAACACTTTCTCTAAAAGTACCTTTCTGCCCTGAGCACAGAGAAAATATTGTTATATATATTGTATGCAAAGCTAAAAAGTATCTGTAAAGTGTCTTCATGCGTGCATCTCAGAACAAGCCAAATTCACCTTCTGGTGGCTCACTGCTGAGTGGGAGAAAGAGGTGCACAACGATTCAGTTCAAATCCAAATGTGCCACAGCACCGCATCAGAGAAGCTGCTGCCTCTGCCTCTGAGAGCAAATCTGAGCCTGTTCCTATGCTGATTCAGGAAAAAAGCTTCCATGGGCTTTCATATTGCAAAATCAAGCCCTAAATTCAATGTGTTCAGTGTGTTCTCATGCATGTGAATATATGTGAATATATTCCCTCATGACAGCCCTAGATTTCTCTTCCAGCCTTGCATAATGATCTCTTCATCTGCCACGATCAGTAGAGGAGAGACAGGTGATGCCTCTGGCCCGTCAGGGTTGGGCAGGACGGGTGAGTGACACGCGCCAGATGCTGCACCCTGAGCTGGGCAGCAGCTCCCCTGTAAATACATCATGGAGTAAAAATCACCAAGTACATTCCAGCTGCTGCAGAGCATGTCACTGGAGTAGACGTGCTGTCACATGTACAAATGCACACCAAATAGTATCCGTATGTGTGATTAATTAGCAGCTAACAGTGAATTCTTTGAGCCACATGGGTAAAAAATGGAAAAGGGAAAAAAAAAATCACACCCTTACAGGAAGATTAAAATTAACTATACAAGATCTCTGGGGTTGAAAAACAAAATAAAACTGTGTTCTTCAGGATAGTGAAAGAGACAATGAAGTCAGTGATATGTGCCCCTTGATTTTTACTTTATTTTTTACTATATTTATAACACTTATTTTTATCTTTAATGTTAGTTAATTCAGTGCCCATGAAAACTACCAAGTCAGTAGCTCTTGAGACTAAAGTCTTCTGCATCAATACAGACCCAGGGGCTGTACCTCAAAAACATCCCTGAGAACACCATGGTAACAGTTGCCAAGCCCCAAAAAAACAAAAAGCTTTTAGGGATATGGAGCACAAAGACTGGCAAGACAAGAAAAAGGAATGGCATTATCTGTCTTAATACATTTCAGCCAAATTTGACCTGTGTAAACCCACAAGTGTATTCAACTGAAAGTTAAGTATGCGTTGAGTCCTACAGGCAGATTGAAACATTAGAGACTAAAGTAGAGAGCAGGAATAGGAAGACTAGTGAAACTATCATCTCATAGAGGAGTCACTGGATAATATAAGTGATGCACACAGCAAATGGAAAAAAACTGCAAGAAACAAATCAACAGAAAATTTTTAGTATTTAGGAGTGTAGTATATGAACACTGTATAGGAATACTCACATTAGTTAATTTTTGAACTGTGCAAGATATTAATCCATAACTTGAAAGCTGATATAATACCACACTAATAAGTTTAGAAGGCAGCAGAGTAACTAGGAGATTGGTGAGTAAAGTGGGAAGTGGGACATTTGGAAACACCTGAGCCCATTGCTAAGTCTCTTGGCATTTTCGAGAACAAACAACATATGAATGGAGCTGTTTGAAGAGTTGCACATCTAAGACCAAGGAAGTGAGGTGATGGAAAAGGTCCTAGAAAGTATGATTCTACAGGGTGTCATGAGCAGATGTCATAGGCTCACATGGGATGACCACAATCTCAGTCAGCTATGTAACAGCTTAGAAGAAAGGCCAGACACTTCCAAGTACCATCACTTACATACCACCAAGCAGTACATGCCTTTTACATACTTGTAGTAGCAAAACTGAAAATACTGTGGTGATGACAGTGGGAGAGGTGATCAGCATCAGCATGGCATGTCTTTAAAACTGTGTTGTGGCAAAAAAACCCAACAGCCATAAGCATCAGTTGCTAAGAAGGTATTTTACTTCGTGTATGCCTTCAGCAAGAGAAATGTTAGAATAATAACAAGTTCTTGTGTCAATATTTTTAAAACAATGTTGAAAAATTGCACAGGTTGCAAAGAAAAAAGGTACAAAAACTATTTGAAGAATTGCTGTAGAAAGTTAAGGAATGCCATCTATTTTGGCAGAGGAAAAAATTACATTATTATATGGAATAAAATAAATTTCATAAGAGAAAATATTACATATGAAAGGTAAGTGAAGTAAGGCATTACTTGAACCAACATCTGGAAGCTGAAGCCAGCCCAACTCAAGCTGGAAGTCAGAAAGACTGATGGCTGCTAAGCAGAGCGGCAAAGGGCTGCAGCAAGGGCTAGATTCTCCATCCATCTCATGCTATCTTCTAATTTGGAAAGAATGCCTTTCTGGAAACAGAGAAAGTCTCCCTGAGCTTCTAAAAGAGTAAATTATGAACAACAGGAATGATATATGTGGTAAGACTATAAAAACAGAAAGGTCCGCTCTGGATGATAAATACTTAATCCTTCCATTGAACGTGATGTTTGATGCTCAAAGCTTCACACCGGGAACTGGCAGGCTAGCACTGGATGTAGGATTTCCAGGAAGGTGAGCAACAAATGTGGTCAGTGCTATCATGTTTCCATGACTTTTTAGTCCCAGTCCTTCTGAATGTTCACATTTTGTTTGATCATCCATTTGCTGTTCGGTGAGCCATCCAATACATAACTCTTCTGTGAAAAGTTCCAAATTAGCTAGATGATAACATTGACTTGCTTTATAGGAATATTTCCTGAGGAAAGTTGCAACTTCCTGCATCTTACTGTTCTCAGGAGCCATCATTCCTAAAAACAAGATTTTCTTTTCATATCACTGCTATGAAACATTTACCAGTGTATGTCCATATAAGAAGGCACATGACAGTGTTTTAATGGTACATGGCCAATTCTTATCCCATGCCCTTCCTAAAACTGTGTTTTCCTTTATTGCTGTCATAATTTTCTCTTTGAGGTAACTCAGATGTTTCTTTTCAAGCCTTTGTAGTTCCTTATATGACTCAACCCACCCAAAATTCTTTAGTTAGGACCAAGGAAAACTACTTTTATATAATTGCAAATATGCAGTGAGATCATTAGTGAATATAGTTTCTGAACGTTGGTTTCCAGGATAATTTTCTGTAGCAAGACTGATTTCACAGACTGCACAGAGGAACCAAAACAATGCCAGCATTTTTGCACGAATGTCTGTATTGCTCTGCATTAAGACACTAACATTTACTTGCGTCTTACACTGGACAGTTTTACAGTCAAATAGCTATCTCAAAAATTATCTGAATTCATATCAAGCCACATCAGACCCGATTTCCCTAACATATACTTGAGTGTGATGTAAAACCCCTAAATTCAGCCCTCCAGGAGGGATTCTTGAGGGATCACAAGCTAGGCAATCTGCCCCATCACAGCACCCAGTCACAGTTGCTGTTATACTTTGTGTTTTTCTACACAAGAAATAAATGTTCAGCCTTGGCAAGTGTCAGGTCCTACCTTTGCTATTGCACAGAGTCGTTGGTGAAGGGCTCGTACAAAGAGCAAGAAGGCAAGCTGTGTCTTTGGAGTATCTGTCCATTGGACTCACCCTCTGAGAGACGGGGTTTTTTTGGTTCCTTTCCCAGCATACTCTTACCTTTTAAATAGGTACATATCTGTGCATGCTGGGAAAGCTCCCTTCCTCTCACAAGCAGGCACACAGAGGAAAAGTCAGATCCCATTGTCCCAAGTAAGTCCTAAGTCTCTCACTGTGAGGAGTAGAGGAACATTCTTTAGCTGACTGCCTTAATTTGGACACCAGCCACAGAGTGAGTCCTTCCCTGTAAAGTGACTATTTACTTACTACTCAGGAGAAATAAAATTATAGAATATAAAATGCATTTCTTATTTTAAGGCCTAATACCTACCAGTCTTCCTCTTGTTTTCATCTTCTTGACCACCAACCAAAAATTTCCTGATGGGGGAAGGAGTGGTGCTGAGGTAGAACCCACAGCCACAGCGTTCCAGGCTGCACTGCAGTATGAAGAAAAAATTTACCAAACTGGAATAGGGAGAAAAAGCTTTGCTTAAATATGCATTTTAAGCCTTGGTGGTGCAGAAGATATTGAAACGTGGTCATTGGGCACTCAAATAAGATTTTGGTGAAGGACAGGCATTCAGAATAATTTTGAGCACTTGGAATATAAAAATTACATTTAGTGGAAAACAAAATAGAGTCAATACTTAGTTTTAATTATGCGGATTTTATGGTAAAATTAGTTTAAATATTTCCAGGTCTTCAAAATTCGAAGTGTTCATTCTTTTCAGATATTCCCCCATACTTTTGTAATAAATCAGCTTTTGAAAACCAAGTAATACTCTTTCCTAGTATTTTTTTTTTATTTTGTCTGCTTTATTACAGATTCTTAAAGCAAAATGGAATAAAGCAGGTCTCTTTTTACAGTAGTTGTGACCACGAAGCTGAATGTTTCAAAGAGTTACATTGAAATATGAACTTACATCTCTGTTAGTAATCCTAGCTCCTATGTAATTCCGTCAAAATAAGCAGTGAAGATACATTCACCTATTTACAACTTTGCATGTCACACTCAGCAGAAAGCCGGGGAGTAAATCCAGTTTACCTTCACGATAATTCTTTCTTTTAATGTGACTTTGCCCTCGGCGTTGTTTTAATTTCTATTAAATGCAAAAGTATCGCCAGTCCCGGTATTTATAATGATTCAAGAGTTTCTGGGGAGATTCCTGCTCTGGAGCAAACTGGTTTTTCCTCCTTCGGTTCATCAGACCTCTCAACTCCTGTGACTTTGGTGGTGGCATTTTCCGGCAGACCCCCGACTTGGTGGGATTTGGAGGGGGTTACCCAGATCCCTGCCTTTCCAGGAGCTGCACTTGTCCCCGGCCAAGAGCGGGGCCCGCCGAGGTGGGAAGGCGGCGGAGGCATCCTCGCTGAGGGGCTCGGGGCAGCACCCGGCACAGGAGGCGCGTGAAAAGAAATCAGATAAATGAAATTAAATGAAACGCAACGGGAGATGGGTTGACTCGCTGTGTTAGCCCCCAGTCTCGCAGCCCTCAGCCTCCCCCGCAGCTGCCGGCCGGTCCCTGCGTGGCCGGGGAGGGCACCGTGTGCCGGAGCTCCTCTCTCGCTTCTCGCCCCGCTGCTCCCGGGCAGCCCCGGCTGAGGAAGAGGGGTCTCCCCGGCTTCCCCCGCCTCTGCCACCCGCCGGGCTCGGGGCTGAAGACGCGGAGCCCCTCCAACCCCGGCTAATTTGCGGGAGGGAGACACGCTATAGAAAGGGAGAGAGGCAGGGAAAGAGGGCAGGGAGGGGGTGTCAGCTCAGCCCACAGCAGCCTCATCCCCCCTCACTCCTCCCACCAGTGCGTGGTGCCTCTTAACCCCCGGGAACCACCCTCCCGCGAAGCATTGCTCCACTTTGCAGAACACGAGTTGATGACGAAAAAATTACTTCTCGGCCGAGGCCAGCCATGAGCTGTTTGGATGTTATGTACCAAGTCTACGGTCCTCCCCAGCCCTACTTCGCAGCAGCTTACAGCCCCTATCACCAGGTAAGTGTGGGGGGCAGCGGTGAAGAAGCAGAGAGTGGGAGGGGTGTCATCTGGAGGATGGCCGTCTGGAGCCTCACCAAAAGGAAAAAGGGAAAAGGAGAAGGGGAGGGGAAAGG
>VXBX01001274.1:0-123037 GCA_013400415.1 Scytalopus superciliaris | reverse complement strand
TTTTTTTTTTTTTTTAGGTGGTGTGAATATTTTTTTATGGCAGTGAAAATTACTTCTTGAATGCAAACATGGGAAAGCTACTTAGCAGTTTTAAACTGGATTTTTACTTTCCCTTATAGAAAAGTAAAGGAAGAAGAAACTGGAACTCACAAACATTTTTGGACTACCAAGGAACTGGTCAGAATATTTCAGCTTTTTGATTGTGAGTGGCAAGTGTCTGGCTGGGGCCACCTGCCTTGGGTTGCAGATATGCAGCTGTTCCACTCACAACTGCTCAAATCCCAGAAAGACGAAAACCAAGGTGGCACTTCTCAGAGTTTGGCACAACATTTGCATTGGATGTATAACAGTTGTTTGGTTGTGGGTTTTTTTTCCTTTGGGTGTTTTTTTTTTTTTTTTTTTCTTGTTTTGTTTTGTTGTTTTGGTTTGGGTTGGGTTTTTTTGTTGTTGGGTTTTTTTTGTTTTTTTGTGTTTTGGGTTTTTTTTACAATAAGCATTTTCTGGTGAAAGTAAAACCCTCTTAAAGCCGGGGGGGAAAAAGGAATCTGGAGAGGAAGGACTCCTCTTCAATCCAACAGCCTTTAAGGGGAACACCAGAATGAAAAGCATGTGATGGACAATAGGTCTGAGTTGCCTCTAATATGTCTCTTTGTCTACTTGTTGCTGTCATTTTGTCACTTTAGCAGTCGTTTTGTTTTGGTTTTTTGTTTTGGTTTTTTTTTGTTTGGTTTTGGTTTTGGTTTTTTGGAGGTTTGGGTTTTTTTTTTTTTTTGGTTTTTTTTTTTTTTTTTTTTTTTTTTTTTTTTTTNNTTTTGTTTTGTTTTGTTGTGTTTTTTTTTTTTGAAAGGGGGAATAAGATAGCTATTTAACAGTAGGAAAGCTGTTTTAAAGTTATCTCCTTCTTTCACCCTGTGTATTTTTATGAAGAATTAAAGCTAAATAAGATAAATGAGGCAAACTGGAAATCAGGCTGAAACAGAAAAAGAGTATCTCAAGTGGATGAAGTGAGTTATTTTATTACTTTGTATTAAAGATAAATAGAAATTGTATCAGTTGGAAACATTTTCTTAGAGAGTAAAATATACAGTGACAAATACAAAAGATAAGAAAATGGGAGACCATGGCTGTGCTACATTTTAGTATACAGTGTGTCTTTAAGATCGGCTAAAGTAAGGGGAGTGCTCCATAATAGCAGATGTTTCTTCATAAAGCTGCTAGAAGAGGGAACTGTAGCATTCAACATTGCTATTGCACCAGTAAATTATGATGTTATTACTGGGTGATGAATAATTAATTAAACAGGGCAGAAATGGCAATTACCCTATACTTGAATGCTGAATTTTTACAGACAAAAGACCTGATTCCAAAACTACCCTGTTGTGGTTTTTTCTGTTTTTTTTTTTTTTTTTCCTTAATATAATACCTTAGAAGGCTGACAAAGTTCAAAGCATGTAAGAGGAGAGTCCTAACATTACCACTCTGATACTAGCAGAAGCAGTAGAAAATGGACTTTTGTACTGTGATGAGAGTTTCTACCTTCCAACACTCTCACACAAGCTGGCATAAGGTTCACTGTGTGTCAGAAGTGGAGTTATGAGTAACCCCAATTTCCTTCTCTTAGGTTTCAGCTTGGTGATAACTCAGTTTCTGGGAAAGAATAGGAATCCTAATAGGAAGCACATGATAAAGCAGCGTGAGTACATACTGTGAGAAGCTGACAAGGAGCAATATGTGCAGAGCATCCCTGGCTGGAGCTCAGCAAATGGCAGGAGGGGTCTTGCCGTGATTACTTCAGCCAGTCAAACCCCTTAGCATTTTGTCCTCAGTCTCCAAATAGCCAGAACACAGAGAAGCTGCAAAGGGTAAGGGAAGGACCTCAAAGTTTATATTAGTGGTTAAAGCAGAAACATTCGGACGTGTCTATCAAGGAAGAAGGCACCAGTACTTTGCAGGAGAAAAGTAACTAAAAATGGTGTTTAACATTATTGTTGAAGAGGCTTGAAGTCAACAGGATCATTCTGTGAGCACTTGCCTGAGATTTTTTACAGGCTGTTTTAAAGGTTTGGGGTTTGTGTTTTTTTTTTGTTTGTTTGTTTGGTTGGTTTTTTGTTTTGTTTTTGTTTTTGTTTGTTTGTTTGTTTTTTATTTTGTTTTGTTTTGCTTTTGTTTGTTTTTTGGTTTTTTGTTTGTTTGTTTGTTTGTTTTTTAAAAAGATAAATCTGGCTGTATCATTGGTTGTACTTCACCACGGTTGTTTTTCTTTCTTTCTCCTCCTCCCCACCCCACCTCTCTGCAATTCTAAATGAGGACGGCTGAGCAACGCAGCCCAAATACATTTGGAAATACTAATGCAAGCATAAACCAGGCATCTACTACATTGGCTTTTACAGTACATTTTGACCATGAATGTATTCAAGCATGAAAATTTATGCAATGAATACATGAATATTGGTTTTGACATCTGTTCTCTGGGTACTCTTTTTTACTGTTTTATCAGGAAAGCACCCAAACACCAAAGCCACAATCAGGCCTCAAGGTGTTTAGTGTGCAAACCACTTTTTAAAAATGCTCCTACTTTGGATGGACTACAGTTTGAAAGCACACATGTCCTGTTAATCCTTGCGGTTTAGTTCACTCTGACTCCTGGAGGATGATCCACAGCAAGCCTTTAAGGCTCGGGCATGAGTCTTTGCAGGACTGGAGCCACAGCTCCTAATGCAGTAACAGTGCAAATTACCTCCATGCCATTTTGCAAGTCTGTTTAATTTCTCTTTGCATCATAGATTATTACTTCCTTAATCATGACGATTTGCTAGAAATCTGGAAACACAAAAGAAACTCTTCTTTTATGTTCCATATGTATTACCTGTCACGTGCTTGTCACACAGTGAAAGTGCAGAACTGTGAGTCCCAGTCTTCTGCAACTTGAAGAACAGATCCTCCTGCTGTCCCTTTCTGAGTGCCATGCAGTGGTTAGAACCAGCTTGTAGCTCTGTAACTGTTCACCTGACAAGCAGACTAGCCCAGCTAGAACAGACACATCTTCCAAACTGTTTGTGCAGAGTCCAGGAAAGGAGGCAGAGGGACAGGATCTCCGGCAGAGCATGAGAGTGCTGGACGTGGTGAGAGTATCTGCTGTTGTCCAGTAGCAAGAGTAACCCCTCTACAAGGAGTTTGCAAAACAAGCCCTGGATATATTCACCATAGATACTCATTTCCCTTTCCGAAAACAACTGAAAGTTGGCAAAGCATGAAGGAATACTGTTTTCATGAACTCTTTAAAGGGTAAAAAGGGATCTATCAAGGGAATGATCGAAGAGGGGATAGGACATTGTGGTTGCAGTCTCCCCTTTATTTTAAAGAGGTTTTTGCTTCAGTGTAACTGCAGTTGCAAGAATGCAGCATAAAACTCTTAAACACATATTTGTGCCTCTGCACCTACAGCCTAATGCTGGAAGGCTTTAGGGTGATATTTCTTACTTGCCACTGTCTTTTCCAGTGTTTTTACCGTAACAGCCCCCAGCAGAGAAGGAGGAGGGGAGGAGACAGAGGGTAAAAGAGTCTGACTAATCCCTTGCGCCTCCCCCCGACTGTGTGTTGCCCGCCTCTTGGGAAATGTATCTGCCCTGTCTCCTCCTTGGGTCAGGAGCTGCCCCGACCCTTCTCGCCTTCCCTTTGAAGTCCTATTTAGGGTCACGACAAGATCTAGCTAGGGCTTAAAGGCTGGTCCCTTCTTGGAAAGGAGGAAAATGCTACTTGTGGCTTTGAATGCACCAGTGTTCTGTAACTGGCGGTCGTTGTACATCTTTTTCTGGTCAAGTGTTGCAATTAACGCACCCTTTTGATTACAGAAGGATGAGCCAGCTCCTGTGGGAGATTGTGGTGTCCTGGCTGTCTTCCCGGGCCTGCCACCCAGAGGAGGAGTCGCAGCAGGGAAAGGAGAGAGGCTTGTGATTGTTTGGAGGAGTGAGGTATTGATTTTGTAGGCTAGTCAGTTTTACATAGGGAATTCTGAGTAGACATCTTTAAAAAAAAAAAAAAGAAAAAAAGAAAGATAAAGAAAAAGAAGAAGGAAAAAGGAAAAAAGAGAAAAAGGGAAAAGAAAAATCAAAAGCAAAAAAGAACAAAAGCAAAAGGGGAAAAGAAAGAGAAAAGAAAAGAAGAAAAAGAAAAAGCAAAGAAAAAGGGGGGAAAAAAAAGAAAAATAAAAAAAAGGTTTTACTTCACTCAGTTCTCAAGGTTTGGGACTATAGCCTTGGGATCCACATTGTTAATTTAGTTCCCATCATGGTAACACTGTTATCTAAACCAACTGTAGTGACAAGTGGCTCAGCCTAGACTGTGTCCATCTCTAAACATAAAGAATGAGCTACCTTTGCAGTGCATCTTAGCCTGGCATAATTGGTGAATAATGTGCATGAAACTTGTGAGTGCAAATTGTAGCACAGAGGTATCAGGGTACCATGTCCCCATCCTCCTTCCCCTGCCTTCTCTGCATCAGAGCCTATGAAAGAAAGGGAAGGTGTTGGATGAGCCTGTGCAGGGGTGCAGGGCTGCAAAGGAACAGAGGAGCAGAGGTGCAGGAGTGCAGGGGTTCAGGAGTGCAGGTGTCCAGGAATACAAGATGTAGGTGTGCACATCCCTGGGACCCACTCTCATGCGTGGTCACTTTTGTTTGTCATGGTCTGTTTCAGTCCACAAAAACATTGGCTGGAAGAGGATCAGAATGTTTCTTTAGGTATGTGTCAGCTGCTTATTCATTCATGCTAAAGACAGGATAAACACCCAACAGCAGTTCTGTCCTATTAGGATATGTAATACCACATTGGACATTATGCAGGGTGCTCCATCTCCCCACTGCATGGCAGATTTCCTTCTGCCCTACCTGGCCCAGATACAGATGCAAGATACCCTCCTCCTTCATTACACTCCCTGCCTCCTTGCCCCCTGTAACTTCTCCTCTCCTTGACTTCTGGCTGCAGCCGTGATCCTGCAACTCATCCTGTCTCTGTTCTCCTGCCTCAGCCAATCTCTTCCATACTGCACTTAGTACTCTGGCTCTACACTGCAGTAGCAAGGAGTAAAGATACAGTGTTAGCACACAAACTTGCCAATGTTGTTTGCATGGAGTCGGTATTTGCATGATAAACAGAACTGGATAAATACAAACCTTCTCAGGAAGAGCCAGCACACTGATCTCAATCCTGCACCATACCCCTGTGATAGGAACCAAGCCCTAACCCCTGAACCCTGATTCAGTGGAACAACCCCTTTTTTCCAGAAGCCAAGTCCTAAAGAACTGCAACAGCCTCAGTTGCACACAGACACAAATGATTATTTGCTCTTGACAGACCTGCACAGCTCCCTCCTTGTATTTAACTGCAGTCCAACTGAGCTGGATCAGGAAAGAGACACTTGATAGCTGCTGTTTCCGTGGTTGAAATATTTGTGAAGTTAGCGCATAATCTGAAAGCAGAAGCTAATAAATTATAGGGTGCTAATTGGGGCCGGAGTGGAGCTGTCAATCATATTATCCTAAACACACAGAGACCCTCATAACCTAAAAAGGCAAGAAAGCCTCCGGGAACAGCTCCCAGTTGTCACTAGCCATGACCTCCACTTCAGTGAGAGCACCGAGAGTCGAGACAGAGAGTTTATTCTGCTAAGAAAATGCAAATCCTGTGTTTAAGGGGACATTTTTATTTGATTTTGTTTACCCTCTTCATGAGTCTATTTCCAAGAGCACTTTATTATTTTGCTTAGCCACTTAACTTGCCACTCTTGCAATTTTAAAAAAAGGTATAGATCAGATAAGAATTGGCAATTTTTATATTGCATAGTCCTCAGAATAACAGTCTTAAGTTTTCATTTACAGTCCAACCTCTGTGCACATAGAGCTGTTTTTTAGAAACCATTTTATTTTTCACTTATATTTATTGCTTCTCATGCCTCAGAAACATATATCCTACTTTGGAGTAGCACGACTCTGCAATCTGAGACAAAACACAACCGAGCAAACATGGTAGCAATAAGGTATTTGCAGCTCTCATCACTTTGTCTACAGTTTTTCTTACATTCCATCAAGATCATGTATTTTACTCATAATATAAAACTGAATAAAAAACTGTTAAAGATGTTTTAGTAACAGTTTTCCCCAGAAATTCATTTGTGTATAGAGACAGGTAGGCATTCCAGAAAGATTCCCTGAAGAAAATATCTGAATGAAGCAGATCACCTTTAATGCCATCACATGACACACGCAGGGAATCAGGCTCAGGCAACATGGGTTTACAAAAGTTAGGTCCTGCTTGACAAACCTGGTCTTCTTCTGTGACAAGAAGACCCACTTAGTGGATGAGGGAAAGACAATGGATATTGTCTGCCTGGGCTTTAGTAAAGCCTTTGACCCTGTTTCCCACAGCATTCTCGTGGAGAAACTGGCTACTCCCAGCTTGGATGGGTGCATGGTTCTCTGGGTAAAACCTGGCTGCACGGCCAGGCCCAGAGAGTGATGGTGAATGGTGCCACATCTAATTGGCAGCTGGTCACTAGTGATGTTTTCCAGGGCTCAGTTTTGGACCCAGCCTTGTTTAACATCTTTATCAATGATCTGGACAAGGGGATTGAGTGCTCCCTCAGTCAGTTTGCAGACAACACCAAATTGGGTGGGAGTGTTGATCTGTTGGAGGGCAGGAAGACTCTGCAAAGGGATCTGGGCAGGCTGGATCAGTGGGCCAAGGCCAATGATATGAGGTTCAACAAGGCGAGGTGTCGGGTCCTGAACTTGGGTCACAATAACTGCACACAGAGCTACAGGTTGGGGAAAGAGTGGCAGGAAAGTGTCTCAATGAAAAATGACCTGGGGGTTCTGGTCAACAGCAGCTGGACATGAGCCAGCAGTGTGCCCAGGTGGACAAGAAGGCCAATGGCATCCTGGTTCATATCAGAAATCGTGAGGCCAACAGGACCAGGGCAGTGATTGTCCCCTGTACGTGGCACTGATGAGGCCACGCCCCGAGTTCTGTGTTCAGTTCTAGACCACTCACTACAAGAAAGACTTTGAGGTGCTGGATCAAGTCCAGAGAAGGGCAATGAAGCTGGTGAAGGGTCTAGACAATAAGTCCTGAGGAGCAGCTGAGGGAGCTGGGGCTGTTTAGCCTGGAAGAAAGGAAGACTTTATCACTCTCTACAACTGTCTGAAAGGAGGTTGTAAGAACATGGGGATCAATCTCTTCTCCCAAATAATAAGTGACAGGATGAGAGGGATCAGCATTAAGTTGCACCAGAGGAGGTTTAGACTGGGTTTTAGGGAAAATGTCTCTCAAAAAGGGCTGTCAAGTATTGGAACAGGCTGCTCAGGGAAGTGGTGGAGTCACCATCTCTGGAGGTATTTAAAAGATGTGTAAGTGTGTGACTTAAGGACACGGTTTAGTGGCAAACTTGGTAGTGCTAGATTAATGGTTGCACTCTATGATTTTAGAAGTCTTTTCCAACCTAAATGATTCTATTCTATTCCTAAAAGAAAATCTGGCTATGTCAACAGCATTGCAAAAGGAATTAATATCCAAACAGAGAGCAGCTATTTTACCACTTTTTTCTTATTGTAAAAGATAGAAGGCTGTGATGAACACCCTCCAAATGGAAGATGTCACACAAGGAAGTTAACGCATTATGAAAAAGGTTATTTTATACAGCAGTATCAATCATGTCAGTGGGAATTATGACAATATTTTGACATCTTCATTTGACTTTGGTATCTTGAGTTTCTGGCTATTTTTTAGAGCTAAAACATAATGTCAGTTAGAGTTGCCAAGTGTCATTATAAATAGAACCACAATCTTTTGAAGAATCCACTGGTATGGAAGCTCCTGCAACTCACTCCAGAGTGTGTGTGTAACAAAAATTTTCAAGAATGAATTAAAAGAAGCGAAGATGAATTAGAATTTTTCAACCATTAGCAGGTTATTCTACACATATTCTTTACTGTAACATCTATTTTAAGGTCTGAAGATAGGAGACCTAGAATTGATGTCACTGAAAATGCTGCCTTAGGAAATAAGTAGCATCTGCCCTGCTCCTTCACATTTACAAAATAATTTACAAACATCAATTAATCACCACAGATTGTGTCAGGTTGTAGCAAATACTAATCATAGGTATCAGTAGAATATTTTTCATTTGTTCATATGAATGTCAAGCCTCCAGTTGAAGGACTAAGTAAGCTCACTAAAGGCACAAAGTATGTCCATGTCTGTCCAAGCACAGTTCAGAGTTCAGTCATGGCCAGCACAGTCAGAGCCCAGCACTTGTGGGTTGTATATGTGGTATCATGTGTGCAGCATGCTCACCATTGTTCTTCAGCGATGTCACCAATTGTCTGTGCTGGCATTAAGGAACAAGGAAGAGCCAGAGACAGTAACTATCTGTGACTCCGAGACAGTTTCCTTAGTGCTGTACATCAACTTAGCTTAACATACTTAACCTGATTTACAGCAGCTGAAGACTGGGTTCATGTGCCTGATACTGGCCTGAGAATGATGCTTTTGTTCAGAAGCTTTTGGAAATGCTGACCCTTACAAATTTATGATTCAGAGTTCAGACATCACTTTCTGGTTATTATGGTTTTTGTAGAGAGAATCTTCAGAGGACAGATTTCTCCTCTTACTTGGGTGGCTTCCTGTAGCTTATAGGGGAATTCTGAAAGAATTTCTCTTACTACATAGATGTCACAACTTCAACTCAGTCTCACTGTGCACCTTAAAGGAAGAAAGTAAGAATGCAAGTTACTGCCTTTATGCTTCAAGGTGAGTCTCTCAGAGGTGTGTCACATAAGTGCGGTCGCAACTGCTTCACTTGTACCCTTACCTCTGACATGTCGGGATTCTTTTCTCCCCTAAACTCACATTTTCTTTAAATGACATTATTACCCTTAAACCCATATATACTCATTTAAAACCTACAACCTGGAAAATAAAGACACTAGAACTCAAAGATTTCTTGGCTCTTTCCTTCAATCTGCCACAGGAGAAGGTACCAAGAATCAGAGACAAACACAAGCCAGGTAGTATCCATTTTCCTGCCCAAGAAAGAGTATGCTAAAGGTCTCTCATTCTCATCACCTCTTATATGTGTGTCTCCCCTACTGTGTCCAAAAGTAGCTATGAAAGCTGCCATCAGGCTCTCACTGCTTGAAAGTGAGAGGTGACCTCCTGATAGTGAATAAGTGTTGATGAGAAATACATGAATCATCAAGAAGAGTTTGAATGAAGAGAGGAAGCAACACTTCAATAAGATAAAGAAGGTGAAATGATGAAGATGTGTAAAGAGAAGCGTGATACAAAAAGATGAGGGATTAAGAAACTCTTTTCAAATAGCATCATGGGTGGATGCTACTGAGGTTAAGATCGAATACATCAAATTCAGCTTTATCATAACTCAGTGGAATAGTTGCATTTGCATACTTCTGTGAGGCGGGAAGATGAGAGAGAGACAATGGAGTTAGGGTCAGTGTATGAGCAGGGCTGTGCTCAGAGCTCACACTGTATCACTGAGCATGACAGCAGTTAGGCGAAAGGTTCGGTATTGTGTCTTCCACTGAATTCAGCAAGTTATAGATCAGGATCCTTAGATTTAGATTGATAAATTTGGGTTTTATGCTGTTCAGTACATTTTTCATAGTAATAGGCACAAAAGGCTTAGGCCACTGGTCAATATCCTAAGAATTAATTTATTGGCAGTGTATTATTAAACTTGTCACTTTGCCCCTTATCATAGTGTGATAAATCCTTCACTAAAACTAGCCTTGTCTTGCAACACTTACAAGATGTTAACAAAATAAGAATTATCTTCCCTCTTTTCTTTCTTTGCCACTTGGATATTTGTCACTACACCTGAAGGGCATTACTCCTGACTGCTGTCTGTCACCAGTGCTCACCTTGCCCACTCTCCCAGTTTACTCATGTTGGTTAGGCTCTTCCATTTTCCTTTTCCAATCAGACCTACACAAAACTGAATCCACTTGGGGTATCACATCACAGGCATTGGTAAGGCCCATGAAAGGTATTGCCTAGACAAAATTTTGGCAGGATTGAAGATTTCTCCTTCTGAAAAAAAGTATTATATGAAGTCCTGTTTTTTTTTTCCAAACCTTTGTTTGTAGCTTGCTGACTTATCAGTCTTGTTGAGTTAAGTGAAATTACACATGCATATGAAGACATCCAGGTGTGGTGACCAGACAACTGGGATCCTTGTGGTTTCTGGCTTACACATGCTACAGGCTAGTAAACACCAGTAATTTTTAAATTATTGAAACTGAAGGAATGGCTGTACAGTCAATCACGAAGCACTTGAAGAGGAAGGAAACATAATACAGTATTTATTTGTTTATCTGTCACTCACAGGGTGGTGAGAATAGCAAAGTGCTGCAGTTGTTCTTATTAGCAAATCTGTCTTTTACACTGATTTGTAGACGAAGAAAAATTATTTATATAATTACAAAATGCTTAAGTGGGCTTTGTCAGGGACTTTGAAGAATCCTAATTCAAAATATCTCAATTTCTATTTCATTTGAGTAAAACGGTCAAACTCCAAATTTCTTGTTCATCTGTGCTGAATCGCCATTTAAGAAACTTTTGAAGCTTGATTTCAGTGGAGCTGCATCTTAAAAATGCATATTCTAACATCAGACAGTGCTCTTACTACTCTCCAGCGTGCCACATTATCAAATATTTGCATAAAATCATAGCATGTTTTTAGCTTCCTGAAACACATCAATTAATAGCTCTGCATAATTTTCAAACTACTGCTCATAATGAAAGGTTCCAAAAAACTTATTGCTGTCTTTTATTTAGTAATGATTTATACTTAATTTTTTTATATACTTTGAGTTAATCTCCAAACACACCAAAGAAAAGCATCTCCCTTCACCCAGTCTGATAAAAAATAAGTGAGGATGACCAAAATTAAAAAGGGAAAGGAAAAGAAATGTAAGGAAACAGAACTGTTCAGATTCACAGACCATTTGCTGTGCAATTTAATACACAGGAGGACTGCATTAGTTGAAATAAATAGTGAAACAGACCACCTGCAGCAGTGGACAACCTAGTCACCCTTCATCAATTGCTTTCTGATTTTGAGGTCAGTATTTGTATTGTTTTTTCAGTTTTAATCTCTTGTTTGTGTACAGCAGAGCTAGACTTCAACTGTTGGTTTTTTTCAGGAACAAGCTGGTCTGCTCTTTGAAACAGTGCACCAGTACTCTCTTTTTTGAAGGACTGCCTATGTCTAAGGCATATGTAATTGCCTAATTCTAATCAATACCACGGTAAAATCACTTACTGTCTGATACATGTTTTATTACCTTAAACTATCTCCTATGAAACACCCAAACCATAACATGATTATCAAAGAATACGTAATCGTTGTCTTCTACTGGCATACAATTCAATACCTTGTTATATTTTCTGGTAGCTTTATTAAAAAGTTGCTGGGTTTTATTTTAGACATCTCTGTAAGTATGACAACGTGCAGAATATTTTCCTTGGCTTATGTCTTTGGAAGATTTTTTTCTCGTCTCTTTCTCTCTCTGTTTTAAACAGGGGGAACCAGACTTAACTAAGTTCAGCAGAATTGATGTTTCCTTGATCTTGGCTGCCTTCTTTGACTAATACCAAATAATTTAAGCCCTCTTCATTCCTTGTTTCCGTTAGTGTGGCTGAAAGAACACTGTCTGAATCTGCACATGGAATATCATTATCTNAAAACAAAAACAAGAAAAAAAATAAATAAATACAACAGCCCAGTAATATACACGTAGTATTAGAAAGCAAACAAAATCAGACAGCAGCTGGAGAAAGTTGGTCTAGTGACCACACAAGGAGTAACTGATGATTCAAATTTATTTTCTGCTAATGTCTGTGTGGATTAGACATTTAAGCAAATCACTTGGGTAAGGTCAGTCATCAGAATTCATACATCCAGGGGCAGCAATGCAATTATGAATACATGACTTGCTTATTTTCATTGTAAAGATAGACAGCATAAAGGCAAGGTGACTTTTATTTGTACCTCTGTAGCAACCCTGCTAATAATACTGCTAAAGAGTCCTGTAACATAGGCAGTTTTACATCTATTAAATCATTATATACTGTGTCTCTAAAGGACTTGTGGTATTCTGTCTTTCTAGAAGCTTAAACCTGGCAATCCATTGTGGTTTTCCCATCTTTAGAAACTTTCTATTTTTCCTTAATTTGATGCATTCCATATATACGTAGTTGCTTGAAATCTATTACAACGAACATATAATTTAAAAATAGAAAAACTATTAACTAAATGCTCAAGTTATAAATGTTGCTATTTTCTGCATTCATTTTTGTAACACGTACCTTCTTTTATTACACTGCCTCCGTAACTGAAAAATTAAACATGTGGCATTCGGGGTTATCTGCTCAAAGACATTGCAAGCATTGCGCTGCTCCACCAGGCAACGTACAATTTATGATGTCACCATAATCAAACAACTCCCTAAGTCAGAAAGTCAGAAATGTGTTCCACATGCGGGAGTCCATTAGGCAATGTTATCAGGAAAAGTCTGAATGAGAATTTTGGGTTTAGAAACCTGCCAGCAAGATGGGGTTTGGGACATAGAGCAAACTGTGGTCACATACCACAGTGACTGACAGCAACGAGAAATCATTTGATACTCTTTTCATCAGTTCAGGGCTATTATGGCAATATTTAATAATTCAACCCCGACTAAGCCTTTACCAATCAGTTCAGCTCTTCTTTGTATTTGTTTTTTGTTTAATAAAGCTTTTAATGGGAACCCTCAGGGGCAAGTTGCTTTGGAAAAGGCACACAAGCAAATACTGAGGGCCCGATTACAGCAAACTCTTAAGAAGGAAACCTTAAAATAAGGACCCAAGTAAAACTGGGTATTTACAGACCAGACATATGCCGGCTGACCTGACTAAGTATAGAACACTAGAGGAGCATTCAGATTTGTTTCCTGTATAAGTATCTGGAACTGATGAGGTGATGTTTACACAAATGTGAGTATGAGGTCACTGAGATATTTTTACCAGATATATAGATACATTACTAATTCTTTCCCCAACAGGTCTGAAGAACTACAGAATATATAAAATATTATAATCCGTTTTCAGCCTATGCGCCACTGTGTTTCTCATTACAGAGAAAAAAGAGCTAAAGAATCAAACACCTTGCCTTGGTTTTACTTTCTGAAGTTTGGGAATGAAATAAGTAAGAAAGCCTATTTTTTCAGAACATTATCGTATTCGAAGATAGAGGAAGAATATAATGTTGATGACCTTTTTTCTATGACATGACATGTATAAGCTACTTTGCCACTTTCTCAGTGAGATTTTTGACTGTAAATGTCCTTTCCTTTGCTATTTAGTCATCTTTCAGTGCAGTCTTTGGTGCCTATGAAAGTTTAGCACCACTCTGTAGTACAACTCAAGGAAGCTACATGAAGATCTCAAGTTATGTAGTGCAATGTTGACTGTTGTGTAAGACATGAAAGCAAGCAAATAATTTTTGCTGATTTAGTTGGAGCAAAAGGATGAATGGAGACAGAAAAGACAAAAATGAGCAACTGAAGAAAAAAAATCACGATATGTTGTGAAATTGTCCTAGAAATGCGAGGGCTAGGAGC
Organism: Scytalopus superciliaris; assembly: GCA_013400415.1. Taxonomy (NCBI): domain Eukaryota; kingdom Metazoa; phylum Chordata; class Aves; order Passeriformes; family Rhinocryptidae; genus Scytalopus; species Scytalopus superciliaris. The sequence continues at coordinate 109,362 of VXBX01001274.1, read as the reverse complement.
ACACCAGCACCCTGGGAAGCCATAAGCCAGTTCAGAGAATTCTGAATAATCTTTGGAAGCTCCTTTCAAAAAATCTTAAGAAATTGAAGGAAGATAGAAACTGCAGTGGGGAGGGAGGCCAGTACATTTATGAGATATCATTATTTTCTTTTCAGTTTTAACATTGCTAAAATTAGTTGATTGATGTATAGTCATGCTGGGTTATACGTGAGTAAATGCAGGATAAACCATGTGATGTGATCCCCTCGGATTTCACGAGCAAAGCCGGGCTGAGTCAACAAAACACCCCAAGAGGAGACGTCCAAGGAACACCTTTATGGAATCTGAAGTCGTGCTGGGGAGTCAACTCCAAATGCTTAAATTCTGAGACGTTGTCTACACTGTGAACTGCTACATAGTGTAGAGTTACCCATGTTCGCTTTGAACAACCTACCTCAGGGCACGAGGCAGGCTAGCTCTGCCAGTTCAGAGCTTTGTACAGGCTGAGAAGTATTCTGCTAAGAAACAGGTTCCCACTGAGCCCTGTGCTGTCTCAGGTAGACTGCTTTCAACAGCTAAAATGACAAGTTCAAAGCTCAGCATTGTACATGCACAGACATATGTCTCAGGTCCTACATGCATGTAGCTTTGACCTTGCTGGACACTTTTCCTAGTACTGCTGTGCTTAAAGCTTGTATTTAAAGCCTGTGTGACAAGCACAACATCTGAGCCAAAGTGCAGGTAAATTAATTACAACACATCTCTCAAGGGGTAGGCAGAAGCTTACTCTAGAGAACCACACATTAATTGACACAAGAAACTATGATAGTCTGACTCATACTAATGAGGAATAAAGTTTGCTTGCCTAACCTCCTCTGAGGAGACTGGCCCTAACCTGATAAAATCTGTGCTTCCTCTTTCCCAGTCTCAGCATCTCAGTTGGCTGCTTTCTGCAACAGAGCAGCCATGGTGCTGCCTGTGATTGCAGTGTCTTGTCTTGCATATTTGGTAGACTCTGTGGGCTCACAACATGTTTTGAAGTCCAGCCTGGAAGGGTGCAAATTTTTGTGATGTCTTGATAAGCAGATGGGGGGTTTTGGTGTTTAAATTCAAGAAGGTGACAACAGATAAGAAGAAAAAGAATGTCAGTAGAAAAGCTGATTGGTAGAGTCTGAACAAACTGATCTAGAGATGCTGATCTTCTATTACAGCTATTACAGAGCCAGATCCTCAGCTAGCATAAATTAACAAAGCTCCATAGAAACCAGTGGGATGCCACCAATTTACACCAGCTAAGTAGCCAGCCTGAGACATTACTAATTCTGGGTAATGTAATCCCATGAGATACTTAGCACTTTAACTATGATAAGGTATTTAGAAGTGCAGCCACATTTGCTTTTTCTCATTAATACCTCCCTGTTTTTCTCATGTATACTCTGTCCTTTGTCACTGCCACACAGTGTATGTGGCAGTAAACAAGAGACTGGCTGCCTTACTGGCATGGCCACAGCCAACACATTTAAGAGAAGCACGTGATGACATATCTGTTGAGGGTGAAAAAGGTGGCTACTGAACCTAGACTTCTCTACCTCAGCTGTGCTGGTTATCCCAAGGAGATAGCTCCTGTGTAGAGAGTATTTTCCTGATACCTGCTGGCCACCTGGAACTGGAGGTGCTATGTTTCAGTTTCTGCACATTGCCAGTAAGAATATAAATAGAACAAATATATATCCGTTTTAATACTCCACTCTGTATTATATATCAGTGGAGATATATCTGTGTTTCCTGTCTAATGAAGCATATGATCTGGCATGGTTTGAGGGTGACTCACCGAGCTTTGCTATTCTGTCAGACACTGAAGGTGCTAAAAATGAGAATTTTTTTCATCCTACATTTCCCCAACACTAATCTGCTTGAAGTATTGACTGCCTTCCTTTCTTTTTATTTTAATAGATTTTTTAGAAATCTGTGCACTGAAATCTCTGTGTGCAAGAAGCTGTCTGAGGAATTACAGATATAAACCTGATTCTTATCTAGTGTATTAAAATTTGTAATATAAAAGCACCAAAAAAGACCAGTTCCACATTTGTTGCAATGCAATAAATCTATGCAAAAAGGAAAGCACTCTCCTTCTCCAGGTCACAAAGCAGGATTAATTTTACCAAGTTTTAACCACCCAGACAGCAGAAATGCAGCGCTTACATTTTAGTTGCTTGTATCTATCCACATCTGTCTACACAAATGTCAGCTCTTATAACAGTATATCATCTGAATTTTTTTCCTTCAGTCCAATGCGAAGTATTAACATGACTTGCAGAATCATATGGCTCACGTGCATTCTCTGGAATCAAACAGCATTCCTCTAGAGTACAAATAAGAAATGATCACACCATCAAGTTCCCCTTTTCCTGCAGTGTTGTAACCACTCATGCTTTTGGAAGAAGCCTTTTCTTTGACCTCTGCTGGCTTTGGGTCAGCCATTCACTAAGCTAAGTGGGGAAGAGGATTACTGAATTTCAGAAAAATACAAAGGAGACTAGATACAAGGTTTTAAAAATGTCTCTTATCAACACATCTACTTTAGAGAAGCTTCCGTTTGCCCAAGTGATTGCATTCAGAGAGGTGTGTGGAATAGTTTTTAAAAGGCAGTTGGGTTTAGGAAAATAAACTGATGACTCTTTCATGGGGAACAGAAAACAGGCACTACTCAGCCAGCTGAGAGTGCAACATATAATTAATAATGAAATTGCTGATTCTATATTTTAATATCAAATCTCCTCAGTGCAAAGTTTTGCACAGAGATTTAAAAAAATACAAGTGACGGTTTTAGCAAGTACCTGAATTGCTGAAAAAATAAATACATTGAGTGACTGGTTTTGGAAAGAAAAACAAAAAAAGAAAATACTACAAAATTCTAACTCCTTTATCTTCCCACATTTTTCAAGCAACATCTCCAGCTTAGGGATTTAAAAATCATTAAAAGTCGTTTAAAAATCACTTTGAGGACAGATGTGTTTCCTTCTAGCATTTAGTCTTTTACCCCAGATCTTGTGCAATGGCCCTGCGTCTTCTCTTGCCAGAGGAACCACTTTTTCTGAGCAATTAGACATCTTTTCCATATAGAACCAAAAGGGATTGTGCAGAGCAGTCCTGATAAGAATAGTCCTCCTGGGTCATAAAGACAAGGAGTCGCTCCAGCTGCTTAATGCCCAGTTGTCTGATGTCGACAAATATGTTTGCCAAATCAAACAGGTGTTTCCATCTGTGAAAGGGCACTCTTAGAACCTGAAAAAATATAGTGCTGTCTTGTATGTGCAAATGTAAAAACTTATGTCTGAAAATAAATATTTTTACAGCAATGCAGGACCATTCTTCTAGCACACTGCACTTCTTGTAACTGGGGGAAAAACAGGCTATCTTTCAGCAATGAAAGATAGGGACTCTGGTGGCAGGGCCCCTGCTCAGTAAATTGCCATTCTCCAGCTGGTTAATGCTGCCCTCACTCAAATAAATATCATTACTGCTACTCGAACACTACAGTCGATGTCCTGGGAAAACTTGTAAGAGAAGGAAAAACTCTAGACTGGGAGACCCTGGTCCTGAGTTTCTTTCCCTCCTTTCCAAAGCAGCAGTGCCAGGAAGTGCTGATACTGCTCAGACGTATTTATTGACACTTGATGCCTGCTTTAGAAGGGCATCTTGCAATAGCACAGCATGTGTCCCTTTTGCCATCCTCATGCTATCCTGTTAGACTGCTGCCCAGACCACTAACATACTGACTGTATTAGTTCACCCACATTTGCCCTCTGTGTGTCATACTGCACTGGCATTAAGGTTATTGAGAAAATCTGATGCCTTTCAGCTCTTCTACCTATGAAAAGCACTGACAGCATGTATGGACCTGCTAAAGGTGTGACTACCTATGAGTAGGAAAGACTCAAGAGAATTTGAAAGAGGTATCATTCCATGTAAAGCTAAGTATCACAACTATTTTGAGGCATGTTGTTTCACTTTGCCTGACATTTGTCTCTTTCTTTAGGAACCAGGTCACCTGGTGAGAGCAAGCGTTTCTTGGCAGGAGGCTCATGACAGGAGTTTCATTACACACCAAGGCCAATGACCATGTATCAATTTTGGAAAATGTTGTCCAGGACAATCCATCATGGAACAGTCTTCTGGATTACTTGTTTTGGCTGCCATCTTTCTACTACTACTACAAACAGAAGAAGGTCTTTGCTTAGTTCCAGCTAAAAAATTAATGCAAATTTTTAAAATCACTTACTTTTTATACAATGTCTTAGAAATTACAAACAAAGATGTATTCCATGCCCCAAATTGTTTTCGACATAATAGAGCATGCATTTTAGACTGGAAGCTCAACTGGAACCCAAATGGCCTTTTCTTGCTTAAATTAATCTCACTTCTGGAGTCCACATTTCACTGAACTCCACTGCATGAGACTTGCATTGCAGGCAGAAAAACTGTTGAATTAATTTAAGGCTGGAGAGCTGACATTCATGTGTCCCTGATCAGATAATCCAGCAACATTAAGACATCACCAGGAGTCTAGACCTTAAATACACAGCATAACATTTTAATGGGCTTTTAAAGACTGTACTTGGAGAAAGAGGGACGTAACCTACAGGTGAACTATGAAAACACAGGAAAATAAGTATTGTGCATTGTAGAGACATGTAAAGAGCTGTCAAGTGTTTAGTCTTTTGAAACACATTTAAATAAAAGAATGATATGCAGATGAATAAATTTCAAGCTATCCTGTTTCCTGATGGGCATTCCCTACATAAAAATCATCAAATGAGTCTGAGGAGAAGTTAAGGAGGAGTTTTGAGAATTAAAGCATGAAAACATTGAATGGAAGCATGAAAAAATTTGCTGTGTCTTCCCATCCCAATGGAGATCTGGCAATGTGTCTGTGGCAGCAGCAGCTGGGCAGAACCTCTGGAAAGAGAAGAAGTGGGGAAAGCCAGAAGAGGGAACACAGTGGCTAGTGGGGAAAAGTCTAAGTCTCAGGTGGAGAGTGCTGACCATGATCTATAAGAGCCAAAGCTCTGCCTACTCTGAATTATCCTGCTTACTACAGTGGGCCTAATTTTACTACATTACTATAAACAGACTGAATAGAGTCTGATTTTCAAAGTGACCACTATCGACAGATTTCCTGAATACAACATACAATATAGAGTACTGTTATTATTAAGACCACCTTGAAAGTCCATTACACAACCACATTTTCTGCAGTAAACTGATTTTGTCAAATTTTTATCATTCAAACTGAAACTTTTAATGGAAGCCTCAATCCATATTTCCCTTTGCAGCAACTCGGTCATTTCTAAGAATGCTGCTTTTGTTCTTGGCAAACAAACAAAGCAATGGCTTTTTCTCTGTGACTTCTGCTGTTTGGCAGAACCTGAATTCTTGGCAAAATAATGTTTTTTACATTAAGAATATGTATTTTTCATGCCAGTGAAAGTAATTATTTGCCTACACTGAGCAAGTTAACAGGAGGGGAATGATCATGCTTAGTTGACACATGCTAAACAGAGACTTACAGAGACTGAAACAAAAACTCCTTCATGTTACATGTGTACCAGGCTTGCTCTACCAAAAGGACAGCAACCTACATTCCAGCCTCTTTCCCAAATTCCGAGCAGCAAAAGGGCAGGATTCCCTTTAGAAGTTTCAGCCCTGATGAAGATTTTAACAGATATTGATGTAATGCCATAAGAACTTCTTAACACCCTTTAGTTTTGATGTCTCTGTCACCTGTGGAGTTAAGGAACACAGAGCAGAGATGTCTAAGCTGGAAATCACAGTAGTTCAGGAGTAGGTGCGAGCGGTTGAATCAGTACAGCCCTGTGTCCAGTGGATGTTGCGTTGCTGTAGCTGTCTGAATATTAAATATCTAGGCTGAGATACTGCATCTGAGATGTTGTGTTTTGGACATGATCCCGAGTAACATGTTCAAGGGCCTCTACTTGAGCAGGGATTTTTGGATGAGACGACTTCTAGTAGTCCCTTCCAATCTTACCCACTCTGTGACTCTGTGAACCAAGCTGAATATAGCAAGTCACCTAGACACCAGCCATCATCAGAGAAGAGCAGGGCAAAAGATGACTCTTTTCATGCTATTGTACATGCCTAAAACCTATGAGTTGTCACTTCTGGAGATGTCTGTTTCTGCTTCTGGCTACAGAGCTATCTAGAAGAATGTCTTAGATGAGACTCCTAGCTTGTAGACAGCTGCATTTAGGTGAGATAAAGTATATCCAAAATGTAAGGCTATTAGCTTGGGCACCATGCCTAATTAACTGGCTGTACCCCTTTCCTGAGCTAATGCCAGGCTTAGATTTGTGCCAGACTAAGTATCTCTTTCCTGAACACCACTGTTCAGAACAAAGACACCCTTAAAGAAACTAAGGAATTACATTATGTGCAAATAAACAAAGCTTTTCATTATAGCTAAGGGTGCAAAAACAGCTGTTAAAAAGGCATGAAATGATAGGTTATCAGTGCTGGCTTACTTTGGTCCCATCATCTCTTATAAAGTTTTTAGTCTTGCAATGACATGTAAACATGTTATGCACAGACTGGATCTGACATAAAGAGGAATCACAATGGGCATAAATGGACATTTGTAGAGCTTCATCAAATGATAAACATTAGCAAAATATCAAATAAACCAGCATTAAGTGAGCATTGGACAATGCCAATGAGTTGAATATAGATAGTGTACTGTAGAAAAATGTCTATGTAGTTGTGTTACTGAGTACTGTGATGGATCAGGAAGTTTATAGGAAAACACAAAAAACTGTGATGCAGGGTGAATTTCTAGTTCAACAACAATTTGTGAAGAGGGGAAAAAAAAAAACCAACACAAAAAATTCCCACCAAAACAAAGCCTTTAGATATTTTAGAAACAGACAGGTCTTGGGTTTCTTTCCATTTTTAAGAATTTCCATTATTTTTCATTAGAAAACCATAAAGTACAAACAAATAAAATGAAAAAAAATATTGTGAAACAAAAATTAAATATTTCAACTCATAAAAACTTTCTTCTAGCAGAATTCAAATTACATTCTTTACTAATATTAGTCACTTTCCTCAATATTTAGTGAGTCAGGAATTGTTGCAGGATGTGAAAAGATTGTTGTTCTGGCACAGTCAGGATGCTAATTTCCAAATGTAGGTGATTTACATCACCATTGCATGGGCAACTTCAAATTCAGCACCATCAATGTTTTTTGTTGTTGTTTTGGGTTTTTTTGTTTGTTTGTTTTTTGTTTTGTTTTGTTTCTTTTTTTGATTCTTGCCTTCACAATCTGAATAATGTTCTTACACAACTGGCTTTGTCATGCCCCATATCTTAAGTATGTCTTCCCTTAACATCACCTAGTTTATTCATTCAGAGTGTGCAGAGCAAAGGCAAGACCTGACTCTCTCACAGTTTGGGCTCAGATAAAGGATGCCATACTTGGATGCCTAAATTATGCCTCACTTTCAGGAGACTACTGAATCCATACTCCTATAGTAAATGTATAACACCTATGTTTACCTGATGTGGAGCATGTAGATGCCTTTGAAATTGAAACAGATTTCCACATGGAAGTCTTCTAAAGCTCTCCTGGCTGTACAAGGAATTTAAGTATTTACTTTAGTGGAACAGGGTTGTGAAGTATCAAAAATTTAGATGCAAGATGGATGTCTCTGTGAGTAAGGCTCAATTGCAATCTCATTTGGGCCTTTTTGCTTGGTAATCTCACACAAGCTATATCTAATGCACTGTACCTAGAGGCATCTATTGAATCTTTACAAGTACATTATGACAGAGGTAAATCTTTGCTGTTTCCATTTTACAGGCAGAGAATTTGAGACAGTGATAAATGCAATGAAAAGTACTGATGAATCCCACAGGGAAGAGGCCCCAGAATAATAGGTGCTGGCCCAGACTCACCTTCAAAAGCTGGGTTGATAACTCCGGTTGATGCCTCTTTTTCGTCAAGGCAGTGGATGAAGGACAGTGGGCAGTGTCTTATCTCTTGCAGTTTGTCATGAATATAAGAGAAAGTAGGTCTGTTGTGAGGTTCTTGGGACCAGCATCTTGTGATTAAATTACATCTGGAAAAAAAAATGTTAAATGCAAACAATAAAGATAATAGACTCATTTATCTCAACACTTACCATTAAACATCTGAGAAGCAAATTTGGCCTGAAAACTTTCTAAGTGATACAAGGACTATCATCAGCTTCTGAGGAAAAGAAAAACAAATTAAAGATCACGTATCAGGAATACTTACTGTGAAACCTTTTAACTTTTCAAAGATGGATATTTTTGAGATTTGGAACAGCTATGATATTAAAAACAAACAAACAAACCAACCAAACAAACAAAAAAAAACCAACCAAACAAACAAAAAAAAACCAACCAAACAAACAAAAAAAAACCAACCAAACAAACAAAAAAAAACCAACCAAACAAACAAAAAAAAACCAACCAAACAAACAAAAAAAAACCAACCAAACAAACAAAAAAAAACCAACCAAACAAACAAAAAAAAACCAACCAAACAAACAAAAAAAAACCAACCAAACAAACAAAAAAAAACCAACCAAACAAACAAAAAAAAACCAACCAAACAAACAAAAAAAAACCAACCAAACAAACAAAAAAAAACCAACCAAACAAACAAAAAAAAACCAACCAAACAAACAAAAAAAAACCAACCAAACAAACAAAAAAAAACCAACCAAACAAACAAAAAAAAACCAACCAAACAAACAAAAAAAAACCAACCAAACAAACAAAAAAAAACCAACCAAACAAACAAAAAAAAACCAACCAAACAAACAAAAAAAAACCAACCAAACAAACAAAAAAAAAACAACCAAAACCAAACAAATAATGTTTACTCTCACAGAAGAAGTCATGAATATTTCCTAAGGAAGCAGACAAGGAGGAAGTTCTCTTACAGAAAGAAAAAAAAAAAACAAACAAACTTGTAAACCCAGAAATTAATGCAAAACTTTCAACTTATTTAATCCTCCTTCAACTCATGCTGCCTCAAATTCAGGGGAAGTTCAAGGCAAACCCTCAGCACAGAGAGGGTTAATTTGGATTTCTGCCTTCAGACCAAAACAAATAGGAGTAAGTTTTCCCTTCAAAGTCAAAAATGGTATGAATTTCCTCCGGGTGCAGGGATTCTAGCCCACCTTGTATAACACTACCTCTACCATTCAGTGGAAAACTTCTCCTGTTTGTGTAAAGGATACGGCTAGGTTTTATTCCTTACTCAAGGTGAATTTATGCTACACAAAACCAAATCCTACAAAAGCCAGGGGGAGACAGGCTGAAAACCAAAACACAGCCAACACCTGGACATGTTAAGTGTTGGGAGTAGAAAGAGGTCTTAGAGTCTCAAAACCAGAGAGCAAGCAGTGAAAGGCTGGTTCAGGAAGCTGCTCATGGAATGTGGAGCATTTACCTCTAAGCCCTAAGTTCAAACCCTCCCCTGACAAACAGCCTCCCAGACTTGCTGCTATGTGATACCAGGCATTACTCTGTTGTGTGAAATGAATTGGCTTGCTCAGATCCTCACTTATCCATCTTAAAAAGATGACTGTTGTCCTTCACCACAACTCGGTATTTTACAAAACCCTCAGTGACAGCTGGGAGAAATCCCTTGACTTCTGATTCTTCAATGATATTTTTCATTAAAATAGTAGTGTTAGGTGAGAATATGAGTAGAAAAACTGTTTCAGAACTACTTTTCATCAACCTGTATCTTGTGGTTTCCAAGTCGAACAGAGTGATTCTACTTTTTTCAAAAGGACCTCATTAAATTTTTAAAATCCATTTTAGCAGTCTAAAATATGACAGTGACTTACTAACACACTGACTCACTTCATCAGCTTACTTTCAGGTGTACTGGTCATTGATGACACTGGAAATATAGAAGGAAAAGTACTGAATAGGACTCGAAATAAGGTTAAATGAGTGGTCTTCCTTCTGCTGCCAGCAAAGCGTCTGTCATACTAAACTCCAGCCTTCGATGCTGGAAGCCAAACCATCTGCTTTCTGGTCATGCTTGCTGGTAGGATATCCAAGCAAAATACATGGGTTTGGGTGCTGTGTTCCACCAGGCTGGCTCTTGGACTCTCATGAGCAGAGCCTTGTGGAAGGTGTATCAATGAAGTAAAAGAGCTGGCTGAGTGCACTGACCCTTCAACTGAAAAGAAGAAACAGCCAGTCAGAAGCCAAGAGAGGAGGAAGGAAACAGGAAATTACACATAAGTCAAAGACTCATAGAATATTTAGGGTTAGAAGGGACCTTCAAGGATCATCTAGTCCAACCTAACAGCCATGCGCAGGGATATCTTCCACTAGATTAGGTTGCTCAAAGCCCCATCCAACCTGACCTTGAACAGTTCCAGGAATGGTGTATCCACAACTTCTCTGGACAACCTGTTTCAGTCTTTCACCACCCTTATTATAAATAAAAATTCTTCCTTATTTGTAATCTAAATTTATCCTTTTTTCATTTACTAAACAAGAACATCACAAATGTAGATTCTGATTATTTCTGTATTGCTATGACCAATCTCTGTCTTTCTAAATAACTAATTTTTTATTGGACTACGCCAGGGTTTAGAGGTGTAACAAGAACTGATAGTATTTACAATATAGAAACATATAGCTGAGCCAAGTGATTTAAAGAAATAATGAGGAGGGGGGAACTGAGGCAGCCAGCCAGGCAACATCCAATTACTCTGTAATGAGGTGCATTGTCCTGAAGATGTTCACAAGACAATCACTTAGAACTTTGAGGGGCTCCAGAGAAGACCCCTAAGACCCACAATGAAGATCCTCAGAGACCTTATAGGGATATGCATATATGCTAATAAGTGTTGGGAAATGTCATGAATATGTAACAGGAATGTGGGGAACAAAAAACGAATGATCATATAATGCTGACATATAAGCTGTAGTGAAGACACCTTAGTGAACATTTTGGTGAGATGATGAGCAATGCACTCGGCGCCAATTAAAGAATGACTGATTTCTAAAACTCACAAATTGAGTCTTAGAGGTTTCTTTTAAGTGCTGATTTTAGACAACATGACAATCTGCTTTATAAAACAGCTCAGTTTTGCTACACAGTGGGGATATTCATTGCTGCTGAAACATTCAGTACCATAACTTTCTCATTCTAATTATATTTCACATTTTTATTTTCTAAATTAAATTAATTTCTAGTTGGCTTAAAATATCAATATCAGATAGAACTGGTATTTTTCACTAAGTGTTTAATTCAGATAGGCTTTAGGTTTCTAATGACAAAAACTTTCATGCTGTCTCAGAACATATCTGCAAATTTTGTACATCCAGCTATGTGTGGCATGATATTTAGCTTTCAAGGCATGCTGTGATAGCCAAAGTTTTAAGTCACATGACATAAACTTTCACTAGCTCAGAAATGCCTCCGCACAAGATCAGTCAAGAAGGTGAAAGCCAGGTTAATATGCCAGGCTGCTTATGAATGACAGCTTTTATACTGGGCATATTCCTGTATTGGGAGCCAAATATGGGCTGCAAATAATGCATCACTTCAGCATGAGAAAGAAACTCAGAGGATTCTCCTATTTCATAGCAAAAGTCTTCCAGGAAAAAGTGAAAAATAACAGTTCCAAACACATCAACTAAAGGTTTATGTTAGGTTTAAGAACTAGCCTTTACACCTAGGTGTAAACCTACACACCTACCCTTCACACCTGTGTTTTTTCTGGGTGTGACAACTGGCAGCCATATGTTCAATAAGCTGCATACCTGGGCAAATTAAAATATGAGAGCCTGGAAAACAAAGTAATATTCAGTATCTAATATAGGAAGCTGAAAGTGAACAATTCCTGAAATGTGCTACAGCGTACAGAACCTACAGGGCATTACCAATTTTTTCTCACATGAAATGGAAAATATAATTGATGTGGGACTTTCCTAGAAAAGGAGAAAAATTGTTGTCATGAAGAAGAGTCCCTGCTTTATCTGATGCATTCTGAGCAAGATCTTCTATCTCACTCTCTTAGTCCCTCCAGGGGAACATTCCCAGAAACAAATAGCAGAAATTTTAGTTACCAAACTAAAATTTCTTCATTGAAGTCAGTTGTGCAAGTTTGTATGGAACTGAGCATTTGGTGAGACTGCAACTTCAAGTTACCAGTGGCATGGTGCTTGTAAAAATTCTCTTGACTATAATCCACAGACTATGTTAAATTATCTCACATCAGTCCAAACTTTTGCATTCTCTTGCATGCAAGCCTCACACTGAGGTGGCTCTGCCAGATGTGGATCTTTGACTGCAAATGTAGTGCCATCCATAGATCTAACTCATATTTCAATAAATGAGTGTCATTTATAGGCCCCTAAGCCCCTTTTTCCAATTCATTACCAAGCTTTACCTATCCACACTTCTTCCGGGAAAAGTAAATGATTAGTCCCTGAAGTAACATCTTGTGGAGCAAGGGGGAGAACTTCTCACCCTGCCAAAAAACCCCAACCCAATCGCACTTCCTTAGTGCTTTTTCACCCCGAGGTTTCTATGCCAGCCCTACTTGCACTTGCAGTGTAAGCCTACCACAGATTCCTAAACACTTCTCAGCTCAAGTACTTTGGCCTTTGAACTCTCTTCCTATCAATGATGGTTTGTTTTGTCAAATGACAATAGGCAAGCCAAAGTGCCGAGGAGACAATTACTGACTGCTGATGTCCTGATGCAGGTTCAAAACCACAAGGAGAGAAACAGGAATGTCAAGAATCCCGGCCTGCCATTAATGACCTAGCAGAGCAGCAAAAAGCTATTTGTGCTACTGACAGAAGCTGCATGCAGGTGCTGAGTGTTCACCACATGAGATAAAACATGGTACAAGAGTCTAAGCTCATCAGCTCCTTGGCTTTCAAAAACAACTATTAGGCACTGATCCTGCAAGTTACAACAGGCAGACCAGTATTTAAGCCCCATCTGCTATGCTAAAGTCAAGATCTGGGACCTTAAAATTTACTTCAAGAAAAGTTTTCTTGATTTTTCTGAAGATCTGGTCACTTGTTTTAAGGGAACTTAGGAGCCTTTGCTTAAGCTTGAATGCCTGACTAGTACATGGATATAGCTGCCTTGTATGTTTTTTTTATTCACAGGACAGCTGTCAGAAATTTTTGAGGAAACTTTTTTCAGCAGAAAATGTTGAAAACTAAAATGGCTTTGGGTTCTCATTTGTTATACGACTTCAGTTTTCTCTCTGTTTTTAAAACAAAATGCAAACTTTTCGGTCCTTCAGTTCCTCCAGTTGCTAAAGCTTGAGGGTTTTTGGTGTTTGTTGCTTTTTGGGGTTTTTTGTTGTTTTTTTTTTTTAATTGCTAATATGGTGTTTCAGCTATATCTACATAATGACAAATGATCATCTTTGGTACTCAGAGCATGGTAATTGGTGTGAGATCTATCACAGAAATACTGGTTTTCCAACCACAGAATTATTCTCAAGCCTTTTCCTCAGTCCCAGGAGTAAGAATTGTTCACTGTCAGTAGCCTCTCCTGTTTGTAAAACCAGCTGTCACATGCATTGCTGTGACTGCTTATGCAGAGTGGGTGATAAAGACATGAAATTAGCCAATAGTGAGTGATTGTTGAGTTTGTGTTCAGCTTCCTCTTTTATACACCTCTAGTCATTATGGGTTTGATCCACTAGATGTGTTTATTTTATTCTTTTAATTGCAAGAATTTTGCAATGAAACCTGAGTTTTGTACTCAATAGACAAATAGAAATTCAAAGCTTTATTATTTCAGCCCAGCTAAAGACTAACCAGAAGTTCAGACTTCTCTTTCCCTGCTCTGCTTCAGCTTTTCTTATTGGCTTTTGCAAGAGTTTTATCTATAAAGAAAGCACAGTGGATTTTTCACGTGTGTTCAAACATTAGCCTAATTCCTGCAGCTACTGCTGAAAAGCCAGTTATATCCACTATCACAGGCACATATGTACAGTGACCAGTAAGTTCTTTCTTAAAACTAGCTTAACTTTTAACCAATACCACCAGGGGTACTCTCATCCTGTTCCTGCATTACTACCAGATTCATGCCCAGCACTGACTTTCTATTGTCCCTGAAATCCTGTTTAAAAGGCCAATATCCACCATTCAACTTCAACACTTAGGTTCTTATCCACAGGCTGCACTCCTGGATGAATTAGTAGCAGGTTGGCAGCTACCAGTACTAGCTGTTTTATTGGAAGCAAGAATTAACAGTGTTGAGCTCTGCATGAGCATGACTAATGTTCAAAATTATGACGACCTGGCAACAAGCCTCTTGCTTCTTATAAATACAACATATAAAAACAACATTTAAACAAAACAAACTTACAGGTTATCAGGACAGTTGTTTGGAGATTCCAGCCTTCCTCCTGATCGTACGTGGTGTAAAACTTCTGTGTTTGAGAAACCTGGATATGGCTGTTGACCCAAAGTTAATGTTTCCCACACTAATACTCCAAAAGCCCTGTGAAACATCACCAAAATAAAATAAAATAAAATTAATAACTATAGTCATCATGAATAATATCCTTATTAACAGTTAAAATATGTCTAACCTAAGAATAAGACTTAGTTATAAAAATTAGGAGTAAGAAGTCCTAATTCATTGTTGTCCCCAAGCCAGTCTCTGGAACAGCTGAAATGAATGTACAGAACTGATACACTTTCCCAGACTCAGTGAGATGCAGCTCAGAAGGCATTCGGAGCCCACAGGTTCCCTGGGAAATACTGTCTGGCTGAGCATGTCCTCACTTAAATGAGTGTTTAGAAATCTCTAGAGCTGTGGTGTTAAATTGAGAGAGACAAGGTCTCTTGAGCATACTCATGGAGCAATCAGCACCTCATTTGGTTTGACACAGTGCACGAAACCACTTGCTTAGATAAGTGCAAGAGTGGCAGTGAAATGGTCGGGTGCAGGGGTTGAGGATTTGGACAATACTGATGGATATAACCCACCACGAGTATCTATGGCCATGAAATCCAAACTTGTGTGAATTTCAGGTTTCATGGATCTGGTTTGGTTTGGGGTTTTTTTTCATGTATCCTGACAGTGGGTCTCTGCTTCTTCACCATACACTCAAAACTACTGAAATACACACTTTTTAAGTACAGTACTTTGACCTTCCCTTGATAATCTGAGAAAGTTGGTCTTCAAAATAAAGAAATCACTACAAGAGGGTGAAATGGTAAGGGGGAAGTATTTGCTGTAGGAAGGAAGTGCCAAATAACCTAATGCAAAACAAAATGGATCAACATGCAGGTAGTCCAACCAAGCAAAAACCACATTGCAGGCCCGGTACAAATTTGTTTGAGTGACATCAATACTTTCCAGCCAGAATCCAAAGCTAGAGCTCAAAGCATAAATAAATATATTCATAATATATACTGTCATGGTGCCAAACTGTTCATTAGCTTGTAAAAATATCGCTTAGAAGGAAATCTGTCTTAGCCTAAAAATTATTAGAGATGGTAATATACAAGCTTGTAATTCCTCCTATAAACCAATAATTTCTTTCTGTGGGATTTAGTATGATTATTCCCACAGCTGTATGGCTGCTGTAACTCACCAGACATCAGAGCGATTTGTAAAGACACCATCAAATAGGCTTTCAGGAGCCATCCATCTGACAGGGAGTAGGCCTTCACCTTTTTTCCTGTAATAATCATTTTTATAGACATCTCTGGCAAGTCCAAAATCACCAATCTTTACTACCCGGGAGGAACTCTTATATTCCTTCTCAGACACAAGGCAGTTGCGAGCAGCCAGGTCCCTGAATTGTAGGGCACAGCATGGAGTTAACATTGCAGGAAAAACTCAGGTTTTTAAATCATCTGGCTCAACTCTCTCTTCAGAGCAGTGCCAACCTCAAGGTTGGATCAAGTGACTTAGGACCTCACCTAGTTAAGTCTGGCATATCTTCAAGACTGGAGATGGCACAACTACTCTGGACAAGCTGTTTCAGTGATTGATTTTGCACATTGTAAACAATATTATCTAATTCCCTTTGTTGTAAGTTGTACCTGTTTTTTCTCATCTTTTCCCTGTACCTCTCTGAGAAAAGTCTGGTTCTGTGTCCTCTAAAGCTACCCATTAGGCAGATTAAACAGTAAATAGATTTCTCCACTTGCCCTTCTCTCTGTTGCACAGGGTATGATTCTTGCCCAAGGTGCAACAAGTCCTGGATTCAGATCATAAAGCAGCCCACCATTTTGTGAGAGAACTATAGGTGATATTTAGCAAAAAAACATAACATTAGGTTTAACTCCAGTGTTCTCCCCTTTCCTGTTACATTGTGACATCTTTCTAGGCATTTTTCCCAGGTAAGATAATTAGTCCCAACACTGTGGGTAAACCTGTGAAGACTAAGCAAATAAGTTCTGTACCTGTGTATAAAATGCATTTTCTCTAAATAGACACAGCCTTTGCAAACATCCAAGCATATATCCAAGAGGTCAGTCACTGTCAGTAAAGGACTCTGGAGCTACAAGAAAGAAAGACAGAAGTTAGTCATGTCTTCCAGCTTTACCAACTCAAAAGGACAACCTCTTTTTGCAAAGACGGTATTGTTTCCTCATTTGAAATGTGTAGGATTTTTCCAAACAGTAAATGCATAGGTGCAAAATCTCTGTATGTCAATAGAGTGAATGTTAATTAGGAGCAGGGTAAATAAACCGCCAAATCACTATCCTATAAGGAAGGTGGACAGATCCTGTTGTTTGATTTGGGACTAAAAATATCCTACGACCTTCAGAAATGTGGAAGAAATGGGACCCTGAAAATTTCATCCCACTATCAGATCCTGCATTAATCAGTGTAATATATTTCTAGTAGAATACATGCATATACATTTCAGTAGAAATTAATACTGACTGTGCATTTGATCTGATCATGTAAATTAACTATATATTTGCTATAATGATACAAAATTTCATTGTCTTTTTTAACCTACAATCCTACCATCCATATTCTGTCTGCATGCTAACTGGAAAAATTTACTTCAAGTTGTTTATTCTTTCTTCTTTTCTCCTCTTTCCTTCTAAAGCATTTGATAATACAGGCACAGGGAGAGTATCTTCTTATATGCCTGGACTATGCCTCACACCTTAAGGATACTGCTGTTATTCAAAGACACAAAGAAACCCCCTATGATGCCTACTAGACCACATGCATGACCACCATTGTTTATGAACACTTTCCAAAGGACTGTTTAAGATTGTGACGACTGAAATTCAGAAGACATCTCACGACTGAAACCACAGTTTTGATCAGTGACCTAATGACATCAAATCTTCTTCACAGCATCACTGAATGCAAGGTCAGCACTCAACACTGAGGTCCCAGGGTGTTAAGGAAAAGCCAAGTCAGACCTTGCAGGTACAGAAACAACTGAACATCAGCATGGACTTTGAGAAAGGGAAAAACTGAGAAACTGTGGGCAGCTACAGGTTAAAAGTCTTATGGTCCTTACCCTACCTTTTGCTTTCTGGCTCCTCGTAAATAGCTAAGTAGATCCCCTCCTTCCATCAGCTCCAGTATAAGATACTGAGGTTCATTTAATAGGCACACGCCAAGCAATTTCAGAATGTGGGGATGATCAAATTTGCTAAAGAGAAGGAAACAACCGTAAGACTACATATGAGAAATCCAGCTGGTTGATAGCTAATAAAGTACAAATAGCTGCAAGCAATGAATGAGCAGCTTGGCCTTTACAATTCTGTCTCTACGAACAACATCATTCAGTGACGCACAGTGCCTGGATTTGCTCAGTCATGGGGAGAATTCAGAGGCATCTTTTCAAAACACAGGCTTACACTGTCTTTGACTTGCACTCTAATGCATGCACATGTATTAAAATGCACATTTCCTCTTATTTCTAGGCAGCAAAGAAAGGTAGCCAAATGGCAATTTCTTCTAGGAATAACACAATTTGCCACCTGTACATTAAAGGTATCTATATTATTTTAATAGAGTACTTTTACTATTACAGTCACAGTAGAGCTGCTGATTCAGAAAAATGCTCAGAGAAAGGTAAAAACACATGGTGCAACATAATATTTTCACAGTTCAGAGGGGAACTGGTTTTGACTGTACATTTTCAAAAGAAACAAAATACATGTGACAAATACTCGCAGTGATACTAGTAATTCTCTGTGTGTGTCTAAAAACATAGCGATTACCACAGAACAATTGGCACTATCAGACCTAGAACCTTTAAAAGAATGAAGAATATTTCTTGTCTCTGTCAATACATCTGTTTTTATAATCACATTTCTTGTGTTAGAAAATGATTTTCCTTCTCACTACTGTGTGAAAACACTTGCACCAGCAGTCAGTGAAACTTGTCCCTCTTGGTAGAATTGATGGTGTCCAAAATGCTGTCAAATGTACCAGTGTAAACAAATAAAACAGAGGGATATTTTCCTTCTAACATGTTTCAATTCACATAATCTTAGTTGTGGGCAAAGACTTAAGCAGAAATTATGATTTGGAATTTGACAGATCCCCCTGGCACCCTGGTATTTTCCCTATACCCAATACAGACCTTTCTCCACTGGGCTGTTGTTCCTTACTTCCAAAGTGATGCGATACAGACAAGGATTTCCTACATGTATTTGTACACAAAGGACTCACCAGTAACCAATATCAAACGACTTTTTGAAATAGAGACAACTCAATTTCCCCATTGCTGCATGGCAATAATAGAAAAAACAAATAGTCCTGGCTTAACTGGGCCAGTATGCATAACATGACAATCCAAATTGTAATGAACGTTCAAAAAGGCAAGCAAAATAAATATGCATTTACATATCTTACATCAAGGTTTATAAACAATCAGGTCCACTTCTGTGTCCTTTCTACCCTTAATTACATTTATAAGACCTTACAGATAAACATAAAGAAAAATCATCAAGCCCTTCATNTCATTTCTATGGCTCATTGTATTGGTGCACATATGTGCCCATATTCACATTTACATTTAAATGCAGTATTTTTCAATTATATATTCTTCCAGGGTTTCTGGTTTTGGATTACTATGTGCAACAAGAAAGTAGAATCACGGGGGCTTCAGAGACTTTAACTATGCATTCATATAATTTCCATACTACATTGAAAAGAGACCTAAACTGAGTTTATGACTTCTAGGTGGATTGAAGATAGATTATAAGAAGTTTATGCACAACTCTTCCTATTTATAATTAATTTTTGCTTTAATGACGTGGTTACATTTTGGTTTTCACAAGCCTCTTACCTCATTCAGGTACAGTGTGTGGAAAAAGGCAAAAAAATGCACAATTTTTTTAAAAAATATGTAACAAAAGAATGCTGTGAAAATCAATTTCAAATTTAGTACCACTATGTTTTATGTATAGGATATAAAATCCTTCATTTTTCAAACAATGTTTCTAATTCTGCACTCATGATATGAAAGTCAAAGAAGTCCAGAGGTGCCTCTGAAAATTAAACTCAGTCTAATATCACCAGCTGAAAACTTAATTTGAACTTCTACCTGTTTCTGTGGAGTCTCTGGAAAACCAGATTTCTAGGCGAAACACAAACCTGTCTATGTGAAATTCTTGCATTGGTGACAGATGCATTAAATCTACCTCAATAGAAGAGGTGTGTGGCAGCCTCTAGCGGTAAATACACACATTTTTTAGAAACAATTTTCACAGCAAATCAAAACTTCAAGGCATCAGCTCATTCTGACCTGTTAATTTTGGTAAAACTGTATTAGCCAAATGTTGTCCAACTGCCTTTAGCGAGTAACTTAGTTTTAGGGGAACAAAGATATTGAAATACATCATTCGAAACCCAGATAAATCTGATATGAGCATACTAAACTCGCAGTGTATATTTTAAATTTTGCTAATCTCTTTTATTACTTTGGTTTCATAAGATTCATCAGTAGTGATTTACTTTTTTAGCAGAAACAGGAGAATACGCTAAGAATGGCACAATAATTTGTTTAAAGTGCTGCTTTCATTCCTCTGGAAGGCCACCATCCTCACATGATTCTGTCTTTGAAGGGTACCTGGGAGCAGAGCTGTCCCTACCTCATTAAGTGCGCCTCCTTCAAGAATTCACTCTTCTCGTGGTCTGTTGCACCCTTCTTCAAAGTCTACTCAAAAGAAAGCAAAAGTGTAGAAACACTTTGGTCATCACCACCATCATCACGTAGTGCTTAAGTAAAGCAATCAGACATAGACATGGACTTAGATATACCTTATTTTCCAGAAATCTTTACAAGGAGATAGGCAGAGCTTTAAGTGACTTGTAAGAAGCACTACAAGGAAATACCCAGATCTGTCAACACACATTTCTCAGGTAAAATCTTCAAAACAAATCTATCTGCCCATCCCCTTCTGTTGGCAGAGAAATATAGCTGGGATTACCTTGACTGCTACTTTGGATTCTCCACTTCCATCTGCCAGGATATCAACTGCAGTCCCTTCATACACCTCTCCAAAAGCTCCGCTTCCTAACAATTTGTGTAAGTTCAGTTTGTCCCGAGGGAAAGATGGCAATGATTCAATCTCTGCCTGAGAAGGAAGAGTACTACAAAACAGCAATAATAGTCACTTGTTCATACCTAAGAATGTTTGAAATTCTACTAAAATTCATCCTCCAAAGAAGCTAGTACTATTTGTACCATCAGGTACATATAAGGGGAGGTCAGGTGAGGCCTGAATGTTTTGGAAACTATGGAAAACACCAGACCTTCTTCCTAGCCCATGCACTTGCGTTTCTTGCCAGTGTGAGAGTGAAGAGTGGGCTAGGGGCAATCCAGGCCAGGCTCCATGCCAGGGAGACCATGTCAGGGTGTCCTTCAGAGCAGACCTGCCCTGCAGCACACATGCAGCAATTAATTCTACCTTGAGGTGTCAGGAATGAGTGCCCTGATGAAAACTGCTCTTAGATATTTTTGTCCTGAAAATACATTTGCCCTGAGGACATACCGTACAGCATAACAGGCATTGGCCAGTCCCACTGTTTCAGCCATCCCCCTGAGTTGAGCTAGTTCTTTATCTTCCTTGATAAACACTATCTGTCCAGGCAAGGCCTGTTTTTCAGATTTCCATCTTTGGTGCCATACTGGAACAGAAAAGGAGACTGTCAGGTATTTCACTTTCAGAGCATCCCAATATGTGAGCAGGCTAAAAAGCTACAGGGTTTTTGTTATTCTGATCAATATGACCCCCCAGCAGCTCATGTAAGCAAGTCATTTCCATCTGGCCATCTGGCCAATTTTTCCCTACAAAACACACATTCTGTTCATTATGCTGAGAGATCAGTCAAGCATCCATTTCTGCAAGAGGCAAGATCCAGGCCTGAAGGGCTGTTGTTGCATCCCAGGGAAAGGATGAGGAGTGAAAGGACAGGACCATCATCTGTGGACATTTACTTCTCAGGGTAATCATTACATCCTTTCTGTAGGGAAAAAGCTTAAGAGAAAGAAAATGGGACTCTTGGGTGAATAAATGCAGTTCCAAA
Organism: Scytalopus superciliaris; assembly: GCA_013400415.1. Taxonomy (NCBI): domain Eukaryota; kingdom Metazoa; phylum Chordata; class Aves; order Passeriformes; family Rhinocryptidae; genus Scytalopus; species Scytalopus superciliaris. Next base: position 87,799 of record VXBX01001274.1, on the reverse strand, counting down.
CTTGAGACTTGTAAGCTACAAGTTTTTATAAGGATACACATGAACATCAGAGCTCCTTCAGCATTCCTCTGTAATCAATAGCAAGAAATGCTTGAGGATGGAGTGAATTTGCATCCTGTCCCTGATACCAAAAATACAGCCAGTTATCTTTAGGGACTTCAAAAATGAGAATATTCAAATTCCTTCCAGCTCCCATCCTAGGAATTGTTCAACATTTGCTGGACACCAATCATCTCCCAACGTCTGGACCGCCTTTTACTGAGGCCTGGCAAACCAAACATATGCAAAAAAACTCAGGCACATACCAAAACCCAATAGCATGACCACAGCCAAAGTCAGCACAACTCCAATCACAGAAACAATGGCAGCGATGGTGCTTGTGGAGATCATATTATCTGTTAAATACAAGGGGAAAATTCATTAGTGACGGTGTATACAAACAATATCAATTCTATGGAGCTGACCACACCTGAGAGAACCCTTGAGCAGCCTGCTGTGTAAATGTCTTCCTCTACACAATGTTCTCTTGTAGGCTGTATGTGGATGTCTGCATTTGGTCAGACTAATCCCTCTCCCCCAGCTCTGGGCCATTCCTGGAGTGATGACCTACACTATGTGCAGAAAGAAAAAATGCTGAACTGTTTAACCACTCAACGCGGGATTTCCAAAAGCATCCACAGAGTGTGGGTCTAATGTTCTGGCTGAAGGAAAGGAGGAATCCTCACATCTTTATCCAGTGTGGAAGCTTGCCTTTTTTCAAGAATCCTATCATAAAGCAGTGGCAGGGCCACAGAGAGAAACTGGTTTAAATGAGCAGAGGCACATTTCAAACCCACTGTCTGTGCAAAAGAGCCTGGATAAACTCTAGCAGCTGGGACCACCATATAAACATCAACAGTTATTACCCATTAGACATGTAATTTTACCTTTGCAACAATATCATTATTAAAAAGCAAGTCTCTGCTCATAAACCAGTATGATTATTTAGAATTATAATAAAAAAGATATTAACAGAGTACTAAAATACAAGACATACCTTCATGCAAAATTATATCTTTGCTTGTGCCACTGTATTCACCAAGTCCCAGTGCATTTGCAGCTGCCACTCTGAACTGGAAAGTTCCTTCTAAGTTCTTGGCCTTCCATGTGCAAATACTGCCACAGGAGCCATTGTAAACTACCTCCCACGAGGACTTCACTTTGCTGGTGTTGCCAGACTGCTTCCTGGAATACGCACAGCACAAGGACACAGATACATCATTAATGCCACGAGGGCAGTTTGTTGCTTTTCCCCCACCCTGTTCTTCACTTCAGTACCATGGTTTTCACAACATCCCTCTGCCTTCCTGAAAGCTCAATCTGGTTGTGGGATTTTGGCTGCAGAGCAGAAAATTGTGCTGTGCCATTTCAGCTATGCTAAGAATTACACATCTTTATCTTGGCATTGGATATGAAATACTAGAACATTTTAGACATAAGAAGCTCCAGCACACTATCACCTGTTTCAGTGTATGCCTCACAGCCACAGACTTCAAAACTTCCTTATTTAGCTTTCAGGGGGGAAAAAGAAAACAACAAAACAAAACAAAAAACCCCCACACATTTATTTTTTTCTACCCTGTTCGAGCTTTTTGATTGCCCTGGCCCAGATTAATTCAGTGGCTCTTGTGCATCAGGTTTCACAAGCTACACAGGAAGCAAGTAATTGGCAGTGAAGACACCATTCTTTAGCTAGCCACTTTCTCACAGTATCTGCTGACTGATGAGTGTATTTCTTCCTTTCCCCACTGGACTGAGACTGATTGCTCACAATAAATTCAGAGCTGATTATTCACACACCAAAAGAAGACCATGTATTTGAACTTGAAAGCCCATATCTGAAATATCATTTCATGTCATGCAAGACCATAATATACCATGTGAAATGACCTTCATGAGCATGTCAATCATTCTCCCAACACACTTTAATGCAGAAAAAGGGTCAAACACTTATAAACCAGAAAGAAGCGGGAAAAGTATATTTTCATGCCCTTGTTGTGTACATATCCCTACTAGAGCTGTATGAAAAAAAGGGTTGTTTCAAATATTTTCAAGAGTGCTGTGCAACAGACCTAACATTTTTTTGCCTGAGGTAAAAAGACCATGAGGCTCAAAGTGAAATTCAGTCAAAAACAACAGCATGTGTACATTGAAACTGTAAGAGAAAAGCTTTTTTTTTGTTAAAAGACCACTTCAGTGATGCATTATGATTCCAGAGATGAATAAAAAGCTGGGGTCTGAAGAACCCAGCAGCTAATGCACAGCGCTGACACAAGCCAAGAGACTGACTTGTCTTTACCCATCCACAGGAAGTCAGGTACACACTGGCTGGTGGCATATCAAAACTGTTGTCTCACAGCATGTGGGTCAGTGCTCCCATACACTCACAGAACTGTATGGAGGAAGATTACAGCACCAGAAAAATATGTCTGGATAAAAACTTATATAGATAAGGTATGCCCAGCTCTTATAAGCACAGAGCTAACTGAGAAGGAAAAAATAGCTGAGTTTAGAAAAGCAATTCCTTCCATCAACAATGATTTCAAACAGTGATACAGGAATATCCCAGAAGATGGAGTCTTCTCATTTTTAAACAGTGGTTAACAAGCTTTGCACTGACTTCTTCAAACAGATCTCTCCAGAGTCACAGTCAAAAAACGAGAAGCTTCAGAGTCACTGCCCACAGCAATATACTCTCACCTGCCCACTCATCCCCTCCAATGCCAGTGCAGGAATAAGTATGAACTGGCACTCTACTGTGACACATATAGTCCAAGCAACCTGTATTTGATGCCAGAGCACTTTAAAAATTATATAGTCATCTCATGTTGGTGGGAAGACTCTACTTCTGGCAACATTATAATGTCTTTTCATGAGTTCTCTGACCACTAAGTCATTTATACATATATTTTAGCAAAAACATGCATACTACATACTTGAAATTTGTGATGTGAAATGATCTCTAAATATTCTAATTCACTGACATAGACCCAAATACAGCTCTGTATTTTAAGGTTATTCTGAAAATGTTGTTACTGTATGTATTCTTGTAAGTTTTCCAGGAATTTCTGGAAATTATGTCTACTTGGTGTATCTAAAAAAGAGATCCCAATGAGAAGGGCCTTCTGCATCACGGATACTTCACTCTTGCCATCAAAGCCAACCTGAAAATCCCTGCACACCCAGATCTGTTCTGGGCTGCTACCGACAGGAAGAGTACCTGCATGCATAGCTTACCTGCTTTCTAAGATGTAGTAGGTCAGGTTGCTTCCATTGTCATTAGCCTTTTCCCACTGTATAGAGTTTTTAGTGTCTTCTGCTTTTGTTGGTACTCCTGGCTTACTGGGAACACCAGCTTAAGACAAACAGGGAAATGGAAACCCTTAGAATGTTTTTTTAGCAAGACAAAGGGCTAACAGGCACAGAAAAAATTAGATGTGTACATGGGTGTTTAGATGTACAAAAGGATGGAGGACCTTCATCAATAATCTCCATTTGGAAATATCTTTGGCATTCTCTTTGCAATGGCTAAATTTCAAAATTTTTATTCACACGCAGCCTTTCACCAGTAATGAACTCACATGCGTATAGGCTTTTCATTTCAGCTTCCCTCACTCTTTTCCTCTGCTCTGCTTGGAAATTAATGTAATTTCTTTCCCCCTATTACATTTGAAGGTATGGTATTGTGTTATTTATTTTTCAAACACACAGAACTATTGGCTTTTAGTATACGAAAATTACCTAAATTTTAGTTTAATATTCACATCCTGAATACAGTCTTAAAATCTTGTTACCCGACGTGAAGTGCTTACCTGTAGTTTTAAACCTTGTTGAAGAAGAAGTGCTTTTCAGTCCTGTAACATAAACTACCGTTACTCTTACAAAGTAGTTGGTTGAAGGAAGAGTTCCTGTGAGGTTGCATGTGTAAACAAGACCTGCTGTGCATGTAGTGCTCGCAGGAGAAAACCAGTCAGTCTTTGTTGACCACTAGAAAAATAAAATATCATCATGGTCAACTTTCTTGCTCTTCTGAAAACATGTCACAGTTCTATTCTTGGGTAGATTAACTACTTTTCCAGCTCTTAATATTGTAATGGAGATATGCCACATGTGCCAACCTTGTCCTCTTAGAGGAAAAGGACACAAACTCTATTTTTTTACTTTGTTTTCAAACGACCTACAAGTCTTGTAATAAAGAACAACAGGTTAAATGACCACTTTACACAGCCAAAAGAATCCTTCTCCTTGTGTTTCTAGTTTACCATGATGTGCCCATGAGTTCAGCTTGCCATGACACAACCGAAAGGAGGCAGTTTAGTGGAATTGTGCTATGACATTTGTTTTAGTGCAGGGAAATGTTTGGTGTAGGTCCAATGAATCTGGTTCTTTATAGTAAAGAATCTATGTGATTCAGTTTAGCACGTGACTTTTTTGGTGTCCAGTGGTTCAGTTATTAAAATTATGAAATTTCCATCCATGTTGCTGTCATTGCAGCACTTACTTCTATGGTTGACACTGTTGGATCTGTCTTTGTCTCCACCATTTTCCCCTAGCCTCTATCACAGGAAAATAAAATTCAGATACTAGGTTGTAGCTGGTATTTGTTGCTGAGAACCCTTTTCTTCTTTTTCTTGTGCAGAGCAGATATAGGATTTATAGCTGCAAGTCAGGTTGGGGCAGGGCAGTGAAGAAACAGGGACAGGACTTTGCTGAAACTGGAGACCCAGGAGGAATTCTAGTGGGGTCATCCAGGATGTCCTTTGGCACTATGGAGTACTAAATGCTACAGCTGCATTCCTCCTTGTTCCTGGCAAACACTGACTCCATCCTGTTCCTTCTAAGCCACTAAGACTGACATCACCATACCCAAATTATCCACTGAGACTCTTCATGTACACCCTGCCAACCCACTCTGGCCTGCTCATCACGACAGAGTGGCTTAAATTTGCTCTAATCTGAAAAAAAACCCAAAAAACTGAGGTACTTTTACCTTACGCAGCTCAAACCAGAAGCTGGTTTCGTTGATGTGCAGAGGAGCTCTCCATTCTAGCTGGAAACTGGTATTTCTGGGAACTATGTTCATAGGTGCAGGTGGAGCCTCAAAAGTTTTTGCAATGACAGGGACACTTGCAGAAAACCAGTTCTCATCAGGATGAAAAGCAAGAACCTAGTGAGGAAATGAATGAACTGTACAGTGTCGGATCAGTTGGAAAGGCAGCTTTGTTTTAGCAACTTAAAATGTTTAGAAGACCAGCTGTTTTCAAACAAGACAGTATTCAGGCAATACAGATACAGGTGTGGAAAGATTTTAAGCTTCACAGCTGTAGTGTTACACTTCTTCAGGCTAGAAGTTCATGGCCTGGAATACCCTTCCCTTCCTCAGAGATTCTTCTTAGTTTCTCATCTCAGTTTTCTTACCAAGATTTTTCTCTTTCTAGACCTTTCTTAAATGCCACACACTCTTACACAAACATGCAGATGTCACATGTTAGGCAGTGTTTTCAAACCACAACAACAAAAGGTTAGGAGGTGCTTTAGCACATTGCCTTTCACTAAACTACAGTCTAATGTGACCTGAGTTTGGGTATGCATACTTGTATACACACACACCGGTANACATTCCTCATTGTACCATCCAAATCACTAACGAAAGCACAAAATCAAACTAAGACCAGAATAGATCCCCTCCTGCCACCAGCTAAATGTTCTCCCAACTGCGAAAAACACCCTGTGACTATTTGTGATGTACCCAGTGCACATTCTGCAGACAACGTTTACTGGGTTGCTTTTGAAAACATCACTCTGCTGATAGCCCTGCTGTCCAGACACATCATGTATTGTTTTTCTTTTAAGCCTTCATCTGCAAGGGAGAAGCAGTGCGCTTTCTTCTTACGAGCCCACATTGGACATTTTTATTTGTCTGCTTTACAGAAAAGCAGTCAAAAGATTTTCAGGTTAGTGAACAAACCAGTAAAACTACTTGCAAATATACCTTGAATGAATTGTTTGTTCCAGGTTGGAGCCCACTCACAGACCAGGCAAGCATCCCATTTGAAAATTCACTTTTTCGCAAGGGTGTCACTGGGACAGGAGGTAGTAAATTGACAGAGATTTGATAGCGGATGGATTCAAGAGGTCCATTTGGCTTCAGAGGTTCACTCCAAGATACGTTGATGGTGGTGTCAGACAAAACTAATGTTTTAATGATGTTAACTGCCTCTGGTACTGAAAGAGAAAGAAAAAGTTATCTCCTTTTATGTCCAAATCTCACAAGATAGTTTTTTGTTTATTTTTAAAGAAGTCAAGAAACGTCTCCAAGGAAAGAAAACGTGTATAAATATGTTTAATTTACAGGACTGACACTTTACACACATAAAACTTGTATTCTTGTATATTCAGTCAGCTGCAGACAAGTTTGAAATATTTTGAGGGACTTTTTAGTATCTTCTTGTCTATTCTACAATNAGGGAAACTGAAAGAGGGCTAACAAACAGTTCCAAGGGCCTCGTTTCTTTATGGACCCAGAAGCGATTAAAAAAAAAAACAAACCAACAAAAAACCCCCAACCAACCAAACAAAAAAACAACAACAACAACAAAAAACCCAAACCAGATGGTGTCCTGTACCACTACATTTATAGTTATATCACTGAATTCCTGCTCTCTCTTTGTTTCCTAATCAGAGGGTCAGATGTGAGTTTAATATGATGCTTACTTAAACACACACTCAAAAAAATACACTTGTATTATTTCAGTTAGAAAGTCTTTTCTTGAACAGAAACTCATGAAGGAAGAAAACCCAAAACTAAGCATTGTTTGCCATAATTCACAATTTTACTCAGAAATACATGATCTGGCTGAGCTGTGTAAGGAAGAAACTGGGTTGTTGGTCTGAAGTCCATACCAGCTGGTTAGTCACTAGTTGTTCTGGAAAAATCAACCCTTCCTTTGAAGCTTTAAGGTCACAGACTTTGAAATCGTATATGGCATGCCTCAACTCTGCATTAAAAAGTCTCAATTCCCTATTGAACTGTCCAGATAGGTAAAAGGTTATGTTCCCAACATGTCAGAATAATGAGTCTATATGCTATAATTTATGTCCTAGTAGCAAGACTGCAGATAATTTAAGGAAATATGCAGAAACTAGGCTAGTAAAGAGAAATTTCTAATGTCTCTAGCTAAAACATATGTGGAGTAAGAGTGACACTCTGTGGCAAGAGCAATGCATTATTTTTCCCTAAGTTGCCTTCCTTTTTTTCTCATTCCCTGTACCATGTTATTTGATGGAAAGCACAGATTAACCCAAGCTTCTTTCACTTCATTACAGAATTGAGAGAAAGGCAGAAGGAATTCACACAGCTTCAGAGGTGTAAAATAGTGCACACACTTCAAGAGACTCTAGCAGCATCTGATTACCATTTAAACTAGCAGTTACATTCATGAAATTGAGAACATAAGTGCCAGGACACATATACCTTCTATTTACAGCTGGTTGGAAATTTTTCAAGAAATTGTGAAAAGCACTCTGAATGTTGATACAAATACATATTAAAAATTCTCAGGGTTTGTAGGCTGGAATAGTGTGTGTGGAGGTTTTGTTTGTTTGGTTGGTTTGGTTTGGTTTTTATCTAAGACTTTATTTTGAATCCAAATGTTTTGTTTGAAGCCCATTCTGAGTTTCATGTTTCATTTTAACTTGAGACTGAAAAATTCCATTTCAGTGGAGCAATTCAGTCTCCTGTTTCATATGCTACCCTTATGTTTCACCACCGAGAGGCTGTACATTGCTGCAGGATGGATCAGTTTACCATACAAAGAAGTAATGGTGTGAATTCTTGCCACATCTCAATAGCACTCAAACTTATTCGATCAATGTGTCACACTAATCTCGTACTACAGATGTGGATTCCCATGCAAAGATTTGAAATCTATTGATTATCAAGGTTGGAAGAAACCCTTAAGATTGTCCAGTCCAACCATCCACCCAGCACTATATTCCTTAAACCTAATCACCCAGCACCAGATCCAGACACTTCTTAAACAGCTCTAGGGATTGTGATTCCACCACCTTCCTGGGCAACCTGTTCCAATGCCTTAATGGCGAAAAAAAATTTTCTAATATCTAATCTGAATCCTCTCTGTCTCAGCCTAAGGTCATTTCCTCTAGTTCTGTCATTGCAGACATGATAGTAGAGACTGGCTCATAGTATCCAAAGATTTACATAGGATGAAAACCTCTTTGCTTGATGCTGCAGATGCTAAGAGAGAAAAAAAATAGCATAGTTGCAAGAGAATTTCTGAAGTATAGCATGTCTGGATTCCAAAAGAAGGTTGGCAATATGTCTGTAGCTCTTGTTCCACTTTAATTTGAAAGATAAAAAGAGGTACATCTTAAACAGAGGTTTTCCTGTGGGCAAAAATGTGACTGCTCCCAGGACAAAAAACAGGGAATGATCTGTGCATAAGAGAAGCCACTGGCATGGACAATGGAGGCAAAAAGAGAGGTTACTTATTCTACGAATGAACATTTAGAGAAGCCACAGGGTGCATCCCTAACAGAAGAAGAAAGGGAATCGGGACCTCTGGCATGTACTTGTTGCCAGGTATCTGGATAAAGTGTTTCCTTGGGTGTAGCTGATTACTAGGGGAAAGAGACATTGAGGTAAGAAAAACACTGGGGTGGCTGTCTTTATTTCCATTCTAGTTACTTTGGCACCTTCTGAATCAGCCAAAAGCCAAGGAGAGATAAACAGAAGGAGAAACCAGAGGAGTCCTGATAACCCTACTCCTAACCCTAACTGCATGTCACATCAATACCCCCATCACTGTGCATCCTGCACAGCTCTATGTAGCTATAGCCGGCCCTGCTATAGCTGGGCTAAGTGAGCCAATGACCAAGGACCATGTGCTACTGTGACTCAGTTTCATTCTCTTCTTGAACAAAACCCCCCTGAAGATGGGGCCCATAGCATTTCCATATCCCTGTGAATTCAACAGCAAGCATCCTTAGTTACCATCTCCCCAGTCTTTCCTGCAAAGCACAGACTTGCTGCCAGGTAGACTTGGCTATAATTCTGCCTTTCTGTCTTAGGTATTCTCAGAGCTGCCTGATGGCTTTGCAAGTGATGAGTTTATGTGGATCAAGCTGACACTGGCTGGTGACACCAGGCACAATAAATAGAAGGCAGGTACAGAGCAAATCTGGCACAACAGAAGAGCAAGCACTACATTTACTACAGGGAGTAGCTACCTCTCATAAGAGTTTCCCATGTTTTCAGCAAGGGAGTTCAACAGAAGCACTCCAATTATGAGAAAATTATCTGAAGAGAAGCACAAAGGCAACTCCTCGTGAAGGTACTAGTGTTCAAGTGCACACATACACATGAAAACAGGAAAAACTGCTGAGCAAGGTGCTTCTACTGGGTTGGGTTACAACATATGACCACAACCCTCCTTCTCCATCTCCCTTACATTGGTGGAGGGGAGGATGTAGAGAAAACTGGAAGTGAAGCCCCAGAAGAAGGGAGGGGTGGGAGAAAGGTGTTTTAAAGTTTTGGTTTATTTCTCATTATCCTACTCTGATTTGATTGGTAATAAATTAAATTAATTTCCCCAAATTGAGTCTGTTTTGCCCATTACAGTAACTGGTGAGTGACTGGCTCCTGTTCTTATCTGAACTCATGATCTTTTCGTTACAGTCTCTCTTCCCTGTCCAGGTGAAGAGGGGAGTGATAGGGTCAATTTAGTGGGCTCCTGGCATCCCATCAGGGTCAATCCAACACCAATCATATCTTGGCCTCTTGCCTTCATTCATATCTCTCTCACCTATTCACTCACACATAGGTTTCTTAGTTTCCCTCAGTAATTAGATAAGTTTATCAACATGTTTATTTATTTTTAGGCAACCCCTAATGAGTCTGATCTTCCCTAAATGACACAGTGAACAAGTCCAAAACACCAGCCCTAGATTTCTTCTTCTTGAGTGGAAATAACTGAAAGGATTCATCAAAACTCTTGAAACCAACTGAAAATGGACTGTTGTTTTTTGAGCCAAAAGTAAAAATGAAGCATTGTTTTTTCAGCCTGGTTCACAACAAAACAAATCTGCATTACCCTAAGAAACAGTAATTATGAGAACAATGTCAAGCCAAGGGGAAAAAATCTAAATGCTGAATGAATGCATAACACATGCATTTAAACATACATAACCACATATACATTCAAATACAACCTATTAAAAGATGTGGTCCAAAGCCAAAACTGCAACTGTTTACCCACTTTTAACCATAATTTATCTTTCCTTAGGAAGCCAGTGAGCCAAAGCATGAAAGAATACATATGTGTCTTATGAATCTTACAAATTCATCAAGTCTAGTTGCCAAAACCTTATGCAGATCTATAGAGGTTATATTTTAAGCAGACTCTTTGTCTGCCTCCTGATTTACAAATCAAACTTACATATACCTTTCTTTAACTTCGATGAGAATTTTGTCCAAAATCAGAATAAAAAAATGAAACAAACCTCCATACAGAGTTGTGCCAACTATGTCTTTTCCCATAGGCAGCACTTCCTCATCTGAATAGTAGTTTTTCACTGCTACTTGTATGGCATAACTTGAAAATGGCTGTAGGTTGTCTAGGACAGCAATAGGATCTTGAAACTCCTGTAATTAAAAATCAGATAACAAACATGCATTCTTAGAAAAGAGAATTATGTCAACCCAACCATCTATCAATAAATTGCATGTTAAAAATAATACAGTAGTTCTTTTGTATTGTAATATACTTTAGTGTTTAAAAAAAGAATCTTAAAACCGTAGTTTGGATAATAGGTGACTACAGAAAAGAAAACACCGAAAAACAAGTCAAAGTTTAATACTCCACTGTTCAGTGGCTGGTGAGTACACAGGAAAGGCAAAGTTTTTAAAAAAATGTAAGAAGAAAAAATTATGAACACAAGTGCCACTACTACAAAGCACATAAAGGCAAGCTGTTTGATTGCTGTACAGTCTCAAGAGTTATTCTGACAGATTAATATCCAACACAACTACTCATTTTACAAGTAGAAATTGAAGACTCATTTCAACAGGATTTTAACAAAGGCATGTTAAAAAGTAGAGGAGTACTTGCACAAAGGAAAGCTAAGAAATCTATCACCTACTAAATACCAAACAGAAAGGGGAACTACTGTTGGGACATAGAAATGGAAAAACTCACTAACAGAAAGTTACAGAATGGCTTATAAAATCACTACAAGCGATATCACAGTCCTTGTTTATATGCAATATCACGTGCACTTCTGTTCTGAAAGAGCCATACCAATGTTTTTTGCTGTTGAGCAGACAAACAGTATCTTGAGTTCATGCAGTTGTCAGTCATTGGTCTGAAAAAGACCAGGTATGTCGGTGTAGGCTGCGATATGCCAGGGCACAGCTGCTGTGGTGTGACAGATGGCAACCTCAAGGTAAAGCTGGTGTTAGTCGTAGCAAGGATAGTAGGTTTCTCAGTGTCTGGCAATACAATCAGGCATCTTTTATCTAGGAGAGAAATTTTTTAAAAAGTTAATTACAGCTGGATCAATGCAAACTTGCATAGGATTCTACCACTGTTCTTATGAGAAAGCATAACCACAAAGTATTCTCTCTGCTTTTCCAAATCAAATCAGAAGAAAATCCCACTTGAATGTGCTTTTTTTGATGACTTTCATAGATACAAAAGTAGTGGTCATCAAAGAAAGCCTCATTTACGTTCTATAAGATACAGCTTAAATAAAGAATTTATGTCCTTCTTTAAGAAGAAAATGCAAATGTAAATTGTAGTTGCTGTGTTATCAAGGGTGGTACACGCTGATGAGCCCAAACTTGCTTGTCACAGGAAAGACAGATATGCAGAATAGCAACTAAATGTTGTATCTTTTTTTTTTTCTTCCAAATAGCTTTCCACTCATAAAGTAAATACAGGGCAGGAGAGACCAATTTTGGAATTAGAAAAGGAGCTTGGGAGGAGAAAACAATAGAAAACTACACTCTGACAGTTAATGAAAAGTAACATAAGAAAATTCCTCATCACTTGACATACTTTTAAAAACAAAATATATTAAACAGACTTCTCCCAAAGAAGGAAAAGATTAAGGCATGTGCATAGGGAAGAAGGTACAAGGACTAATGCTTGCCCTTAGGCCAGAACAACCAACCTTACAGTCAAGATCTTTTCTCCCTAAATGAGTAACCTTGATATTCCTGCCAAAGTTAGGCTCATGCATAGAAGGGAAAGTGACTAAAAAAGTCTGTTCAACAGAAATAAATGTAAGGTTAAGTCTTTGTCAATTTTATAGTTACCTAGAGTAGTAAAACTCCCATGGGAAAAGTCCCAGATGGAATAAAGAATTGAGTCATTTTCAGTGTTAAAGTTTCTGTCAGGCAGTTCCACAGAAATGTGTTTACTCTGACAAGAAAATCCTTCGCTACATATTCAGTCCCCTTCCTTCTAACCCTGAAGAGAAATCATTCTCTCAGAGAATCTGTGACAGGACAATAATTTTCACTGAGTACTTCTGATGTGTCAACTGACATCACATCTCTGCATGGCAGTTAAATAGGTTAGAGTGAAAGAGTGAATTCTAGCAGTACTCCTTGCTCACTTCACTAAAGCAATAAAGAGCATGTCAGTCAATCCAGATGGCCTTTACAAACATCACTTTTCCACATATACACCATTTGCTTTCAGTACTGGGAACATTCCTTTCCTTATTTTAGTATGTTCACTTACTTTTATTTTAAACTTGTATGAATAATTCCCTTTATTGCCCTCCTCTCCAAATGCCAAGATTATATATTCTTCCAAATATATTTGCAGCAGTCAATTTAAATAAGAAGACTTCTGTAGGAATCTCTGGGTAGAAATAATCCATTTGGACTGAAATTTGGGCCTTCCCTTTCTAAACCAGCTAAGCCTGGGGATCTTGCAGGAAACCCCATCCCCTGGGGATAGGGATTGGCACATTCTGTATCAGGGCCAAACCAGGCTCTTGTATCAATGCCAAACCCACAGAGGTCTCATGGGAACTAGTGTGCCCATATTGCTGGTAAGCATAGCCTGGGCATTGGGCAGAGCAGCTGCAAGCAGGAGCAACTCTACTGGCTACCCAAAACAATGTGAAATTATTTTGTTCCAAAGAAGTTCATCTTGTTAAAATATTCTCTTGTGTATTTGTCAGGGTTTTATGCAAACTGGAGTTAAAGAATTATTATGAATATCTTCATCATGCTAGTAGCCATTCTAACCCTCTGCATTTACAAAGATCATGCATATAGGTACCATGAATCCTTATTTTCTATTGAAACAATTTTTTTATTTCTTTCATTATCATTCTACAATGACTTGTTTAAAATATTAGGAGTTCTGAGTGAAGCCTAGGTCTGCTATAATGTAATCTGTAATTGTCTCTTGGATACTTCTTTATAAATAATTTCAATAAGCAGAATTCTTATCTCTGTCTTTGGAAGGGCAGACACATCTTTATTTCAGTTTTACATACTTGTGAACAAAACCAGAAATCTGTGTCATAACGGAGATCATTATCAAACCCTTGCTACAGTACTCTGTGGAACACATTTGCTCTTTTTCTGTGCTCTAACGTGCACCACCTTTTCTAAATCTCTAGGTTTGACAGAGCTTTGAATACAGGCATGGTTTGGCATCAACAAGCATGGGTGATATACATTATCATAACCTAATCATGACCTTCCATGTGATCCAACACAAGGCCAGTCCTTACATTCATCCTTTTAAAAATGTGCAGATTATTTCCCCTCTAGAACGTACCTGAATCTGTGAAGCATACTATACATAAATACACACAGCACCATCTGCAACTTAAATATCTGCTCTGAAAGAAATTGGTTACATTTACAAAAGAACCCAAATCCCCTCTACCTGGATACAATTGTGCCGCTGAGCTGTAAGCTAAGATTTTCAGCACATGATTTGCTTTCTTGTGAAGAAAGTGTCTTGTGCTTTCTTTATTTGCTAGCCAAATTTCAGTGTATTCCTTTGTTTCCATGCTCCAGTATATAAATTTCTTATCTGCAGTCAAGCTGCCAATTTTCTTACCTGTAGGAAAACATTGCACAGTTAAGTTTTATAATCACAGAATCACAGAATATCCTGAGTTGGAAGGGATTCACAAGGATCATCAAGCCCAGCCCTGAGCAAACAGTTTTACAACAGCACACGGGTGTTTGTATTCACAGAGTAAATATGGGTGAGTATCTTGGCCATACCATATCTTCAAAGATCTCCCTTTGAAAAGAGATTTCTGGTATTTTCCAGTAGGTCTCACAAACTTGAGACACTTATTTCATCTTACAAGCGTAGATCTGAAGGGGGTTTATTATCAGTAAGAACTGCAGTTCTATTACCAAACACAAGAAATAAAACATGAAAGTGAGAGTTGTCTATAGAAGCTTTCATCTTTTTTCCAAGATGAAAACCACCATGATCTGCCATCTCCCAGGAACAATTAAGACCGCTCCTCTGGTAACATAACAGCTATACCAGCACTCCTTCAGAGCTGAGTTGAAAACTGAGCAACTGAGATTAAGTGTTAATATTACAAGAATTGAAATACAGGTGAGTTGTCATGCAAGAGCCTACCTACACGAAATACCCTCCCCACACATTGAAGTCTGCCTTGCCATTTTCAGGAATAACTTAATATGTTATTGTATTTTTTCACTGAGGTATACTGTAATTGGTGTAGCTAATATGAAACCCTGGGAAAATAAGGTATTAATACCCTAAATGAAATCTATTGACAAGTAACATTTGAGCTGCATCATCTCATTTGATTTGCGTCTTACTAGAATACACACTTGAATCAGTAAATATCCTCACACTGCTCACTCTCCCAGTTTGTATCAACAGGATACACAACTGGAAACACAGAGCAGAAACATTTTGTTCACATTGACTACAGATGAATCGGTTGTATAAATAATGTGTTCCATGAACGCTACTTTCAGAAAGGAAGATTGTTTGATTAGAGAGACAGCAAGAATCACAAACTACCTAGAAACATAACAGAGCACTCAGACCTTGAAAACTTGGTATTTTGATAATTCTCCAGCAGTGGCAACCGTCCACATCTGAAGTCCATATTTCATCTCTTCCTCTGATAAAGAGAAGCTGGAGATTCTTGGAGTCAGACACATCTATACTCATAGGTCTTCCTAGCTCTGCTTCTGTCACATTACAGGTGCAGTAGTTCCTCATCTGTTCTTCCACCGACATGTATCCCAAAATGTGGTGCACAGTGTCATTCAGAATATCATAATAAAACATGCGGCTGCCATAATCAAGCTCTTCCATCCAGTACAAGCGGCTATCAAATAAAACACATTTCTTACAGTAAAAAAACTTGAATCTGAGCAATCTGCCCCGAATGCAGTCCCGTGAGTAATTAGTCAAAAACCTTACAAGCATTTAAAACAAGGTAACTACAGCAGTGTACTTGCAGTGATTCCCAGTGCTTAATGGCTACTTTTGTATGGAAGGTCACCATAACTAACTATTTGGGATAAAATGGTTACTGTAAAAAATTGTTGTCTGGTGCTGACTTCCATTTGAAGTACTTAAATAAAAAAACCTTATCAGAATCTAAATATGATTTGAAATCTTTACTCAAACATATACACCATTTGAAATTAGATCTGACCAAGCTCAACTAGCAGTATAAAAATAGAACTACAGCCCAAAATTTCTGAGGTTTACATAACGCCAAAGATTCATGTACTATAAAAAGCCCTTTTTGGTCATTAACAGTTGAAAATTTAATGAAAATCATATTTAAAATATGCTTTAAAAAGTTATTAGCAATATAGGCCTTACCTTAAGAAGGGGTATGACAACAGAGATGATACAGTTGAATTACTTTTGCCCAACTGCAGGTTCAAGGCTTTCAGAGACTTTTTCTTGAGCTCAAGATCAATAACAAATATTTGAGTTTCATTCCATGGTGTTTTCAAGGCAAGAAAGAGATGTCTTGCAATCCAGTCAACTGTTATGGCGGTGACATTGTGAAGGCATGCATCTTTGAAAAACTGAAGAAAAAAATAAAAACATTACTAAAACTGATTGAGAGCAGAATTTTCCAGCCTGATGCTAGAACGTTATGAAATTAGATTTGTTTCTGAAAAAAATGTCTGCTTGGGAAGTAGAAGTCAAAATATAAAGATGCACCATGGATTGAAGATTCCAATGTTTTTATGCAATTGAAAACTACTGTTTCACAAATCAGTTGTTGTCTCCATATTGCTTCCCTATTCTTGAAATTACAATTAAATGAAATTCAGTTAAATTTGATACAAAAAAATAAATTTCTTGTATTTAATAGTGTGAATTTTAAATTAAATATCTGATGGAATATCTTATCAATAAAGCAGACATCGGTAAAGCCACTCATGATTAATAGGACAAGTTTATCAATGGTATACTCTGGTCATTTTGACTTTTTCAAAAAGCATAGTTGGCCACAAAATAATGACAATTATGACAATACAGTTTCCTAGATTCTCTCAGGTAAGGGAATGAACACGTGAATACCTGAAACTTTGAAGCATTCTGTATATTCAGAATAAAAAGAGAGTCTTCTATGATATAGTATGCTTTGTCATCATTAGCAGTATAACAGATGTCCTTTACATTTGTCTTTGCTGAAAGTTCCCACATGGTATGATTACTGTCTATGTCAGTAAGAAACAACTTGTTGGCAGTAATAGTTATAAGAGTTGGGACCGGGAAAAGATCTGGAAGGAAAAGAGCACAGCAGAGTTTACAAGAATCTTTCTAGATAATCACAGTAATTCATAAGGAAAGCAAGTACAAGATATAAATAAATGATGGCCCTGCACTCAGTAAATAAATAAAATAATGAGGTGCCTTCTTGTCATCACAATCAAATTCCTAGGATATTTTCAGTGGCATTGTGAATGCTTACCTAACAAATTTAAGCATGGTAAAATAGATTTGCTCATTTTATTAACAGCCAAACTGGGAATAGCCTATGATCTCTAGTAGATCTCTAACTCTCCTGGTTACCATTCATAGCCAAATTAGAAATATTTTATGATTTCTAGCAGTATGCAGATTACAGATCAAAACCTTCTGTGCCATACTAGCCTGGAGCTGCCTAGAAAAGTTAATTTAGCACAGTTTTCAGGAAAGGTTTGAAATTCCTGAAGTTTAGTCTAATGATAAGTAATGCATTCATCATTTCATGTCAGAGGCTGTAACTGTTTCTCTGTGGTGTCTGCTGCAGGGTGAAACAAATGTCACATAAAGTGTTGGAGGCTATTTATGAAATTGCCAAATTCTTGTACCGTCCATTTCACTAGTTATTGTACACAAACCATGAGATGGCAATTAAATCATCCATACCCGATGAATTCCTCTCTGCTATTTCAGACAAAGGTCCTGGACCTACAGAGGTGAAGGCTTGTACCTGTGGGGTGGAAGATTGATACCTATGTTAGGTCAGAGCACAAATAATTGCATTTGAGAGGCTGTAGAGTCATAATTAATGACAAAACCAGTGGATTCCCTGTCTGCTCAGCTAGGAACATATGTGTGTGCTTTTGTTTGACATAAGGCTGTGCTGTTCAGTTCAAAGGCTACATTTAGGTTTGGACTGTGGCTATGAAGAGAATTTTAGGCAGTGGGTCAGAGAGCGATGATCCATGCTGCATCTAACAATCAGAGCTCAAAGGACTCCAGCTGTGTCCCCAGCCAGGAGCTGTTGGCTGACATTTCAACCAACCTGTTGTTCTCCCCATCAATACCTGACCTATTACATGGTCTCTTGGTTTTAACTTGTCCTTCAAGCACACATTCTGTGTGTTCCAAAACATTTATCAGAATAAGAATATGACTTCTCAACAAGTTTTAAAATGGAAATCTCTTTTTATGGAAGCCCTGTGAGTCCTTGCAGCCATTTCTACAGGACTGGAACTTCTCTCAATCTGTGGCTCTGTTTAAGTGGCCTGTCACCCTTCACCCAATCAGGTGAATCTGTGTCTAACTTGCAGGTTTAGCAGTGGCTTTGGGAGATCTCTAGAAACGTTTCTTTTGGGCTTCAGCAAACCAGTATAATACTGCAGCGTTTAGTGAACAATATGAATCACAGAAAGGTTAAGCCAGGGATCCATGGGTGAGTCAGTGAGTCAGCAGTTCTACATGCAGGAACCACAACTCTTGCCCCAAGCCAGATACCTCCTAGGCAAACACATCAGACTGCACTGATAACATCTACCATCTACCATGAGATAAGCTTAGTCATTTTGCATACCTGAAACCTTACTGTGAGGCTGGGAAGCACATCCTTGATAGAAAACCGTGTCAGGGTGGGTTTAACACTGCTTGCATTCCACGCTGAGAAAGCCTCAGCAGTGCCACTCTGATTCAATAAGTGATAGTGAATCCTGAACTGTGTTATTACTCCATTTTCCCTTTCAGGTCTGTCCCACCTGAATTCCACAAGGACTTTCTCATCACTTTCATGGAGATTATTTCGTAACACATATATTCTAGGGTTTGTAGGAGCTGAAGGAACTGTATAAAAAAATGAAAACAAAACAAAAAAACCCATGAAAAACAAAAACAAAACAAATGTACCCCACAGAACAAAACAGTCCTATTAAAACACAAACTTTGCCTCATAATTAACTCTTTTAGTTTTGGGCCAGAGCTTCACAACCCCAATGTTGACAGAAACAGATAGTAATTTGTGAGGTGTAAACTACAGAAGATTATCCAAAACTTCATGAAAATTCCTTTCTGCTTTTTATTGGTATGTAGGTATCTGATTTGAGTTTGCCTAGCAAACAAAAAGAGCTGTATAAACAAACAAACAACAAAAATACACTCTTGCACTGAGACTGGGACATATCTACTTACCCAAGACCTGTAGGTAACTATGGGGCTGCAAGAATTTTCACAACACAGAACATACTCTATCTCCTCTCCTATCCACTTGAAAATCTATTGCATCTCATAAACTTTATCAGTCCTCCTGTCCTTCAGTACTATATTTCAGCTAACTTAAGAGCAAAAATAAAACTGAATCAAAAGTAAAAAGTGCATAATATTTATTAAAAATCTAATAAGTAGTTAAGATATTGCATGCAGCCTTTGATGTTCATCGTAATGGATCTCAGTTTCTCTTTCTTTCTCATGGTCTTAACCATGTGGTGGATATGTTGCCATGCATTTTCTATTCTGAATTCTATTACTTCAATTGTGTGCATTTATGTGTGCAATAGATAAATGCCAAAGATACTCAGAAACATGTCCTTGCAACTCTGACAACAGCTGACCGGCTCTGAAAGCTGCTCATCCCTCTCCAGGGTTTCACTTGCTGACACAAACCTGGTCCCAGTGCCCACTAAAATGAGGAATGGGGTTTAAAATTTTAGTACCTCCTTCAGGGGCTCGAAGAGACACAGATGTCATTGGTGCCTTGCCCCAGTACGTGTATGGAGTGACAGTAAAATCAAAGAGTGCAAATGGTTCCAGCCAATCAACTCGGTAGGATGGCACTGTCAGGTTATGGGGATGGAGGCACTGTTCACTCTCCAGAGACTGGGAATGAAATAAAACAAAACAAAATAAAGCAAGACTTTTTTCCCGACTAAAAAGGCCTTCAGTTTTCCAAAATTCCCTCACCAAGCTGGTCAATTAAATGAAAACAGAACTTCTCTTCCAGTGAGTGATCATTGTTTCACCATTTCCTGTGGCACTGTAGTGATGTGTAGCAACGTGCTGGCATTTGAATTTAAAGAAAAACTTGCCAAATGCACTAAAATTAACCGTAGGTGAAGGCTAGATTTCACTTTCAGGCAAGGGCTGCCCCACTGTCAGCTCAGAGGACACTTCTGTCTCAGTTACTGTGAAAGGCTTTGTCACACATCTTTGAGCACTGTGAACTCCTTGCCTGGCTCTTCACACCCCAGCTGCCAGCCCAGAGCTAGTGCTGAGCCCGTGTTCCTCCTGTGATGGCTGCAGTGATGGAGAGACTGGACAACTCGCATTCTATTTACAATGTAGTTTGGTTCTTGACTGATTTGTAAATGTTGGAGAAGAAATAAACTGTATTTCTTTTAACAAAATAGGTATATCAGCAAGTAGGTGCAGTAATACATGTAGATAATAGGGAGGGATGGCATGAATATCCTCACTTGTAGAACTTTTGATCCCACGCAGTAAAAGACAACTCCCCATTCCACCTTTGTGGAGGGACTCCAAGTGATGTGAAAACTTGAAAAATTTCCTTTAATCCTGAAGGAAGACTCTGGCACTGCATCTGGAATCACTTTTGGTGTATAAGAAAAATTTCCTGTCCATGAACAGAAAAAGAAACAATAATAATCTAAAGAATGTGAGGGCAATAGGTAGACTTTTCCAACCTGACTTAAAATATTGAAGTATTATGGAAAATCCTACAAACTGTCATTAAATAGAAACAATAACAGAGCACCATGTATTCCTTTTATCCATACCCATACCATCAGCTTTTATAATTGCACATTATCCAGGTATATCCTGATACATTTATTAATAAGTTGCTCTTGTCCTTATCTTTTGTCAAAGACTAAAGAATCTCAAGAATGAAGAATTACAGGCTGACAGTGAATACCTTTATTGAGGAGTTTAGATAAAACAAATTATGTACCTGGCAAAGGTTTAAGTGATGTATGAACAAGGGTAAAGGCTGTAAACTGTGCTGGTTGTGAGAAGGGAATGCTAAGGCTCTGATTGACTTCCTGGGTTGTAATGAACTGAAGCCTATTAATCCAGAACAGACGACCACTGTAGTATTCCAGTGCACCCTGAGATATTTCTGAAGTACTCCATGCTGTGAATTCTGTGATGGTGGCATTACCACAACTGTGAAAACATGTATGAAATTAGCAAACTGAAAGCTTGTAGAGAGAACAGATTTATGCAATGTTTGACACATTGATAAGTTTCTCATAATTCAAATTCTTAATACTCATTTAGGAGTCAGAAAAACAAACCAAAAAGTTTTCTTTAAGCTCTTTACACTTCTCAAAATATGAAACATTGCAGAAACACTTGCAAAAAAAACCCCAAAACCACCAATCAAAGAAACAAAAAGCCCACTTCATTCCCTTGATTTCATTGGAAAACAACTATAAGATTGTTTAATATTCTGATGCATGGATGCAGAAAAGTGGGTATTTTGAGAAATCAGATCATCTTCTCCCAGTAATTCCACTGAAACAATGCAGTCTACTTCACAGAATGAGATTCATTCCACTTTGTTAGGGCAGGGACCCAGATAAATTTAACCCTGATAGTTTCCTTCCTTTGTTTATTAAAGTCTATTAACATTTTCCTCCTCTGGGATCACTGGTGATTTAATCTGCCTTGTATATTGAATGTCAAAACTTACAGGCCTTTTTAGGTCCCCGTTTCTCTTCTGGGTAAGAGATTAAATATATTGTAAGAGGTATCATTTTGCCATCTCACAAATAAGTTTAAGCTTAGACTCATGCTATCCAAAACAAAGTTGGAAAAGCTTTGACACACCATCAGATCCATTAGGATGGATTACTTCTAATTTCTGTGTTCTGGCATGCCAGGGACAATGATTTAAGGCTCCCAATTGGTTCTCAACGGGGCTACATGTTCTAGCTAAAACTAATCAACATATTTTGATTCTCTAAGTGTTTAATGTTAATCATAGCAGGTCTAAAATCAGTCAGAAAATTCAACTGATTGCACGCAAAGCCATCCTGCAACATTATGAACACATATAAATACAGAAGTTGCTCAAATATGTTTAAGAATTTTAATCCGATGCTTGGGGAAAAAAAAAAAGTAACATTCTTCAAACAGAAAGGCACAAACCCTTAGTTTCACAAACTACCACTCATCAGGCACTTAGAGAACAAATTACCATTTTTCTCAAGGTCTTAGTAGTATCCAAGCTAACCCAGAAACATGGTTTTGTTATATTTTGTCTTTTTAAACTTTGCCTTTCCAGAATAATGCACCCTTTTCATGTTTGGGATGATGAAGAGGAAAGCCTGCTGAGTACTGATTGCTCAGATGAGAAAGTGGTGTCAGTTTGAGTCCTGAGCTTCATGCAAGATGAACTACAGAGCTCTAGGCACTTGGAAACTGTCAGATGTTGTAAATGTCAAGATAAAACAGACAATAAATGGTGATTATTTCCTAAAGCTAAGTCTAAACATTGATGAGCATGATCTCAGCTCAGTATGGTTACTGTGTTTCTCTCACCTTAAAGCTGGGTTACCAAGCATCTCAACATGTTGTTTGCCATCAGCTAGCTGTGATCATTAGCTCTTCTTTTTATTTATTATTAAATTAGTAAATAGTATTTCCAGCATTGGACAACATCTTTTTCTTCAAAGTATCGCAAAAATAGAAAACACAGATTTTCTTAATTCTGCTATACATGTACTTACCCTTCTTTGCAAAGAGAAGCTCTGTATAGGTTTAGACATAGACTTTCTTGCACAAGCCAGTAAAGAAAACCATAGGTGAGATCCAAAGTTAAACCAACCACCTAAGAAAAAAACAGTCCAAATGGCAATTTGAACACATCTTCACTTCTGAGATAAAAGCCCTTAGGCATAACTGTTGTCTAGACAACATCGTGCGTGGGTCTTTATTGGCAAAAATAACATTACTACCATGAATGTTTATTCTAACAGAAAAAAAGGCAGCTCTAGAAAATAATCGGGTCCTTGTTGGACACCTATTTATAGCAGCTGATTATTTTCTAGATAGCATTTTATTAACATCTGTCACACTGTTCATCCCTGGAGTATCTGAGTATTTCAGACAGGATGGCCGTAATGTATCAAGTGATTAATGGAAATATCAATCAAAATCTCTGGAATACCTCCAGTATTTTAACAATCTTTGTCCGAAACAGGTGGTTGATATCCAGTCTGAAAGTCAGAATCACTTTTTAAAAGAAATATTTTAGATCATTTGTCTTTGTTTTCTGGCTTTGATTTTATCCATAGAATATATAATATGTTGCATTACTTATGGCAATTTGTAATTGGTTTATATGATTAAGCAGGAAATGAAAATGTTTACATTTTATTAAATAATTCATTATTTAAAAAGAGAAGTTATGCAGGAAATTAAAAATTCTTCCTGCTCATTACTTCAATGTTTTATCTTAATTCAAGTGAGTTGCAAGATTTTTTGTTTGTTTTTAATAGGATCTAATATTCAAAATAGAGATTTCTTGCTTTTGCAGTAAACAACAGATTCAATACCATATGCAATAGTAATAGAAATCAGACATCTAATAATCTGTTCTGCAAATAAAAAAGCATTTGCTTCCACAAGTTAGTCTGCTAAATGTTATCAGGTTTAGTCTATGTTATATCATTAGCACAGCTTGCAAATTGTGAGGGGCCTCTCTGAACATGTTTTCCAGCAGGTCTCAAACTTTTCATCCAAACACTAGTTGTAGTTCTTCTTTTATAAGCTTAAATTTCCATTATGGGTGTAAGTGGAACAGCCTTTTTTTTTCCCTAACTCTTCATTAATAAACTGCAGAAGACGATGACAGGAAAGCAAATGCTATATCACTTAGTTGTCTGTTGCTCCTTATGTAATCACGTTCTTGACATATTTCTGTTGACATTGTATGTCAGAAAATCAAGGTTTGAATGATTGCTCCTGTAGGTTGTCCTGTTAAAAATATCTCACAGCATGTATGTGCCTAAGTGTATATTTAGTCAACCATGTTATATTTTATCCTATTTACCTATTCTCCCTCCTATGCTCAACACCAAATGACATCTTCCTGAATTTATCTTGCTTTTTTACACATTTGGGCTATCTGTCCTTGCCCCATTTTTTTTCTGCAGCTACTACATTTTCCCATAGATGTGTCTGTTTTTTTCTTCTCCTAATCCCTGGTATCACCATTAATAAGAGGCAAATAAATAATTGTACTATTCATCTTCAGGAGTTAGGCAGTAATTTAACATCTCCCTTCTGTTATGTTAGAAATGTTAAGAGACAACAGCTGCCCTGGCCCTTTTTCATATAGCACACTTTGCTGCTCCCCTATACATGGCTTTTGTCCCCCATACATGACTTTTGTCCCAACCATTGTACAGCATAAATGACTTACTACATGCTTTGGAAATTCTATGCCAGGTCCTAAATCAGTGTAAGTCAGAACAGCTCTGCTACAATCAATCAATCTATGCCAATACACACTAGCTAAGCTAAACAACTGATTGAAAAATAAAATAATTGTCATAAAAAGATCCAGCTCCTGCCAAAGAAATTAGACTTTCAAAGCTCTGCTTTCATACTGGTTTAGGAAACCTGTCGTTTTCATAGTAGTCTCTTCCATTCCTATTCCTAGCACTCAAGCTAAAAAGGAGATACAGCTATAAACTGCTGAAGATCCTGTATTGACCAGCTGAACAGGAACTCTTTATTAGAAAAGCAGATGGTTAATACCAGTAAGAACTAGTTACGTGGAGAACATGCTTTAACTGTTGAATAACAACAATTAACTATTACATCTCAGTTCTAATACTGAGGTAAGACATGTTCTTTCCAGGATAAAGAACTCCATCGTGCAAGGAAGATACATATAAGTAATTTTGCAAACATAAATTTGCATTTTACATTGAGACAATAATGACCAGCTTAATAATTCCTCCATTAAAGAATGCTCTGCTGCCTTTTTTTTTTTCTGAAGGGTCTATTTCAATGAACAAACACCTGTCAGCTATAACTGGTCCATTCTCAGTCTAAGCATTTTAGTTGGCTTTTTTCCTGTATGCATCACAGCAGGAGGTTGAGTTCAGGAAGTCAGTGCATAGATTAGGGCAGCAGAGAAGCAGGAGAGGAGATGCTTGTTTGTAGGAGGTGTGAATAAGTGGATGGTTGAAGGCTGATATCACCGACACAGAGAAAGGTGCAGAAAAAAAATGACAGGAGCAGACAAGCAGTCTTATTGCTGCCAAGGTTCTTGAAAAGAGGAACAAGAAATTTGAGGTTAGAATGAGGCAATTCAGAGAAGCAGGTAGTGAAACAAAAGGGAAGGGCAAGAAAGGTACTGTTTGCCACTTAGAATAAACAGCAAATTGTTGGTCCTTTAAGACAGATCATCTGGAAGATATGTGATAAGTCTAAGTGTGCCATTGGACAGTATACATTTTCCCATGAAGACAGTCCACACCAGCCAGCTTCCACAGAGAGGTGGGAGGCTAATACTGGAAGATACATTTGACCCTTTGCAGCACAGACATTTCTCTCACATACAAAAGCTTTCCATTTCTTCTGTACTCACATTTACAAGTCTAGTAGGCGCCACACCAGAATGAGCTTTCGTTCTTCCAAGGCCTCAGGAATGTAACAGAACCATGAGATTAGGTGGTCTTTCTCCATGTTAACTTCCTTTCATGAACTAAACTAGGCCTGACTTTTATATATATATATATATAATCAGAGAAATGCCACCTTTTTTTCCTTTGGGAAAGGAAATTGAAATGTTCTGGGGAATTATACAAAGCTAACCAAGAGAGACAGATTTCTAAAATTGTAATGGGTCTTTAATAGAGAATGTGGCTTCAGGTGAGATGGGAACACAAATTGTATGACAGATGGAATAAAACCAAAGACTTCTTTAGCAAGAGCTGTGTTTTAAAGAAAGCTGTTGCAGCAAACAATATATCCATGCTGACCATTTCTGTGACAGTTAAACTATGCCTCACTCCAGCACTCAGGGCAGAGGGTACAAGCCCACACAGGCTGTGGTTTGAGCTGAGGAGCATTCAGCTCTCCTTTGAGAGAGACTCCATAGAGTAAAAGCAGGGCAGTAGATGGAATGGTCCCTCAACCTGACCTGCTCAGGACACAGCCTGAAAAAGGTTCAAAGGTACACTGGGTCTGCAGCTCCAATCACACTGATTCCCAGAGTTCTTGAGTCTCTGTTATGAGAATAAGGGATTCACTTGCCAAGGAGTTGGATCATCCATTACTTTTGTCCCAGCTACATGAGGAGGGGAGGGAGGGAGAGAAGGACATGTATGCAGCTACTAAGACCCTGGCAGATCTTTCTATGAGGTGAATATTCAGTCTCAGAGTTCCTTCATTACACAGGCAACACTGAATCCCACCTACCAAGAATGAGGACAAAACCCACGTGGTGGCAGAGGCGGGATTGATTTGGAGAAGACAACAGTGATTTATGAGGAGTGTTGCAGGATAGGCCCACCCTGATAAGATCTAAAATCCAATCAGAGAATGCATACTATGCAAGCTATCATGCAAGCTCAACTGCTGGTGCCAGGATGCTGCCTTGGTGTTAAATTATGCTAAAACCAACCTGGTTCACCAGACTTCAAATACACATCGTGCTTTTGAATCAGGATTTGACAGATAAGCTAGTCTGCCGGCCTATAACTCTGTGACTACCAGTCAATCACTTTATACTGTAAAAGTCCAATCCCCTTTCATACAGTCAGGTTCTTCTGACATAACCCTTCTTGGGTATATGTGTGAAGATTCCTCCCTTGGCTGGGGACATCCTCCAAGGATACTCCTTGAGGCTGAGTGAAAGAGAGGCCCCCACAAGTGTTGGTATGGGTGAGTTACATCAAATATCTACATAATAATTATTCCTTTTTAATATAATTGCTTTAATATTTGCTTCAATATAGTGCACTATCCTATCTCATACTGTATTACTTTATTATATAACAGTCTAGTAGTAGATTCTTAGGTTTTTGATATTGTGTATCAAATAATTCTGAATAAGATATTTGTCTGATCACTTATAATAATAAAAGATTCATTTTATATGAATACTCTCATTTTGCTAATCATTAAAACCTGTAGGGCAAAAGTGATTCTATCACACCTCTGTAATTCCTTAAATTCAAACCATTTACATAAACAAAGGTTAAGACTGGATTCAGCCACACCTGGACTCCTCTCTGAGGAGTTTAGAAAGCCAGGGAGACCTGTCTGCACCTCATGACTCAATGGCAGGGCTTCCTTAATACATTTTGTCTAAGTGTTACACTCCTACCCATGACAAGGAGCCAGCACTGAACCAAGGTATGAAGAGACTTGATAGGACTTCAGAGAGGGGTGAATGGAGAAGAAAGGTATGGGAGAGGTCAGCAGAGATACAGAGGTTGTCTATGCAGGCCACAGAGCACATCAAAGTGTCTCCAAGTGGGAAAGGGGAGTTCCCACATAGTGGAGGGTCTTTGGTGAGCCACAGGTGAGAACTGCATTTCTATTTGCCCTGTACCAGCTTACTCCTGCATGTAGGAGGAGTATTCCACCCTCATACAGCTAAAACAATAATCCCCCATCCCTTTCCCCCCCCCTATACTTCCTAATGTCTTTACTCTTTCTTGCAAGAAGCCCCCTTCCCTTCTCCCTGAGGAACTGCTCTGCTCTTCACAGCCCCCTGGAGCTCCCCACGAGCCTGGAGCAATGAAAGAGGGGCCAAGCTGGGGCCAGGCCTGTGTCTGACTTGGGCAAAGGATAAAGATGGGGAAGGGAACAGATGAGCTGGGGGAGAAGACCCTTAATAATCCTCAAAGTACGGGACTTGCTGTTCCTGGCACCACTGGAGGGACAAAATGAGGCAGGACGGAGGCTGTCAGTGGCACCCTCATCAGCCCCATGGCAGAAGCAGCAGCAAGCTGTGCCAGACCTCAGCAGGGGCCAGCTGTGCTGAGCACAAGTGTGGCACCAGCTGCTGTCCCTCTTCTCCCATCACCACAGGCAAAGCCTGTCTCTGCAGCAGCACCTCTGCAGCCCCAAGTACAAATCTGATGTTCCTGGCAAGCGCCCAGATCCAAAGCTGGCCCTGTCAGGACTACTAAGCTGGGGAGCATCACAAAATAGGCAGGATGCTATGGAGCTCTGTCTGCTTATTTTGATGTGAAAGACAGAAGTAACCACTAGACTTAAATCCTTTGGGGGAAAGCAAGTACTTTTCACATATGGGAAGGGGCAGCATTACAACCACAAGATCTTTAATGTCACATTTTTTTTGCAAGTATATGACTTCAGAATTATGAGCCAAGGTTTTGGTACAGCTATTACATCACTTAATTCTTACCCTGTTCTCAGACTGATATAAAAATATTGCAAGTAAGACACGGTATTCTTCTGGTCAGTTTTGACCACCATGAATACTGACTATATTCAGGAGATCTAGATACTGAAACATACACTACCCCACCACTCCATCACTCCAAAAAGAAAAAAAAAAAAAATATTCAGTCACCTGTTTACCAGAAAACTGTAAGTGCTCTTGTAACATCAGATGCTCCTCTCCATTCAGTCTTGTGCTCTCCACTGAATACATTGTGGCCCAGTACAAATAGCCATTTACTGAATCCACTACTAGATCCTTCACTGGGAACACAACATGAGCCACAACATCCATATGGCCGCCCCACAGTGATTTTCTGTAGATCTAGGGACAAAAGCATTACTTTTAGCATCACACCTAAATCATCAGCCATGAGCAGTTGAGTATACACCCATGACTTTTCAGACGTTCATCAGAAGCCCATCCAAGCCTTAGGCTATGAAAGCCAAAATCTTTTGCATTCAAACTTTAGGAATGAAGAATTGCTCAAAATTAATAGGTATTTTTTGCCAGAAAGCAACAAAAGAATAAAGCTGAAATAGCTTTTCCCTTTCGTTTTTCCAGTTTTGGCAGCCTTCTGTCTGACAGAGTTTCTCACCCACTTCAGATTCACTATTCACAAGTGTAAATGAGGGTGCAAGGCAGTGTGAAATCTGGCCTCCTAGCTCCAGTTTTTAAAACAGCTTCTGACTTTGCACTTACAAGAAATGAAAGGCATAATTTGACAGCACTGCATAAATTAGCACTACAATTTTGGAGTCAGATACCTTTTAAATAATTCACATGTCAGTGTTCCTGATATAAGAGTGTACAAAGTGCATTTGTAATTACTTTTTAACTGCAGTATCTGCAAAATATCACAGTACAGAGGTCAACCTTGAAAATCTCTGTGTAAACAAATAGTGTCAAATTTGATTAAAATTAAGTCCATCTACTTCTTAGCTGAGATCAACTTTGCGGCCTCCATTTTCACTATCTTATCTTATTTTTACAATGTTGAATCCAATAAAACTATTGATAACATGTTTGATTTGCCTGTTGTGCAGTTGGTGAATTTAGCATCCTGCATTAGTGAACATTAGTGAACATTAGTGAACATTATACTCCAAACTTTTGCGTAACTCTGGAAAATCATGTAAGGAAAGAAAGACCTCCTTGTTCTACGCTATCATAGCAAAGGTCTAAATGCATCTCAGGTTGCAAGAAATGGGATTATCTTCCTAAATACTGCCTTACAGTCTTTATTGTTGTTGACTTAAGGGATGTTTTTTTCTTTTAAGAAGTGCAACCATACCTACCATGTTTGCTTTGCCAGCCCAATACAAGCATTGACCCAACCAATCAAAGGCCAACATCCTTGCATTTCTGATGTCAGACACATAAGAATTCTCAGTGGTACCCTTTCTCTTGTTCAGTGACCAGGTCTGAACTTTCCCCAAGGAGTTAATCCAATAAAGAGTGTTATTATACCAATCAAGGTCTTGAAGAAAAAAGGAAGATATTAATAATTTCACAAACATGTAGATAAAATCCCCATATTTTTTAACAATAAAAGTACCCAGACATTTCAGTTCTTTAAAAATCAATAAAAATGCACAGCTAGGCTCAACTAATGTGAAGATAGGTCCTTTATATAGGAATACAATGTACACACAATACACATATTGCCCTGATGACTATAAATGTATGACAAACATTGGAATGTTGGAGACAGAACTATTTCCTTCGAAGAGTTGATTTTAGCTCTGCTGTAACTCTGGTGATGCCAGTGGGGTTTCACTAAGGATTCATTTGACTCATAAAATAGAAGAAAGAGGATGAACACAAAGGCTTGGCTCAGTGAAGCTGCTGCACTGCACTGCATTCAAGTCTAGACTGATGCAATGGCAACTCTAATCTTTCAGTTCTGCTGTTGAACTGTATGGGGAGCTAATACATGCCAACAAGTCTGCAGCAGCACCATGCAATCTGTTTAGCATTTACCTGAAACATTTTGTATATGAGAATAGAGGAGCTGTCCTCGCCCATAGCTATCCAACTGCTGCTTCCAGAGACCTTCAGGCCCCACTGCCAACATATACGGATCTTCTTCCGCTGATAACAAAAGAAAACTGCAGTTGTGCACACCAACAAGCAATTTGTGTATAATATTTGTATTTCAGTAGCAAGGGTTCCTGTTTCTGGAAAGTTACAAAACTATCCTTAAAATTACCCTTGTCCTACAGAATAATGGACAAAGAAGAAATGCATGAAAATACCATAATTTAAGAAACTCAGAGAGTAAGGGCAGGTTCAGATCCAGAACAATAAGGCAATTTGAAATCCTATTAGATGCTCAAAAAACATTTTGCATTTGGACCTGGCCTTACCAAAGTCAGGCAAAAATCACGCCTAATCTCAAGAGCCAGTTCAGCACCTTAAGCTGAAAGTTGTTTTCCCCTCAGATATAGGTCATTTTGGGTTAACTAGGTTTCAAATAAGATTCCAAAAACCTACAAATCTCAGACATTTCACACACATCCATTTCCCTTCATTATCTATGCTCAAACCAAGGACTTTCAGCATTTAGTGAGCTGCACTTTTCCATGAACTCTCATTAACCCCCAAGTGTGCAAACCACTTCATCATAGAACATTCTTTACAGAGCACAGGAATAGAATAACACCTCTCATACTGCTCATTTGATACTGTATCAAATAATGTGTTTGGCAGAGTATTTGCATTAGAAAAATTTAGATAAGTAGCAATAATAAATGCATAAATAATATTTAATACCATTATACTATTTTAAGAATCTCACTACTTTAACTAAAAGCAAATTTACTTATCCTTTATTTGTTCTTTAGTGTTTCTAAGACCAACCTTTTTGTGTCCCTTATTTTACAGTCCTTGCCCAATATCTAGGCATCATCAGGTGGAAATCTATATACACAACTCATTCCTCGTTTTTCCTATGTGACAAAGCTGTTCTCACCTTCTTCTAAAGTTGTGCCTCTAAATGACTCCGACCATGGCCCTGCACCAGCAGGAGACACAGCTCTAACTGACACTTCATACACTGTGAAGCTGGCCAGATCCTTCACTGTTAGCCTTGTGTTACTAATATTTGAGACAACCCATTCCTTCTCAAATGGGTGCTGAGATGACACTTTCACATCATAGGACCATTTCTGCCAAGCAGATAAACCTGTGAGAAGCAAATAATCATGTTATTTCAGAAGGAGGTGGTTGATACAGATGATACACATTCTTTGAGAAAACTGTATGTTGGAGACTCCTTTCAAGAATGTCAGTATCCGTGGAATTAGGAAAGGGATAAATTGAAAATTTACATTTGGCATCTCTGGGGCCAACCAAGAGTAGTGGTTCATGAAAAATGCAGTTGGAAGAATCTATATTTTCTCCAACCAGGTAATTTTCTGCCTTTCAAAGACTCATGCACAGAGGATAGAAATGGAAGCACAGTCACCGATCAAAATTACGTCTGGCACGCATTTTCTGTGTGATATCAGCAACCAACATTGCTGCTATTCCATAGCCTAGTTAATATGAAGCCTGGCTTAAAATCCTTGCAAGGGACAAATGAGTTACCAATATAAACTTGTATTAAATTAGACAGGCCATTTAGATGTTTTAACAGCAAATTATGGTTTACATTTTTCAAACCGAGGTAATTCCACAACTTCTATCAGGATCTGCTACTGAAGTCACTAAAGGCCAAATCAAGAAAAGGGAAACCAGAAAGTTACTCTTCTAGAAAGAAAAGGAGTGGACTTTCAGGGAGAAGCGACTGAACTTACTTGTTCCAATAGTGTTTTCAGGTGCTGTCCAGCTAATCACAGCTTGGCCCATTCCAAATAGTGCCATGACAAGACGAGGAGTAGTTGGTAAAGGAAAAGGTTGAGTTGATGCCCCGTAGAAAATCAAATTGCCAAAGCCAAAGTCTTCTGGATCCATGAAATTGCAATCCACAATATACTCATTGAAACTAGAACTTCCTACTGGAGAAATCTCCTCATGGAAAACTGACGAGCCATCTGTGACTGTAAATGTGTTATCCTCATAAACAAAGCTCTCCACATCATTAAATGGCACGTGTGATCGCAGCATGTGAAATTCTGAACCATCAAGAAAACCTGACACAAAGGCCTGTTCTGTTTTGTTGAAGAAAATGAGTCTCTTAGATTGGACGTTGATAATGAAGGCTCTCAGAGCACTGGATCTCACTACTGGTGAAGCTGTGGAGGTAGTGCCAGGGAAGAGTGGAAGGTCTGCTCTGTATATGCCATCCTCCAGGAGACAGAAAATATAACTGGCCATGGAGCAAAATAAACCCAAATAAATATAGGACTCTGTAAGTGACCCACAAATATTTTTACAGCTCAGAGATATGCCTGTTCATGCACAGTAGGAGAGTGCTTTCAGCACTATTAATATATATATACTGCAAGAAGTAAGCACATAAATTTTTACTTTCTTTGGTAGCAGATTATTGGAGAACATTCTTCCATAATACTTCAAGTGTTAAGCATGAACATTTAAAATGCATAGAGATTCATATTCATAAAAGCATGAAATTTCTGAAACCAAATTTTCTGTACTGGAAATGCTTTGTCTCCTCTGCTAACACCCTAAGAAAGAAAATGCAGAAAACAACACTGCATGGCACCTCTCTTGTTTCAATTGGGTTTGTAGTTTGCTATTTTTTAACAATTGCACTTCTGCTTGAAGCAGGAACCTAGATGACTAATGAAGTGGAGAAATTTAGAGAGGAGCTTTATAGCACCTTTGACACCAAGTGCTCAAAGGAGGACACTTACCCATTATAGGGATCAGCTATAACCTTTCTAGGGGATGTCACATAAAGAGGAGTGATGTCTTCAGCTACTGTGCAGTTCTCTAAATGGCAGACATGTATCTGGCAAATGAGAAATAAAACTGGTGAGGCATTCATAGGGTGTTTGCTAATGAGCATATACGGTAACCTGAAATTCCTTCAGGGGAACCAGACAGTGAAACACCTCTCTCACAGTCCTGGGTCCTTCTGGGCTCCTGAGTTGTCAGCCAACCAAATTTAATACTTGTACACAAATGCCAATGCAGTCATGACAGTTTACCCTGAGAGACCTGTCTGTCAGTCATCTTCTCTTCCTACCTCTAAGCTGGATGGAAAAGCCCAGTTTGGAGGGTATAGGCAAACTGTACTTGGAAAATGATCTGGCAGGCAGAGGAAGTGCTTTTCTGATCCTGGAAGTCATACCTTTGGATTCAGAAATCTCTGCTGTCAGTCTGTTCATCTACAGCTCATTTGCATCTTTTTGTCACTACTGCTTTTCCTGCTCCCTGTTCCCAGAGCAGTAAGTGAAAAATCAGACATGGCAAGAGGATTAAAAAACGTAATCAAATTGCCCCACTAACTATTTAGGGCAAGTTTCTAGTCCTTTTTATATTAGAGGACTACATAAGTACATGCAAGATCTTACCATTAGTGTAATTGATCTTTTATGAGCAGGAAATCAAGTGCAGGGTTACCATCTCCATTTTTATTTCAAATTGAAGCAGATGTAATCTGAGCTCTCAGCATTGTGCAGAACACTTTACCTCTTAAACATCTTTTGTAAATTATGAAGGGCATCATAATCACTAACTAGTTATCTGACCACTTTCCTGAGGCAGAGTAGGAACCAAACAGAACAGATGGGGAACCAAGTCAAGAAACAAAGAGCTTATACTGGGTATGAGGAAGATGTGAAGTCAGTCTCAAGAACAAAGCAGTTAAAACTAAAACCATTATGTCCTGAGGAGAAAACAAGTCAAGGAGAGACATTTCCATGTAGGGTGTTTAAATATGACCTGATAGTCTTTTAAAATGACGAAATATGTGAATATTATTAAAGTTAAAATTATATTTCTATAATTATATTTTATGCATACATCTCTATAGATAAATAATATTTTCTCATGCAAAATCATTCATATTAATGGTTCAAATTAAGTAAGAAATTAGTTAAGCCCTACAACATTACCTTTTCATTCATGACAAAGTATATTCTATGGTAAAGCCAGTCTACTGAGATGGACGTAATATTCCCCCAGCCAGCATAAAAGAGCATTAGGTCAGACACATCAGACATATTTGCAACTCCTTTCACCCAGATGGAATTCCCCTCAGAAAAATAGACAACTTGCTGATAAATATTCACAGAAATTCCTGAAAATAGAAAGACATGTGCACACAGATAACATAATAAATAAATTTCAGGTTTTCAGTTAGTTTTTCTACTTGCCTTAAAAAAATGTATTTTTCAATCTGCAACTCATCATCATGGGAGAAAAGTTAATTGATTTTTCTCCTCCAGTTCTATTCTTCTTTACGGCAATAACAAAACTTTCCTATTTGCTATGTAAGTGACATATATAGAGAATTGCCCTTCAGGAAGGTAATCAGATGAAGAGAGGATATGTAATATGCAAACCAACACTGATTGCACCTCTACAGGGCAAACAGGTGCAATTGGCATCTCCTCACAAAGTACCATTCATTCCAAAATTCAAGCTTGACATAACCTGTGCCACCCCTGCACTGTCACAGGCTATTTTGTCAGGGGCAACATTCTTTCTCTGGAGTCCTCAGGTCTATGAAATTTGGTAGATAAATTTGAATTTCCACATTGTCATCAAGGAGCAGTGTAGATAAGAAATATTAGTTATGAGCAATTTGAGATAACGAGGTTGTCTGGTGACTTCAGCTATTAAATCACTTGTTCGTACACTAACACACCAGCATACTCTTCAGCCAGCATCTTTTAGCACTTGGTATTATTTTATTCTGAATTTTGAACCACTTCACTTTCCCATATTCATGTTGAGAAAATATTGACATTAATTATAGGGAGACTTGGTTTCATGTTATCTCAATTTAGATACCTACAATGTAAAAGTCTAGCTCTGAAGCAGCTGCCTAAATACAGTGAAGAAAAAGTTGCATCTCCTCTCAATGCCTGTCACTTCAAATAGGTCAAATCATATCCTGAAAGTTCCTATTTCTCCCGATTGCCAGTAAAAGGAGGCTAGATACTGTCTCAGGCTATGTGAGGTGCATTCTGTCCTTGGTGAACATAGAGGTCCTTTCTTGACAGAAAAGGAGAGAGCTCAATCTGATTTTACCTGTAATGTTGTGGTGTATAATATCTTTTGGCAGGCACTGAGCAGCTGCAAGAAAATCTTCTGTGTATCTCTTCCTCAAAGAATCTTTTCTGGATAGGAAGAGCCATGTTGCTTTTTCCTTAACTAAAAAACAGTGAAATTCAGAATTTAGATGACAGCAGCACAGAGAATAATGTTGCTAGCTCAGATACATCAGTAATAGACATGCATATACACATGTACATGTATGTACATGTATGAATATATTCTTATACTGGAATGACAGACTAAAACCTAAACTCTCTGAGTGCTGAAAGTGTATGGAGTTATTATACAGTGCCTTCTGGCTCCTCACACAGGATGAAAATGTACCAGATGAATTTCACACCATCATTTCCTGCAACAATGGTGAGTCCCTGGTGAGGGAAGGTAAGCTGGAGCAAATGAAGCCCCACTGATTCCTAAGCAATGAAGGCACTAAGACAACCATGTGACTCTAGGATCTGGCAGAAGTGGGATATTTAACCCTTCTGGGCATCTTTGAAACCCCCAGTCAAACTAGAATATTATTCTACAGAACTGGGGCAGAGAAAGGCAAGTATGTTTATTCCATGTGTTTCGTCCTGCTGACCAATGATTTATTCAAGAAACAAGCTTTCACAGGTAAAGATGACAATGGGACAATATGATCTGCTTCCAAGTTGATAAACTTAATAATTATTTTTTTCTAATAAAGTCACAGAATGTAAAGTCAAGAAGGAGAGATTTGGTCACATAAGCTGAATTCATGCTTATAAAGACCCAAGTAACTTATATCAAAACCTTTGTGGTGAATCCATACCTTTTGTCTGGGCTATGCATAACTCTGGGAAAGACAGATTGTCTTGCTTCTGAATCTCAGGTCCTTGGAAATCTATTATACCCCCTAATAAATTGATTCACAATTGATTTTTAAAAGTGGTGCACTATTTCAAGTATGAATTTGGCTGATTTCCATTGCCAAACAATCCTTACATTTTTTTTCTCCTCCAGTTTAAACAGCTCTCTGCTATCAGACATCATTTTCTCATATGGGTATCACAAAACTGTGATCAAATGCTCTCTTAATTTATTCCCAGATAGTCTGCACAGATTGAGCTGCAGGTATTTCTCACATGATGTGCACGCTGTAATTTTGATAATGATGTTTCCAGAGCAGAGTACAAGAGACCAATATTACATCCTTATCTCTTTTCAAGTAATATTTCTTGCAATCTACACCAGCTATCAAATTCTTTCCCTCACTCTTCTCAGGGCTCAGATCTACACAGCTCAGTACCTGGTGCAGTAACACCATTTCTGAACACGATACATGAGGAAGGGTTGGTTTTGCCCATGTTAGCACAAAGCACGTGCCTGTGAAATTCAGTGGCAAACAACTGCAATTTTATGTGATTACTAGTAAGGGGTGGTGGGGTGGTTCCCCAGACCCCTAAAGGGTTTTTTCTGGGGGGGAAAGGGTTGTTTGTTTTCTACCTTAAATTAATTGTTTGGTAATTGTATTGACATAATGAACACAATCTGGACTTCTCACAAATGACACAAATGTTTATGGCTCAGGGTCAGCCAATTTTAGAGCAAACCTCTCTGGAGCTGCCAAGTCATATTTTAGAAAGCATTAGAGAAGTAAGTTCAATTTCTCTAACCAATAGCAGAAGACAGGTGATTCAGAGAGTCTTGAAGTGTTTTCATAGAGTTGAAGCATTTCCAGGTGTTTGACACCTGAATTTCTTTGTGAGGAAGGGAGTGTCTTGTTTTCTCTTCTAAAGGAACCTTTTGGTGACATTGATTTCATTCTTACTTGTGCTCTATCTCAATGTGTATCTTTCTCTAGTAATTAATTAATGTTTCTGCGATTTTTTGAGTGATACCTATTCATTGCTTTCAATATTAATTAATTCATATAGTAAAATAAATACCTTCATGAGAGAGCGAAAAAACTTTATATGATTTCACATATTTGGCTTGAGATAACTGAGAATTTTTCACAAAGGAGTTTCATGTGAAGTATTTAATAATATTAGAAGAAATATATTTTTTTATCAGCTGTTAAAATCTCATCTAGAAAACAGAATCGTGTTTTCAGTCGCCGCCTCAGACATGTTTTCAATCAGCCAAATCTGTTTGGGCCTACCAGACTTACACGCCATTACTGTGCTATGTAGCCTAGTAATGCCTACAGCTAAAGAACAGGACTCTCTCAGAAATGCTATTGACTCCTCAGTGGACAACTCCTTGACGTACACTGTTTACAGTCTGAATATTAGTCTTTTCTCTGAGGCACATGGCAGCCCAATCAACATGAGTTTGTCCCCATGAAGAGACAATGACAAGGACTCTTGCACCTTTGGATACTGGTGTTGTGATGTTGGCTTCAGCAGGGGGTCCAGCACCAACCTCGTTAACTGCCACAATACTGAACCTGTGGGAAACCAAAGGGACAGGTTTCAATTTGAAGGTTTCTTCTGAAAGATTGCCTGA
This sequence comes from Scytalopus superciliaris, assembly GCA_013400415.1. NCBI lineage: Eukaryota > Metazoa > Chordata > Aves > Passeriformes > Rhinocryptidae > Scytalopus > Scytalopus superciliaris. Next base: position 49,885 of record VXBX01001274.1, on the reverse strand, counting down.
GAAACATTTGACCAACTTGGGAAGCTGCTACAGAAGTGCTTGACTTTCAGAAAATACCCATTTCAATATAGTGCTCTGGGAATTTTATAATAAAAACAAACCAAATCAAAATCTGAATTGTCCAAATGTGGAACAAGAACAGACTATTCTAAATTTAAATTCAAAATAAGTTTTAAGACTCAGAGGAGCAACTCAATTTTGTTTCAAATGAAGATCTGTATTTACCAGTGCAATCAGAATACAGGGGTTTGTTGTAATAAAATGAAGGAATTTTTCCAGATGCTTAAAAGACTAGAGAGGACTGTTGTATTATTCCCTGAATATACTAAAAACATGTCACATAAGCTTAAAAAAAAATTAAAAACAGCAGCTAAAGAAAATGTAGCCTCTTGGCCCTGGATCAAGTTGCTTTTCCTTCTTCCCCATCTGGCTTCCACATAAGCAACTAAGTTACCTGGGATAACTCTTTTATCTCAAGGAAGGTACTTTTGTTTTTGGCAAGAATATAAGTAAATAGTATAAATGTGCAGAAGTGGTATTAAGGCGTACTTAGTGCTATCTGAGCAAGAACTGTGCCAGCACACTTGTCCACATTGATTATCTTTTATTTTTGTACCTGTAAGTGGTGTTTGGGAAGGTGGAGTAGAACTGAAAGCTATGCCCTCTTGAGGCTCTCAACAATTTATGATTTGTACTGGTCAGAAGCAAGTTATATCCAATAATCAGTCCATTCGGAAAAAGTGGTGGAGACCAACTAACTTCAACAGTGTTTGGACTTGAACTCTGAATATCTTTAATGACAGGAGCTGTTGCAGGAGCTGCAAGAGACAGAAATGTCTGATTCTGGTATGACATTTAAGGCATTAATGGTGTGGGGGTTTTTTAAGTATATTTTTAGGTTTCATGCCTCCTAATTCATTTATATATCAATAGATATTATTAGGGACAGCATAAAATTTCAGCAACAGTTAACTTTTTTTAGTGTCCAGGAAAATGCGTATGTGTTTCAGTCAAAAACTAGCAATCATGATTATACACAGAAGTGTCCAGTGTGCCCTCACAATTTTGACAATGTAATTTTCTGGGCTTGCTTTTAATACCAAAAGCAGGAAGGAGCCCTAAATCATCTGCTTCAAACAAAAAGAACCTGTGGTATTTTAGTTTGGTCTTCCCCAGCTACCCAACAGACAATATATACACCATTCTGAAGGCTGGGCATCAATGTTTTCTGTAAAAGAAACAACAATGAAATGTAAATGTTTCTATTAAAGTCATGAAATACACAATTAATCGCACAATTCATTACCTCCAAAAGCACGTGTCCGGTAACTGGGACTGGATGGAGAATGAAGCTGCAGCTGAGATGTAATGATCCAAACTACTCGAAACACATATTCTGTGAAGGCTTGAAGGTCTTTGACTGTATATGAAGTTTCAGATACTACCTAGATCAATGCAGAGACACAACTGGGGTTTTTTCCTTCCTCCATCTGCAGCTACTATGTAGGATGCTATCAGGGCAAAAGAGATCTCATACAACAACATATATATTTCAGGATAAAAAGGTGCAGCATCCTAAGTTTAAATAAGAGGAAATTCTGACAGTTATTTTCAGCATAGACTTTGATTTTTTGTCTTTTCAGAACTTTCATAATCAACTCTAAAAAATGAGCAGATGAATGAAAGGATGGATGGATACAATACAATAGTAAATCTTAAAAAGATAGCAAAAAAAAAAAAGCTAAAATAGTAACTTCTTCTGAGCAATGTATTTTAAACTGTTGATACATAGACTACAGTTATAAGATCCAAAGGCTCCTAGTTACACTGAAATATTTATTGTCTGCAGTAATTGTTCCCTATTATTTCATCAATGATTCATTCAGAAGAACTTCCTGCTTAGCAAATTATCTTTACCTTTGATTTACAGCAGCAACTTGTCATGTTCTGTAAATTGGTCCAATAGTGATGACGGCAAGATAACAAGTTGACGCAAAAGAACAGAGTATGAGAATAACTGTACTGAGTAAGAACAAAGGTCTTTCTAGCCAAGTATTGTGCTTTGACAAGGAGCAAAAAAATTTCCCTAGGGAGAGGTATTTGAAAAAAAAACCCAAAACTGAAAAGCCAACAGCCATATTCTCTTGAATACTCTCAGTTTTGGCATTTCACAAGTGTGGCTCAACATGGAACAATGGGAATGTTTGCATTTAGTGGAACTCGATTTTTTCTTTCACTAATTTTTCCAGTCACTTTTCAAGCTCTATTTAGTAATTTTCGCAATTCTATTATTAAGGAGTTTAAATTTAGTAATTTAACATTCACTATAACAGGGAGCAGCTGAACATTTTAACTACACATTCTGTGAGGAAATACCTTCATTTTTTAGTTTTGAACCTGCTACCTGCTAGTTCCTATATTGAAGGAAATGTGGAGTAATTGACTACTTCTCAGCTTCTCCATGCTATTTATGATTTTGCAAGACTCTTTTATGTATCTAATACATTATCTAATACTTTTCTAAAAATAAAATAAAATAAAAAAAGATTACTAAGGGCAGAGAAGAGCCTATTTCCTTACAAAGTAAGAGGAAGTGTCCTTCATTACCTCTGTGTACGTCCAGTCTCCAGGGAGCTGATTGAACTTCCACTGGATGATATATTTCACCCCAGAGATGTTAGCTGCCTGCCACCCTAATGTGACATTATGGCTTCCAATGGCAGATGCAAATGGTGCTCTAGGCTCACTCAAGTAGTCTGAGGGGAAAATACAATGCAATGATAAGAAAAAAATATCTTTCATGGTAATCTGTATCTCAAAGGTAAAAGCCTATTACCCCACACACCCGAAAACTCTAAAGCCAATAAAAACAAACAAAAGATTATACTGAAAATGTTGCTGAATAAATCCCGTAACATTTTAAAGACAGTTTGATAAGTAAGCCTGAAATGGGTCAAGTTCAACATGTGCAAATGTGACTACAACTCCGCACTTGTGTAAATGTACTTTTAGTTAGAGCTACTTAGTAAAATTTTGCTGAATAGAAACCTAGGGAAGGTGTGAGAGACCTCTGATGAGATTTTCAAGGGAATTGTTTCATTAGCAGTACATTGACCCACCCAAGGTATCATCTTAAACAGTTGAGACTGGATTCAAAAATCTCATGTCCATGAAAGGGAGGGGAAAAAGGTTGTACTCTAAGATAAACTTCAGTGTGTTTCTTAAAAGAAAACAGTGGTAATATTCTGATTAATGAAAATACTCAAAGCATTCCCATTTGTCAAAGAAATCCAGATCATAGAACTAGACTATAATCGTAAAACTGAATTTATCAGACTGTCAGTTGGACACAGGACTCTATTCAGACTTACTCTGTGCTTCAGCTCCATAGGCATCCTCTGCACGGCTACAGCCAAACTTACAGGGAGCTGTCTGTGTAGGGGTACAGAACTCACTAGTTAGATTTGCATAAAGGGAAACTTCCTTCCAGAATCATGCAAACACATTTTAAATACATACAAATTCTGTGGGCATTTTGCGTATATACAAACCCTGTGGAAATAATTATCTAAATTCTAAAAAAATAGCAGTACCATAAACTCACCCCTGAGTGCCTGAGAGCCTTTGCACCATTTCACTAGGCACTGAATTAAGGGTTACCTCCTTACACATTGTCTCTTGGTGGAAAGCATAAATATGGGGCTACATTAAATTTGGAAATAGACTTCAGTAATAACCATGGAGTTAGGAAGACAGGTTTTTGACTTGTAAGTGGTATATTCCACATGTTGGATTTCATCCTTTCCTGCTGCAAGGATTCCCTCTGAAAAGGTGCTTTCTTACAGATGTGCTTCCAGAGAATTTTCAAAAGAGTTGAAATTGGCAATTTGTAAGAGCAGCCTTGCCTAATTCATGCTTCCTTTTCAGTAGTTACTCCTTCTGATATAGTTGTGTCTGCAAGCTACAAACATAAACACGCCAGAGCAGTGAGATCCACATTCACATCCCAAGAACAGAAAATTCCTGAGTTTTCAGTTTAGGTAGGGAAAGCAGATATAGTGTTACCCTTCTTTATAGGGTAGAGAACTTAAGAACATGTAGAAACATGTCCCAGGTGGGTCTCAGTAGCTTTAAAATTACATGCTACACTGAATCTTCTGGAAATCCAAAACTTTGGAGAAGTGGTGGCTTGAGGTTTTCTAGACAGGTGTTTTATTTGGGCTCATTTTATTCTGCAAGTTCACCAAGCCTATGAAATCTTCAGTTTGTTTCATACAGCTGCCACCTTTCAAGTGATAATTAACCTTTAGATCATTAAGAAGCAATTCATTATGGTAAGTGAGGTAATTTTTTGGACTGCTCTTCCTATGATTTGAGGATGCACATCCTCTGGAAATGGATGTGTTATTTCAGACAACACAGTAGCAGCTGAGAGATTTGAAAACTGGTCTAGTAGTATTTTCCTATATATATTATCTCATATGTAGACATTCAGTGCTGAGTGCATGCACTTCAGAAATTTTATCCAATGTTTTCACGTTCAGAGAAATAAAATATTTTCAAGTGAATTATCATGACTGTTAGCAGGCAAAGATCCGGGTATTAGCAGACATCAGTTATCAACTGCGCACTGGAGCTTTCATATACAGTCAATATTTGCTTAGTTTGTAGAGAATAGTGATCCCAGGTTACATACTGATTCATAATGCCTTCTCCTTCATTTACCACAGACATTTCTAAACACTTGTTTTCTGTTGTGTTATTCTTACTTCTTCCAATTTTTGTATGAACCTGAACCATAAACCCAATTTTTGCTTGAAGTAACAGGATTATTAAAGCTCCTAGACTTAGAAATTTTGAGGAAATTTGCCATCTTCTCTACCTGAAAACACTAAATTCTCACATATATTCTGTATCCATCAGAAATGCCCTTGCATGAGCCAGTCTGCTGTTCTTCCTTGTGAACATTCCCACCAAATGCAGTGGCACTCCCCTGTTCCTAGGAGTGAAAGGAGAAATACTACCAGATTTCACTCCCAAGGTATAGTCACATGACAGAACCAAGCTTATGTTAAAGGGAAAATCTCACCCTTGCTCCCACTCCTTTGCTTTGCAGACTGCAATGACTTGATTCAAGTCAGTCAGCTGATCCAGTGGAAAGATAATCCCAAAAAAGCCCTCAAAGAGTCAGTGAATTTAACTGGCATATTGTGAGACCAAACAAGGAAAAAAAAAACCCAACAAAACGAACCAACCAAACAAACAAACAAAACCAACCTCAAAATCAAAAGCAACAAAACCCCTGCACTAATTTTATGTTTTTGTAAAAAATGGTTACTTCTTGCATAGTTCCTACACTCCAAAACCACCATTTAGTGCATTAGTAAAGTTTTTTTATGGTAACAATTTGATAGATTAAAAACCATCTAAAAAAAATTTAAAATAACACTTTCAATCAAATTTCCAAGTTACCAATAGGTTTGCATTCTACTTGGGAATCTCTCCAACTCCTCTATCACCTGCTTGAAGCATGTTGTCCCCAACTGAGAACAACCTTCATCTTGAGATCTCAACAGTGCCAAACACAACCTTGCAATCATGTCATCCTTATCCTATCCCATTCTACACATTATGTTTATGATAAAAGGGCCCCAGAAAGACACTATTTCTTTACCAGCAATTTGCTGACCTACTTATCTTTAGTCTTCTAGCTCCCATTCCTGGTTTCCACTTCTCACCAAGCTGATATCATACCATCTTTAAGCATCCTTTCTTAATAGTCTGGATTGGCTTTAATGAAAAACTGGAGGAACAAGAGAGCCTAGAACATAGTTTATAGAGGTCTGTGCTGAATTTCATAATGTTGAAATTAGTCTGCTTTCTTTACAGCAATGCTCTATCCCACACAGCAGTTTTTAACACAAACATGTCCTTAGCCACCATGCTGAAAAGAAAGGATTCAGGTACTTAACTCATTCTTCAGCGTTAGGGAGTACAAAACAATTAGACCTGAACTGATAAACTTGTGTATATACATTGTATTTCTTAGCACTATGTGGACATAGTAATCACTGAAATCATGATTTTTTGGTATTGCTCAGATAGCATTTAGCTTACCTCACATTCTCTAGTGTACGTCTCATTCTGTCAAGAAACAAATTAATAAAATGTGGGATTAGAATATAATCACAGACTATTTCAAACAGATAACATCAATTAATCAGAAGTTTCTTACAGTGAAAGTGCACTACAACACCTTATGGATGAATGAGATTTAGGTGTTCAGGAGATCCAGGAAAAAAAGAGCATTTTAAAAACTATCATGGCAGTTGTCACATACCAGTGCTAGTTCTCATTCATCTTGCATGAGTAAAAACAAGGAATCAACCTACTAAAGACCATGTGCTTCATTTACATCTGCATGCAACTCTGTGACAGTCCCCAGTAGTGTAAAATCCTAAAAAGCACTAGTTCATTTTCACTGTCTGAAAATCTGGGTGAGTGGTTGAGCTTAATGAACTGTAAAGTGCCTACACATTTTGACAAACATAATGAAAACTTTTGATATTACAGGCAACTCACATAGCAAGAATCAGTAGCTTCCCAAAACAGAATTTATAAACAGAGAGAAAATATGGGCATTGCATCTTTACATAGAAACACTGCTCTGAGTAGATTTCAAACGTCTGCCATTGGATAAGTATTTGATGGCCTGGAGATCAGTGCCATAGAGCCAGGGCTAAGGGAGTACTCACACATTTCAGTGGACAACTGTTTTGCAGCGCTGCATTCCAAAATTGGCATCCCTGTATGCACTGCAAAGACAGAGGGTGGCTTTAAAAATTACTTTGAAAGCACATTTTTAAAGAGAAGGGATATCCTAATGCTAATGGTGAGGACATTCATTCAATTTCCAGATGCAGTACAACATTGTGCGTGACCAAGTCACTTATCTCCTTCATGCCCTGGTTCTTTAGCAATAAAACAGACACTTACAGTACTTAGACTGTAAAAAATATATTAAATGTACCAAACATTTTAGGTACTCAGATCTTACAGCAAAAGAGTTATGTTGTATAGTACCCTTCTCAATGTAAAACCAAATACAGCGCAAAAGGAAAAAAATCATTCTTAGAGATGGGTTTGCGAAAAATAGAAGATGTTCAATTGCCTGTTCCTCTCTAAGACATTGACACCCTTGCAGGTATTGAGAGCACTTAAAGGACAGCAGGACACCTGAGCAGACTGTGACTATCACCTGGGGAGGGTGCTCAGTTTTACACAGGCCTTGGGAAAGGGCTAATGCACAGCTCCAGTGGCAGAAGGAGCCCTGGTCAAGGCAGTCTACATTCAGTGTTGTTCTGGGAATTAGTTTACTCATTCAGCTGCGATGCATGTGGCCAATGCTCCCACACTCCCAGCTTTATTTTAGCACTTGTTCTCTGTGGAGAAGTAACAGATATGCAGTATGCAGCACAGCCAAGCACAGTGGAAAGCTGTTCAACAGAAGCTCCCCACCCCCGCTCTCCAATAAGCAAGCCATTTACTCTAAAATCATGAGTTTTCAAAGATATAATAAATACTACGTGGTTCAGTTTTGATGTTGGACCTTTCTTGTTTATGCTGTCCCACTTCTTAATGACCATGAAGGTTTTCGTTTTAAAGGGTAAGCTAGAACAACTTTAGAAGTAAAAGACTGAGCATTGCAAAGCCTCATGAAAAAAATAGTTTAGACTTGATAGCACTGAGCAAAGATAATTGTAACCTAAACAGGTGAGTCAGCCTTGCTCTGTATTGTCAAGACAACACAGACATTTATGGTCCCAGCATCATAAATGACCCAGCCTCACTAGATACCAGGTGCTGAGAGGGTGCTTCCCACTAGTCTTTGCAGAAAGTATTGATGACTGAATTCTCCAGCACTCTTCAAAGAATATGTATAACCACCAGCTTGAATTGCATTGGAAATCTGAACCAAGAAATCATCAGCTGGAATCCCCCAAGAAAGCTCCTGCAGAAAGTTCATGTTAGGCTGAAGAGCCGTCGTGATAGAGACAACCAATTGAAATCCTACAGAACTCTAAATGTTCAATAATTGTAAATACAAGTTTTCTCCCATGGAATCATTGAGAAAGCAAAATAAATGACTTTACAAAGGTAAATGAAAAATGCAATCTCCAAATTTTCAATTTTTCAGGTAACACCAGTTTTGACTTCTTGTCTCAAAAATGAGAGACTATGAACTTTGTATACTACAAACATGAACATGACTCACAGCAGAGATCCACACCCTTTCCACATTTTGTTTAAACAAAAAAGATAGCCGTGTCTGATAATGCGAGCCAAATCTAACCACACAACCTAGTGACTTATGCTTGACAGGCAGCTGTTCACATTTACATGAAGTCTTTGACAATATGATCATTGTATTCATTATATTAAAATAGCACTAATATAAAATGTCATTAAATAACAAGGTAAATCATTACTCACTGCTCTAGTGATGTCACTGACATTGCAAAGATTAGTAACTCCAAGTTCTCCTTCCTATAAGAGAAATACATACATTTTTAAAAAGAGTCAAAATGTTTCCCCAAAATGCTTTGTTTAACATATATTAAAGCATTGGTTTCTTGTAAAACAGATTTTCTTTGACTGGTATTTCCTCATCTGGAGAAATTTGTTGTTGACACACTAGCAGTTTCTCACTTTAGACTAATTTCAGAGTACCATCAAACAAAGGCATTGGCAGAAGCACTTGTTAATTAAATTGTCTCAGGAAGGAATTTGGCTCCTATCTCCCGGTTCTGGTTCACTGAGTTAATAACAAATGCTTCACGAACATGTTTGGCTTAAATGACAAAGGCAAGTGGCTTTGACCTTTGGAGAGCAGAAAGACCTTCCTTCGAGCTAAGGCTCAAAAGGCTCAAGCCTTTTGTCTGGCCACCTTTTGAAGGGTTTTGCACAGCCATATGGTGACTGACACCACCCTTCCTCTCCTGCCAAAAGTGCTCTCCAGCTAACATGACTGCTTTTTTACGTAATTCAAAGTGTGCAAAACCAATCACTATTTGTGAAGTGCAAATGATTTGAGGATGTATGCAACAACCTTAGAGAAACTGAATAGTAGCTCCTAAGTTTTGACCTGAAAATGGGTAAGAGCAGCCTTAATAAAATAACTCTCAGGAAGAAATTTTCAGCACAACTGGGCACATTGTGACAATAGTGAGAATCAGAGTTTCACAAAGCAAATTTGAACACAAGTAGACTGGAGGAGTAAAATAAGATTTACATCTCTCAGACTCAAAAATTACATTTTGCTCAACTGAAACCCTTACACAATACATTCACTGAACACGAATGTGATTTTCCTGTCTTTCAAAGCTGAAAGGAAGTGCAACTTATTTCTTATTCTGAATTAATTTAAGCTTAAATCAAAGGATCCCCATTAAAGTTATCATTGCATGATAGGCTTCCATCAGGGAAGGCAATTAACTCTTTCACTGATGCAAGAGCTAGAAATAGTTTGAAAGAAACTGTCAGAAGAATGTATGAAATAAAATGGAGTAGGTGATAGTCCTCTGCAGTAAGTTTCCACAGTTAGTTGGCACCAAGGCACAGAATGTCCTTTCTATAAAGCAAAGATACACAGTCCTAAACCACATCAACATTTCAGGCAAATAGAAGCAAGGAAGCCACTCCTGAATGCAGAAGTATTGTTTGAATTTGAGAGGTTTTGCTAATCTTTGTTCTGCATTCATAAAAAGAAAAATGATAAATTCCACACCATCGTTAAAAGGAACATTAAGAAAGCATAAGACTAAGGATCTGACTACTAATCTTAATACTTACAGAAATACCCACAATTTGAGCCAGTTAACTTAAAAATTAAGCTGCAACTAGTTCAGTATAGCTGTGCAAACAACAGATTCCCAGACAATTTCTTGTGAATTTACAGTTTTCCTAAGTTTATATAAAAAAAGTCCTGGACTAGGCAGAAACTAATAAGTAAAGTGAATAAACTGATACAACAAAAGTTTATCTCCCCCACCTTCCAGGGTCTTTATAATTTGTAGTAATTTCATTCAATTGGATTAGCAGGATTTCTTCTTTACCAGGTTCCACAAATTCAAATGTTAGTCATTAGTTCACAAACTACATTTTTACTGAGATACATTCTTCAAAATCATTCTTCAATAGCTTATATGTAATATAAAGTGATAACAACCACCTGTGTTTCAAAAGATTAGGTGCAGTTTCTGAAAACTTACCAGGTTACTTGCACATAAGTTTGGACAATTCCTTGAGAAAGTACAGTACACTGCAGAAATCCACAGACAGTGAAAAATGACAAGTCCGTTTAGCAGGAAAACCCAGAGGAAAGTGTTTCTCATAACTCAAACTTAATTTTGTTTGTCAGTCTGATTCTTTCCTTGACCTGGCCATACAAACTCCTTTTAGTCTAAGTGACAGAGAAGCAACTGTGAAATTTCTGCATGTCAGGTTATTAAAATATTTTTTTAATCCTTGTTTACACTCCCTCCCTTCAACAACCTCTCCGCTTCCTGGACCACTCGTTTTGAACTTACGCAATGTCTTTTTCATAGTTTCTTATTAAACCGCTGAAACAAAAGAGTCGACCAATGAAAGTCAATGTATCTGCTTACACAAATATCATTCACGTAAAAGGGAAACTAAGTGCAATACCTTCAATCAGGTGCTCAAGCAACACGGAAACAGGCAGAGGGTGGGAAAAAATGGTCTGAAGTTAATTTTTACAATGATTAAACTATTTCTAAATATTTCCAAGGGAAGGCAACTAAGAAAATCTGTTTGTGATGATGAATAACCTTGTTAGAACGTCACTGGTCACATTAGTCATGACAAAAATTTTAATTAATTCTCTATTTTAATGACAGTTTCCAAATGTTCCTTTTCCGCACCAAAATACTACTCAAAACAGCCCCCTGTCTGTTTTCTGATGCAGCCTAGATGCAAACAAAATAAGCAGAGCTAATCTGCTAGGAGCTCTCCATATGAGCAGGCACAATTGAACTAGTAAGTTTGTGCCTGTATCATGGAAGAAATTTGAAGCTGATAGATAAATCATGTATCTGATTTAAAGGGTGGTGAAAGGTCTCACATACAGTTGGAGACTTACATTAAAGAGGTCAGGGGAAATTCAAGCTTAAGACCAAGCCAGGTCCCAGTCTGTGGCCTGTGGCACATCTCTGCTGTATTGGTAGAGCTATACACAGAGTTGTTCTGCAGCAGAAAATCNATATATATATATATAAAAACAAGTGCTATGCCATTTTGTGCATGTGTATTACTCATTATAAATCACATTTGTTACTTTATAATAATATAGCATGCGATGATCAGTTGACGCTGGCATATCCTGTCATTAAAGAGGGTGCATGCTTTTCCACTGTATCTTTCCAAGCCCCATTCACTTTCCAAGCAAATATTTCTGCAGTCCTGCAGTAAAACAGGCTAAGAATCTGGTTAACACTAACCCAGCAACTACAGAAGTGAACTGGTTTGCATTAACCTGATGCTGTTTTCTCTGGTTCAGGCTCTAGAATAATCCCCTCTCCATGCAGGAAAAGAAGTAAAAGCACCTAGGCAGGAGAAAAGGATGAGGAAAGGGTAAGCCAGGCTGGAGACAGTCAAAGAATACTGACTGCAAAGCACGTGACTCAAAAGTGATTGGAGTAAGGAAAGGCTTTGTGAAGCACATGCCTTCTTTTTCTTTCAGTTGCTCTGGGAAGCATTTGGGGATTTCATTTTGCATTATCTTAGTATCCTCACTGGTGCTCCTAGATGAGAGTAAGACTTACCTAGGGTGAGCTAGTGAGGGGGAATTACTGCCTTGTTTGCTTGTCACTTCACTCCAGAAGGATGTTGCCCCCATTCCAGCCCACAAGCAAAGCTGCTCAAGAGGGAACTCCTTAGCTCCAGCCAAATTAAGCCAGTTTAGTCTTACTGCTTAAACAGTAGCTCTGTGCTAATCCAGCTCATCTTGGCTGGAGAAGCTTCATCAGAGATCACATGATCAGCAAAATTGAAGAGGAAGCTGGTGACAGGCAGATGTAGTCTGTAATTTTTTCCTGAGTTCTTTGTGCTTTGAATAGTTAGGACATTTAGGATCCTCAGGATTTGGTCTCTAGGTCCTGTAGGTCTATACCAATAAATTAAATATATCCACACCCATGCCCGAGCAAATGTAATGGGATAACCCACATCCACACTTTAAAAACCACTCATGCCCCAAGAGAAGTTAGGTCCAACTGAAATACCTACAGACAATGGCTCCTAGCTTTTACTATATCCCAAACTGTTTCTGGGCATTGTTTGTGCAAGTGCTGATGTGAATCAAAATCAGAGAGAGTCCAACAACTGATCTATCAATCTCAGGACTGAGAATGTTGGCTGTCATGGATTTAAATGATTATCTTCAATGTAGCACAGGTAAACAAATATGTTTAAGTGAAAACTTTTTTAAAAAATCTTTTAATTGCATTTAATTAGTCAACGTTTTTGGGGGGGTTGGGTTTTGGGTTTTCTTTAGGAACTGATTGATTGTTAGGATGTCTTGGGTCTTTTGTGTGGATTAATAGGGAGGAGCAGTGCAAGGTGAGAAACACAGACTCATAGAATCATTATAGTTGAAAAATACTTCCAAAATCATCGAGTCCAGCCTTTGACTGAACACCATGCCAACTAAACCATAGCATTAAGTGCCACATCCAGTGGTTTCTTGAACACTCCTAGGAATGGTGACTCCACCAAGTTAAGATTCTGGTGAGGAATTCAATCAAGGTGTATAATAAAGTCTGAAGGAAAAAGTCCGCAGCACCATAAAAATGTTGGCATTTGGCTTTTACAACAAGGAAATTTGGTTACTATCAAATATACATGACTAAGCCTGTCTTTATAACTGGAAAGCTTGGCTATTAATGATGCTGATATTTCTTGTCAGAAATCATTTGCACACTCATATATGGTAGTACATGCATACCTTGCACAAATACAGATAGATAATCAGTTACAGATAGTTAATAAAATGATAACACTAAAGACACTATTCAAACGAACAAATAGTCAAATGATGCAGAAATTTTTCTTAGATTTCCAACACTGTTTTCCACCAGGTGTCACTGTAACATCCCATAAACTACAACTTTGAAAGAAAAAAACAAGCACTGAAATATCTCCTTTCTTGTTTGTTCCTTTGAACACATTGATGAAACAAATACTAAAAGTCACCTGAGTATTTGGATTTTTCACCTGAATTTCAGAATTCTTCAGCACTTGTGGGCTTTAGAAACTAAACTTTAAAAGGAAGGTTTGCAATAACTGTAAATAATGGGGCATTAGGTGTAATTTTCAAGTGCATGCCTACCATCCTGGCACAGAACTAGGGATCCAAATTTTGTGATACATCATTAATAAACTTTGTCCTTTATATTGCAGATCTTCTTACAGAACAGCATTTCCTTCATCCCAAAGACCAGCACAAGGAGAGGATCTGCAAGGCAGTAGACTGAGGAGAATGAGGAGAAAAGTAGAGAAAAGAAAACTCCATTACAATTCCCTACCTGAACAGAAATATATATCAGAGCACTTTACAAATTATCATCTTTCAAACTCTTTCGAGAGAAATAGAACCGCGTACAGAAAAATGATCAGCACTGATAGTGATGAATATGGGCTATCATATCTTGAGGAGAAACATGCACATTATTACTGACAATAAAACAAGTAACCAACATCTTCTTTATACCTGAAATTATCATGATCCATGAAGACAAACCTTTCCTGTGTGTGAACATGCACATGATTGTGCATACGTATGCATGAATGGTATAATACAAACAGACTAACGATTTAAGACACAGAGCTCTAGGGTTCTGCTGCACTGAAATTATCTGCTTAAAGGGGGTTGGCAGTCTTCTCTACCACACGCCCCAGTGCACAGACAGAGGTTGTTGCACATACAGCCAGAAAGATCAGTTGGGAAACATCATCTGGGTTGCCAAGGATTACAGTCCATCACATTAACATAAACTGATGGCAACTTCAGTTTATTTTAATACTACAGGACAAAAACTCTCAAATTTCAGGGCAGCTCCCAGCTGACCCAGTCCTGGAGCTGTGTCATCGTCCCTGCCCCTGTGGCAGCAAACTCTGTCATAAAGGCAGGCCAAGCAGCTCAAGGTAATACCCACTTCAGCAATTTAATTTTGAGCTGCCCCCATGTGTGAGTCAGGAACCTAAAATCTCATCAAATGAAATGCTTGTCTATGTTCTGCCACTTAAACACATCTGTGCAGAGTTTCAGAAAACAGGAGCAGAGAGCATCAATTGGAAGAAGAACTAAAACAGAAGGGATGGCTGAGAAGCCAAGGAGAAAGACATCCAGAGATCACAGATGTCTGTGTCTAATCTGGGCTCTTTGTGTCCAGTTACATGGCACTAAAAATTCCTTGAAGATGGACTACATTCATGAATCCTGTCTTGACAGTGTGGAAAGTTGGGAGTGGTGAGAAGGAACAGACTGTCAATTCCTCAGCCAGCCTATAGAGCAGTGCAATGGAAAGGAAAATCTCAGCCTTTACTTTTAGTTTCTAACTCCTTTGTCTTGGGGAGGTCATCTTGAAAAGTTATGTTGATGCAAAGCACTCACTAGTGGTGATGGATTTTCACTCTTTTCCAAAGATCACAGATTATTCTCATTTTCCCTCTAGCAATGGGCCCCCATTAGATCTTGAATTTCTCAGTAAAGTAAGTGAACAAGGACTCCAAGGGCAAAAAGCTTCTCTTCACTGTCTGGCCCTCTCTCCTTCACCTCCTATTTGTTGGTGCAACTGCTAAGACAGCTGTTTGTCTGGCAATAGCAGCCAGTCCAGTGAGTGCTGTGCACAAACAGAGGGAAGACCATACAAGAGAAACCCCCTGGAGTCTGGCTCAAGATTTATATCTATCTCTGCAGATTAGGGAAGTGGGGCTAGGGAGGAGGGGGGAAGCAGACTGTTAAACTGGATCAAATTGGAAAGACAGTCATGCATGAGATACTTAGCTAAACCAGTCAGGAGACAGGGATTTGTTTCTATTGATCTGCAGTAATGATGACTGGAGAAATGTCTCATTAACAATGTACAATGATGGATTTCAGACTAGGCAAATTTGAACTGTGGAGATTTACAATAGCAAGAGCTGTGAAAGCTAGGCCAGGATAGAAAATAGAAAGAATGTTAAAGAGTAACATGGATCTACACATATGCTGCTAAAAGAGTCAAATCTAAAAGAAAAAAAATATATTAGGGCTTACTAAACTGTGTTTGTGTAATCATCCTACATGACACTAGGGGAGAAAGAGAGCAAGCACAAAGTGGCAATGAAAGCCTCACTGTTAAGTAGATAAAGCTTGCACTGCTTTTTGTTTTGCTTTAAAGACACTAGGTTGGCAGAATATTTGCAAAGCTTTTTGGTCATTTGTTCAATTGTACTATCTATTAAATAACTCCTGATTATTACTAATCAAATGTGCCATCTGAAATTTGAAGAAAACTAGATTTCAAAATACACAAGTAGCAGGCAGTGCAATAGTGTGAGTGTAAAATGGTCTGATGCAGCATTTCTGAAGAGGATTGCATAGAAATTATGTACAAAGTCTTTTAGAGAGGAACAGAAGGAAAGATTGCATACTACAGAGGGAGGGACTTACTGCTCTGAGAGTGTAGATCAATGTATAAGAAGATATAAAGCCAAGATTAGGAGAAAAAGACAAAAGGTGCAGAAGCAGTAGTGTAGATTACATGATCTTTGCAGAGATCTTCAGAACAAGCAGAGGTTCAGCTTGCATAAACATCTCCCATAGATGTCTTTATCTGTAACACCTCCTGGTTTCCATGGCATTCCCAAATACCTGAACATTCTATCTCCCATTAGTTCCATAAAAAGAAGTTGCTTATTCAGCAATCCAGAAGAGAGCCCATCTGCATAGAGTTTCTTACAAATAAAGAGCAACAGTACCCACTAGGAGAAAGGATTTAGAGGGGTCTGGATCTGCCCTTTTCGATCACCTGCCTGTGTAAGTGTGTTGCTAGAGTGTTGTTTGGATGTACTGCTCAATAACCTTTTGGTATATATCTACAGTTTCAGTCCTTCTCTCCTAACAGTTTCTATCTGTCCTCTTCTCCTTGACTGAGCAGTACCCATGGGTACAGGCACTGATGCTGGTCCACAGGAACAAGCAGAACTCCTTCTCCACACAAGAAAGAGCTCCTCATAATAGGGGGGGTAAATAAACAAGTTATCTAAAATGTTTTTGAGCCCCAACAAACAAACACAGGATTGTTACAAACAGCTGAAGATACGTTTGATCACTTCTTGTTTGAGGGACAAGGAAACATCCCCTTGGAAGACCATGGTTAGCTGGGACTGCCGTCATGAGAAATCCTGGGGATGGTAACCCAGCACGTCATTTCCACCTGCACTAACAGGCAAAAAGATAAATTTTATCTTGGCTCACTAACATGAGTCAATGCCTCAGACAGTCCAGTCAAACTCAGTTTTTATCCTCTGAGGGTTTTAGATCTCTCTGGAATACTAACAGCTGCCATGTTTTCAGACATGGCCATTCCTTGCCCCTCTGGGTGGAGGGGAAGGCCTGAGCACACCTCCACAGCCTCTAAATTCAAATCAACCTGCTGAGGGACAGCCTGTGCTGAGTTCCTCAACCTGTTCCCTTGCTCTAGAGAATGTAGGGCTTGGTCCTATTCCCTAAATACAGGTCACTGTTTCAGGGTACCCCAGATGTTCATCCAGGTCTGGCAATGTTTAGGCACCCTGGCAGGGGACACCCAGGGCAGTGCCCATCCCATCCCATCCCCAGACAGGAGCAGGGCAGTCAGAGTAGCCACCAGGCACCTCTTGGGGGCAGAGACAGGCCAAGGCCAGACTGAGATGTGGGTCCATGGCTGGAGACTGGCCCTGCTTGTAGCATCAGTGGGGCAGGAGCTGATGGTCTCAGGGGCTGACATGGGGCCCTGGTCCCTGGGTGGAGAGGGGGGAGCCCGGTGGGTTAGGGCAGGGAACGTGTGTCCCAGGAGGGTACTCAGGACCCAGACTGGCAGGTGTCACCCAGAGCAACGGAGCCCCTGCCCTTCTGGACCAGTAGCTGAGAGCCAGAGGGATCATCCAAGCACCTCAAAAGGCCATTGAACTGAGCTTGCCATCTCCATTGACTGCAACAGCAGCCACTTGAATTTAGATGTATTGAGTTTAAATTCATTACAAGGCTTTTAAACAGCCTAAGTATCATCTGCCCACAACCATGCCTGCTGCCCCTAAAGCTGGCACAGACATGCTGTCTGACTCACTGCAAGGTGCTGAAGGAGATTTTTATTGTCTTTTGCTGAGGAAATTTCCTTCCAGCTGAGGGAAGTTTCCTTCCTGAGGAAGTTTTCTTCACTGAGAAGTCAGGCGGATGCCAGAGAAAGGAGAGTGCAGGCACACAGAGTTATACCTGCACAGCGTCAGTGAGGGTGCACACCAGTGCCGAGAGGGTTTATCACTCTGAAAGACATTAGCCTTGGTGTTCCCCACCATGTTCTCAGACTTCAGATTCCTTGCCCTGTTGTGCCCTGCCCTGACGGAATGGTCACACCCCTTACACCAGCTCTTGTGCTATTTCGGTCATCTACTGAGCTAAGTGAGATCCCCAACACAGCAGAAAGCCATTCACTTCGTTGTCAAGAAAATGTTCTGCTAGCTCAGCAAGTTGAATTAGCTCAACACAACATCAGGTGAGCACCAGGAAGTGGGGAAGTAAGGCCAAGAAAGGAACCCTTTCTCCCAGCTGGTTTGAACCTTCACTCTAACAGCTGCTATTGTTAACTAAATTTAGGTCTGATACATCATTTTCCCTTAATAGAGAGGAGCCTGGGGAGCAGGATCTGCTGCTTGTGACACGTTTGAGTGTGATCCTGCACAACAGAGCTGTGACCTCTCTCTGCATTATGATAACAAATAGTAAGAGCTGGCCTTTAATTGTGAGCACATCTGGACTCTCAAAAGACTTGCAAAACAATGACATGCTTAAGCTGTAATGACAAACACTACCTCAAGGTAAAGCAGGCTAACATAGGAGAAACATTAAACAAGGGATGTTTGTGCTCCCAAGATTAAAGATATTAAATTGGCTTACGAAAAGTACATTATTTTTCCAGTTTTACTTACATGCACAAACAAAAGCACAAATGTGCTTCTAAGGCTGAAAGGACTCAGTGGAGCTCAAAGAAGAAAGGGATACATCAGAAGAGAAAATCTCTATATCAAGCTGGATATAAGAGAATCACTCACTTTAAAACAATAACTACAATAATTATTTCTGAGAAGATTCTTCTGATTTGGCTGGGAGGGGTGGGGTAGGGCAACGGTTATTTATTTTCCAGTGAAGTTTGGGATTTGTACTAAATTACACACAGGAGGAAGACTGTTCTGTGAAAAAAAGTTAATGTGCCCTTCGGCAGTAATCCAGCACCAATTGCAATAGAGACCATATCCTTCAACTTCCCTGGGCATTTGTGTTCACAGTTCAGTGTAGTGGTGGATGTCCACCCAAACAGCAATTTAAGTGAAGGCTGAACACCTGATGTGCAGGCACAAGCTTTCTTCTATTGCTCTGCAAAGTCAGAAGTTGAGCAGAGTGAAGAGCTATGGGTACAGCAATATCTTGAAATATTACAGCATCAGAATCTATAAAGCATGGGCCCAAAGGAGCACTGGACACTGCTGTCAGCACGGTCATTCACTTCAAGGTGCTTTAGATTAGGCCCAAGAACTAATCTGAAGAGACTCTGCACAAGCAGGACTACTAAGCAGTAATGTCTCCTTTAGTGGAGTTTCCAGGTGCCCAAAGAGTGCCCAGATACATATACTTCAGGGTCTGCATGCCATTCAAAATATTTTACTGCTTTTTCACGTAAGTTTTTCAGATAAATGTAATACATGTAAGAAATCATCTGTAAGTGTATTTTTATAAGAGTAGTACAACAAAACAGCTATGAATATTTCCTTTGTGTAGCAACAAACTAGCCTTCACTTGGTAGAATGGCTGTCTGCAAATGTTATCATTATTTTCTGACTGTGGTGTCTCTGTCATGCTGGTTTTGTTTCCTTTACTTCAGTGTTTGCTATTGTATTGCATTAATGTAATTCCACAGATCAAAACAACAACAAAAAATTCCTGGGACACTACCATAGAATAAGGAACTTCAAGAAAAAATACTGGTTTTAAGATACAAGGAAGTAAGTGAAGGTTCATGGTCCACCAAATACAGACTGCAATCAGCAGAAACCAATGTGAAATCACCTACGTGTGCTCCAACAGTGGTTTGTAACTGAGAGGAGGCTGAAGAGCAGCTGGGCTTTCTGCTCCTGCTCATTTAGAGGAGAGGATTTGCCTCTCTAGACCCCTAGTAATGAGGGCATATTGATAAGAATGTGGGAGAATGAATCAAAATCCACTGGATCTCTCTCTTTTCCAAGTAAAAGCTACAAAGTCAGCTAGAAGACAGTTCAACAGGGCTAACATGAATCCTGATGATTGAGTAATACAACATGCTCATCTTTATTGAAACAGTCGGTCAAATACCTGTAAATGTCTAAACAGTACTGTACTCAAATGTAGACAGCAGAAGTCTGAGATTAAAAATTATGGTGATCCCTGAATAAGCGTTGAGTCCTTGTAATTCCCAGATGGACAGGGTATTGCATTACAAAGTCAGAAACTAGAGGGACTTAGGTCTTCTTTTGAGAAAAAAGGCATATGTTTCAGTGGAAACTGAAGACTGTAAGACTAGACCAGGTAATTATTACTAGGGTTAGTTTTGCCCTGGTTAGAGCATCCTAAAACACAGCCTTCGCTGTTGTTAGCTGCACTTACACTGTGCTCAGTGTTTGGGATTCTGGGTGTTGTCCAGTATTCTTCTGTGCTGCACTAAACCAAGCCAAGCTGTCCCAAGGCATCTCTTCAGTGAACTTGCCTGTTTCTCTTGACACAGGAACTGTGACTAGGTAGTGGGAATTGTTACAGGGACTCTGGCCACAAACAGATGTTCTCTGCCAGGCTTGGTCATGTCAGCTGAAGGTTTTCTTATTCCTAGGTGCTCAGTCCTGTTCATCCATTGGAGGAATGTCTTCAGATGAAGCCATGAAGGGTTCACTCAAACCGTTTAAGCTGCTCCAGACAAATGTGTATGAAACAGATAAGAAAACACATACACTGCAGAGCCTTTAGAGTGGGAACTCAACATGCCCAGGCAGCAGGAGCTAGACATTTAGATTAGGCAGTAGAGCTGCTCACACGGTGAATGCCTGGCCCTAATATCTGTCATCTGTGCAGGCAAGTAGCCCCCAGGAGATGAATTTCTGGGCTGAATCCACATAAGCAACCAGCCCAACCCTGCCATTCTGCACCAAAACCACCATCACGCTCAAGGGAAAGAGGGCAAAGAACATCTGATTTTGGTGGATAAATGCCATACTGGATATAGAACAAACAATTAAAATACAGGCTGAATTTAAGTCTAGGAGGCAGACCTAACTCAGTCTCAACTACATATATCACATTTTAAAAAAGGCCTTTAGGACCCTTTGTGAACCCTGGGACCAAGAACAACGACCAGTATGCATGTCTAGCATAACTAAGAATATAGTTATCTTTAGTTAAAATAAGTAGACAGAAGGATGCCAGAAAGTTCTTGATTTGGGAAGGAATATTTGAGAGATTATACAGTCCACATAAACCTAACTTTCAGTGACAAAATTTTCAATTATTGGTCACTTATTATCTCATGAGGAATTAAAGTTTAAAGTTGATTTGAGTGTTTACCAACATGTCATATTTACTTTCTGTTGTGCAGTTATCTTAAGTTAACCTAAGACAGGCTCTAATTTTTTGTATTTCATAAACAGGCACAATAATACATTGAATACTGTAATTAAAACATGAGAAAATATTCACTCAAACCCACATTTTTTTGAAAGGTCTTTGCAAAAACAAATGACATTTGATCAGATTTTTACACTTAATAATTAGCCTGGCCTTAAAAGCAATTGACAGTGAACCCTTAAACTATATAAACTATATAAATAGTTGTAACCCACTGTTGTGATAGCTATGAATTACAAGAATTTGACCTTGTGATTCAATGGTGTGATGACCCAGTGCTATGTAGAAAAGCTGCACAAGAGGCTTTTTCTCCATACATAATGATTATTGCAGATTTATGAGTTATGCTTCCACTACACATAACTGGCTTACTTCTGTGATGAGGCTCATGAGAAGTGCAGACTTTCACAGAGCACAGGGAGCGGGGAGGGAGAACAGCCCCACCCATCACTAATTACTAACTTAATAGGCATGATTCCCATCCCGCTCTCTTGAAACAAATCAACTGAAGGGAAAGAAAGCCATCTCTGGTCTTACTTTTCAACTCCTGAGGCTTTAAGCCTGAGCTCATATCACACCCTGCAAAAAAACCTGCAACATGGCACAACATTTGAAATTAGGAAGAAGAGCTAGATCTGGTATAAACCGGATGACTTCTGTTAAACCAAGCAGTCACAGCTCATACTTGGATTTGCTCTCAGCTTCTAGGCTCTTATTTATATCCAGGGGTATAATGATCAATAAAATAGCATGTAAACTGCCCTTTCCAGTACACAAAAGTGCCACACTCTCTGTATCAGAAATGGTCAAACTCTGCTTACTTGCATTCACCATCCATTATCCCACACCTTTGGGAAGAAGAATATAATTAGACTGATTTCTCTCTCTATTTAAGTCATGATTCAAACATAATTGTTTATTCCCGCAAGTGACCTGGGGATTGCTTCATATTTTGCACAAGTTACTTCTTTGCTGTTACTTGGATGCAGCCTCATAAACATGAGTAAATTATTAAGACTATTCGTTTCTCAAGGAAAAAATGCAGACTATGCAAATTCAGCTGCGAACTCTCTCTTGAAAATCTCAAACATTTTACCGTTAAAAATTACACACCGCCTATAAATTAAGGGACAAAAATTGATTTTTTAAAGGTATGCAGGCTAATACCTTACAGAAACAGGAAAATTCTTTAAAACTCCTATAAAAAACAATGAGAGCTTTGTCCCTGACAAATTGATCAAGGATTCTGCCAACTAGTAAGTTATAAAATAGTAGAGACTGTTTTGATAAAGAGTGTCATGACTCTCTAGATCATAATATTTTTCAAAGCAACACTAAAACAATATGTTTAAATGAAAAGGAACATTCTTCCCCATATTTCTTGACAGCAACATAGCATGTTTGGTTTACTATCTTCAAAATCCATATGATTAGTAACTTTGTTTCTCTTTGGTTAAAACTAAGAAAAACTATAACCCAAGACTACCAAGCAGCTGTGAGAAATGGCAAAATATGTGGCAGTGGGACAAATGATTAGTCTTCAACTTGATCTCACAATTACATCATAATAGGTGACATGATTGGATACGTTACAGCAATTGAAGTGATGAAAAGTGCACATTCATCCCCTATATGACTCTCATTAGAGTTACACCCAACTGCTGCTATTGTAGTGAAGGAGGCTGCCTATCTCTTAGCATCCAATTATCCCATAGGCATTCCCTGCCAATGTTAGTAAGAGTCCTGCTATCACTCCCACTCAGACAAGACCTATAGTTCTCTCTGCTGTAAAGACAAAATTCTTCAAACATGTTGCAGTTTAGTTTTCTCTCCCAGTATTTATTGCCTGTAATTTCTTCTTCCATATTCTTAAGGTCTAAGAATATCTATGGTTTCTCCCCGCTAGGGATTTTTGCTACAAGTATATTTGCATAATGCTACTGTATGGTTCCAACTCATCCATATGGGTGAGGGCAGTGACCTATGCTAGGGCAAGTTAAACTGTTTCTTTTATCAGGATATTTTTTTCCTGTCTGGTTGTTACCTCATGTTTGCCTTAAAGTACTAATGAAACACTCGGTCAGGATATCCTCTCAGGTACTTGCTCAGAACGACTTAAAAAGCAGAAATGTTATTTTACTAACTCCTTCGGTCCTGTGCATTTTCACACCTGGAGAGAGATGCTTACAGTAAGCAAAGATGGAAGTTGCTAACATGAACTTCAACAGAACCAAAGCTTGCTCTGAGAAGGAGAGCTCTAGTCCCACAGTTTACTACAAGGGCATAAGACCATTTTTGCAACAGTAGTTAGATGAATATCCAGAAACCCAGAGCAGTCCTGGAGGGCAGTCTGTCTCCCACTGGTTTAATGGTATGCAGACCTTAACAGAGCGTAGTGTTATACAGGCTGAAATGTCTTTGCTGCTTCATGGGCATGGCCTTAGCCTTCTAATCATAAAAACACAGCACAGTGCACTGTGTCCATTAAATAGTCTACATATACAGAATAACTCATATGTGCTTCAAGGAACTTGCTAAACTTTCTAAGCCATGCCACCAGCCTAGCAGCAGCTCTGACTTTGCTGTAACCTAACCATTGTTAACAGAGAGAGCTCCTTGCAAATCATATACAAATATTGAATCTAGACACATCTTAGGCTTTTACTTTCTGGTTTTTTATCTGACTTTTTTATACAACCCCCACATACACTTCTGGCAGAACACTGTACCTGAATACACAAAGATGAGCAACCAGAGCACTTTGCTCTCAGCTTTATCCTGTAAATCCATTATACCATTTACTTTGCCCCAATGAAAATGCAAAACCCGGGCCCATGTATAAAGGCTGCTAAGAGGCCTCTCTATCTGCAAGCTATCCTTCAGCTAATGAAGAGGTTAACATACCTCTCAATGTCTAGAACTGCTCTTGTGCTTTGCAGTTTGTAACCTCGGGTCCTCTCCACCTAATTGTGCTTTCCACTCCTCCTCCTTCTTTTATAAAGTCAGCTAAGAAAATGCTTTCTGCTTACTAAGAACAGGAACTTTCCTGTTAACTACTCAAAAGCAAGGCTGCTCCCATAAGATGAAACTTAAACATTTTTGTATATATTATGTTTTGGGCTTCTAATTTTTTTTTTTTTCCTAGAACACGTACAGAACAAGATGCTTTTGTATATACAGTGCCAAGTTTGCAAGATAAGTTTAGGTGACTCTTCAGTGTGGTTTTCTTCCTCCCCTGCCCCTTGCCCCAGACAAACTAGTAGTTTATCAACACACAGGGCATGCAAGGACTCCATCAGATTATTTAGGTCTCCTTACAAGCTGCTCTTTCAATGCTTGTTATGTAGAAGTATGCAACAGTATATAAAAAGTTTAGGTTAAGAAGGTAAATCCATGAAGCTAGAGACTGTATAAATCTGTAAATGAAACCTAGGTATGTCTTCACCATACTGATAAACCACCTTCTAAGGGATTCTGAGCTGATTTTGTCCTGAAATCCTCTCTTGCTGTTCATCCTGAGGCCAGAGATCTGTGGAGTAAAAACTGAATTTCTCATGTGCGGGTGGCTGCATAGTAAAGGTATCCATATAAGGAATACTAGATGACACACATTACCTAGTTGTAGGTGACTCAGTTAATACCATTTGCATTAAGCACAAAATGGTCCTAACTCAGTATGCTTGGAAAACTGCTTGTAAAGGAAGGAAGGACACATACTCATGATAAAAAGTAGCCCATTCATGCTTGGGTGAATTACATCTCTTCCAAATTAAATCAGTGTTAGCTATGAAAATCAGCTGCATTAAGCTGTCAGGGAATTCTTCTGTTGTGAAGCTCCCATTGTATGACAACTTATTAGTCAGGCTCAATGTATGATTTCTTTCTGGACTAATCTTTTGCCTTGACTTGAAGCTCTTGCCTTTAAAACTGTATTTATTCAAAAGCTGGTTTTAACCTTCCTCCATACAAAGGGATATCTGGAAAAGTGCACATGAACCAGTCTAGCAATGTGACAGGGGTTACACAAGTCCTCGAATAATAACTTTCAGAGCTATAGACTACTTCATTCTTCTTAATGATTATTTAATCTTGGAAGCTGACAGTACATTCTCTGCCTACAGCATATTGGAAACTGACAGGGAGATGGTATGGTAATGTGAATTTAATAGCAAAATAAATAATACAGAAGCTACTGCACTGATTGCGTTATTATTATCATCCTATCGAAGTCAATAGGAAAGCTGTGCTTCCAACACCTGCAAGACACGCAGAGTTTCCATGGGAGCGTTATATTCATTTGCAAGAAGAAACACGTAGCCTTGGACAAGCAATCAACTCCTCCTGAGCCCTGGGTGATGAGAAGTTTGAAAAGACAGCCTGCATGCCCTACCTTCAACCAGTGCTCTCCTGTACCAAGCATGAACGGAAAACAAATACCACTCCTGGACATTTTATAGCCCCAGTCTCAAGGGCATGACTTATCATTTTACTATGAATCATTGAAAAAAAACCAACTGTGAATGAAATTATTCTTTATCTGTCCAAGACGTCACTGCCAAGCCTCCAGTGCTCACGAGGAGGAAGCTTCCTTTCACAGTATATGCCAAGCTAACTTCCTCCTCACTTTGAGCCTCCTAAAGGTGTGTGGCAGGCAAAAGCCATTTTGGCCTTCCAAGGCTGCCAGCTTGCCTTTACCAATTACCAGCCACCCAAATTCTGTGGAGAGCTCAGCACAAATGACATTAACTGAAAACTCCATGGCAAATCTAATGTTTTGCACATTAAATTGCCCAAGCTCACCAAAACCAGCTTATTGCAGCACTGCTTCACTAAGATTACTTTGGATTGACCTGTAGGACTGTTCTCTCACTACTTATGATGTCTTAACAAATACAACTAGAACCTGGCTCTATTTTTAGAAAATATATTCTAGTTCTCAGTTGATGGAATACAAATCAGTACAGTTCCCAGTACCAATCCGTGTATGACTGACTGGTTTGGATTGACTGCTGAGACTGATACAAAACAATGCACACTCTTATGTTCTTCTCCTGCTTTTCAATAACAGCAAATCTTTCAAAGATGATATATGCTTTACAACATATATATTGTCCTGTTCAATTTGCTCCCTCAGGTTTTCATTTATGTTGAGTCTCATTTGTAGGTTTTGAACCAGTATTTGCTATTGGAAAAACTATTTTCTAAGACTACAATATTTTCACCAGTTCTGAAGGTTTTTTTAAATCCAGTCTTGAGGCTGTCACAGAATTTGACTTTCTGGCCACTTCCTCTTCATAATCACCCTCATTTGTATGGATTTGTTCCTGACAATCTGTGAGACAAGTACAAGTGCAGGCCACTTTTGTTCACATGGACACTCTCCTCTTTAAAAACCTCTCAGCCTTCAGAGCCTTGAAGCCAGTGACCCATCCCAGCCTCCTTCAACCAGAAGGATGCTGGTGTTCATTGGCAAAATCCAGTGAGGATTAGTCTGTCCACCAACTTGCTGCACTAATGAACACTCTTTCTGTTTTACACCATGTCTGATGTTTTAGTCTAGATTTTAAACTCTCCTTTGCAAAGAAGGGTAAGTCTCAGATACTAACAACGTGTGTTAAATACATATACCAAGAATATAATGTACTGGGTACGTGGTAAAAAATATGCCTGATCACATATGGTGTCTGAAAAGTTAAAAAACAGACATTAACACTTACAAAACAAGAGCTCAATTAGAATAAAGGTTTACTAAACTTGACTTTTTCTAACATAAAATCTAACAATTTTATCTCTATGACATAGAAGTTAATTCTGTACTTCATTTTAGCATAGCAGCACAGTATTTCTGACCTGCCAGCAGCGTGAATCCACCTGGCTCACAGCAACCAATCCCCAGAAAGACTGTATAGAGTCAGACAGACTACCTTCAATTCTCCAGAATACTTCTAAAAGGCCAGCCGCTGGGACTTGCTTGATATGTGGGTCTCCTGCAGTTGCTGGCACTGTTCCCCTACCATGCACCTGCATCCCTCCCCATGCCACAGGTCTTCTCCAGAGACAAGGCAATCCCACCCAGACAGAAGGATGCACATAGCATCGTTAAAAGCCCTGCAATTTGCAACCCTGCATGGAGATACCCTCCCAGGACCAGGTTACAGGAGCGAGAAGCCCCATCACGACCTGAGCTGTGCTGAAGGTGCCGGACACTCCCGCTTGCCCCGTCCGGCTCCGCTGCCCACCGGCCCCACTCGTGTCCCTCTCCCTCGCAGTCACCCCCACGACCCTTCTCGCTGTGGCAGCGGGAGCGACGCCCGGGAGTTAGCCTGCAAACGACAAAGCAATCCTGTTTCCTTAAAAACGTACATGCATATATGTGTGTGTATATATATATGTTGGCATGTACACGGCCTGCCAAGTTCGGGGGCTCGCAGGCGATGTTGGAGGTTGCAGGGTTTTGGGGGAGCCCCCCGACCCCGGCGCAGCACCCCACAGCGCCGGAGGGTGGGGGAAGCAGCACTCGGCGAGGGGAGGGGGCGGCGAAGCCGCGCCGGCCCCTCGGTCCGCGGCAGGAGGAGGAGATACCCCGCGCGGCAGCCCAATGGGAATAGTGGCGCTTCCCCTTCTCCCGTTTCCTCTCTCCACCCCCAGCCCCGGGCCGGGGAGGCGGGAGGCGGCAGCGCTGCAGCCCGGGCAGCGGCCAGGCGTGGGGCCAGAGGCAGCCCCGCACAGCCCCTTCCCCGCCCCCGCAGAGACACCTGCGGGGGGGAAGGATGCCGGGAGGTGCCCGCCCCCCTCCGCGGGAGCGCGGGCTGGCCGCGGAGCCGCCCCAGCGAGGAGAAGGAGGAAGAGGAGAGGAAGAGAAAGGAGCAGGAGGGAAGTGGGGAAGTTGTGGCTTGGCCGCCCCGCCGAGAGCCGGAGCCATGGGCGCCGCCGGGGGGCCGCGGGCCGCCCCCTCGCTGCTGCTGTCGCTGCTGCTGGGAGCCTCGGCCCCGCTGTGGCTGCGGGCGGAGACGCTGGGTGAGTGCGGGGCGGGCGGGCAGAGGGGCGGCCCCGGGGGGCTCCCTGCGCCGGGCCGAGCCGAGCCGTGCCGTGCCGGGGGATTGGCCCCGCCGGCCTCGCCTCGCTGCTCTGCGGGAGCGTAGCCTGAGCTGCTCTTAGGGCTGTATATAGTTGACCTGGTTAATCCTCGCCGGGTTTATCCCCGTGTCTGAGTAGCTGCGAGATTAAAGTGGTAACCGGCCTTACGGTAAATGTATATACTACGTCTTTCTTGATCTTTGTTAATTAGGGTTTTGTTCTGGTTTTGGTTTTTAAACAAGTCAAATGAGCGGCGGCAAAGTCTCCCGCGAGTTGCGCGCAGGCGGCAGGGAGCGGCCACCGGGGCGCCGGGCTGTGGGCGCGCCTCGGCAGCGCCCGTGGGAGCCCCGGGCACACCGGCAGCGTCTGCTCCGGCACGGACAGGGGCACGGACAGGGACAGGGACAGGCATCCCCTGGCCCACAGCTGGGCGCAGGCAGCTCTGCTCACCCCCTGCCTCGCTGAGGAAGAGAAATGTCCATGCTCGCGCCGGGACAAAGTTTTCGTGGGAATCTCAAGGGGATCTTACTAGCCCTTTTGTGATAGTGCAGCTTGTTGCAATTAGGGCGTAGGTACTATTCTCTTTAGCCTGTGTTTTTATGCGGCTCACGGTTAAGCTTCCTGTGTAAATTACAAGTATAGTTGACATCTCCTACCGAGGAGTTGAAACCTTTTGGCAGTGGCATTGCATGGCCTGATGCATGTATCTTAGAAGAGTTCAGTGATAGCTACCGATAAAATAGTTAATACTGGAAGCAAAGCATCATAAGGGGCTTGACAATGCATTCAGATAAATTAAAAGTTCCCCTATTAGTGTTCCAAGTTGGCTGCAAATTCCAGAACTCAGTGCTGTGCATTAGCTTTGCATACAGGCAATGGTATAAAGTACTTTGGCTGGATTATACCTGTTTTCCCCATAACCTTCTTTTAACAGAGATTTCTGATATGGATCTCCACAGATGGGAGAGCTTGGTGTGAGTTGTGTTGCCTTTCCACCTGCCAACTTCATGGCAGCTTTACTATTCTGTCCTCAGCATGCTGGGACTCCTATTTGATATGTTTCAGGAAAGATACTTTACACTCTTTTCATTAGTGTTTGGAGAGGGTTTTTGTTTGTCTCCTCTCTTACCAAAGTTTGCCTCTCAGACAGTGACATTAAGAAGAAAGTCATTCGAGGAGTGAGTGAGAAATAGGTTGCTGGGATTCCTGAGCGTTTTGGTGTGTATGTTAATATAGAGCAGTATGAATGTCCTTCCTTGTCTGTATTCCCAAATTAACTGGTAAAAGCATTTATGTTGTATTCATGGTAAAAACATTTCTACTATCAAACCAACAACATGGAAACACAAGTAATATCTTGCCTGGTTCTTTTTGGACCAAACTCAGATTTACTAGTCTGTCCAGTGTCTAGAAAGCAGAAAAGTTGTTGATCCTCTGCCCCTCCTTTCATTTCTCCTCTGGGGACAGTTCTTCTATGTGTTTGTTTATTACTGTTACTCTATAAATTAGGGGCTAAGTGTTCTAAAGTCACACTAGTGGAGAAAGGAGATAAGGATAAGTGGATACAAACTTCCTGTTAAACAAGCTTCTTGACTTGATTTAGAAGTTGTAATGGAGCAGGAGGAGAGCCAGAATCAGGCTCGAGTTTCAGATAATTCTCTATCTCCTCACCAGTAGTGTCTCCCATCAGCTGGTTCAAAGAAAGATGTGCTCGTTTAAATATATTGATTTTAAAATACCAATTTTTTTAAAATGAAGTAGTACATTTTTCTGACCTCTCATGAGCTGGCTGCACAACCTGCAGCCTTCACCTTCCCCTTAATTATTTTCTTGAGGTGTGGTACAGAACAAGGATGAAGAAGCTGTTTTAGCTTCTCTTCTTTTAATTTAATTTCAAATTAAGGAAAGACCCCTTTTCTCACTGTTGGTGACTTCAGAGAATGGCTCGTGTCTGAGTGTGACTGTGCAGAGTCCAGGTGTCAGCTCTCTTTCTGTTCTTGAAAATATGTTAACTGTCTGTGTTGTCCCAGGACATCTATGAACATGGAATTTTGTTGTCCATAGAATGATGATAGGAAAGGCTGAGCATTTAGGGAACTGATTTTAACTAGAAATATTTATAGCCTTAGAAGGTCTAACCTGGGGACAAATACTACATTGTGACTGTCCATGATTAATAAATAGTTTGGGGATTTATAGTAGAAGGGGGTTCTTTTCTCTTTTTATTTTGCTGTACACTTACCTTCTCTTGAGGTTTCAGTTCTTTGCTGACAATTACAAAATATACTTTATTCCCCACCTGCCAACCTCACACAGCTGTACCTGACCTGGTATCTCTTCTAAAAATCTCTCCCTTTGGTTAGAACCTAAGAATGGAGGCAAAGCTGAAGCCATTATCTTTGCCTTTCACCATTCCCTGTTTTTCCTTCTGGTGTTGTTGAGAAGACCTTGATCCAAGTAATTGTGGGCAGCAGAAATCAGAGTTGAGTCTGAGTATTTCAGAGTTTTCATTCATTTTCTATCACATTTCCTGCCAGTAGGACTTTAAAATTATCTGAGAGTTGTTTGTTTGTTTGTAGGAAGGCATAAGAGGAATAGGGATTTTAATCTATTAAGAACAAGATTGAAGCCACTGCTCTTGCTGTACCTCATTTATTTTCACTTCAAATAAAGCACAGCTATGAAACTAGTTCATGTAGGATTTGCAGATCAGCATCCAGAAGTGAGCTTTGCTTGCAGTATTCCTGTATCTGTTGCCAGTTGCACCCAGTGCCCAGTGGCCAGAATTGACGGGCAGTCGACTTTTAAATGTTTTGAGGAAAGGCTGCTATTTAATGTGACAACAGTGTATCCAGTAATTATGAGAGATTATGCCTGTTCTCGGGGGCTTGCACAAAACCCTTCCCCAAAGAATACTGGTGTGCTTATCCACTTTGTATGCCCATTTCCAGCAGTTTGCAATGCAGATTGAGATGAATTTTTCTTGGACCCAGCATTCCCACCACCACACCTCCCCCCGCCACCCTCCAGTTTCTGAATATAAGTGATTGGTAAATTTTCAGTTTGTTTGCGTTTTGTCCTTATGTCTGTTTCCTTCCTTGGCTCTCTCTATCTTGCCTTGGGAATGCTGACTAGAATTGCTAAAGAGGGAGGCAACAGTTTTCCAGTTGCAGTTCATAAGCAATGCATGTACCCACTACAAGAAAACTGCAATGTTTTCAGTCACACAGACTTTGCTATAAATAGCTCTAAACTCTTTATATGTACTTCTCTTTAGTTTATGAGGGGATGTATTTCAAACAAAATCAGATACAGGGAGGCTGACAATGCAGGCAGAAAGAGATGCTTTGGGAAAGTTGTTACCTGCATGGCTGTTGAGTCATATTTAATGAAAATAATTTGTTGACTTGCATATGCATTCATTTATATTTATCATAACTGTGTCACCTTTAGTCTACTTGGGTTACTATAAAAACTAGTTTGAAACAATACCAATTTTGAGAATTCTCACACTACTGTATAGAGATGCCTAAGGTACCTTGTCAAAACCATCTTGGGGACCAGTAGTATAGTTTTGAAAGCCCATCTAAGTTAACACACCGTGCTGAGTGTGGTCCTGTGTGGTGGCAGGCACTGGCATCCTCAGCATAGACATCACTGTAGTTTGGGGCTGGCTGTATCGCATCAGATGCTCTCCTGTGGCATGTACTCATCAACACATGGGTTTGCACCATCTGCTAAGAATAAAACAAGCCAGACAAAATCCAAATAAAATCCCTCTGACTGGATTCAGTGGAATGGTGTTGGGTCCCAAGTAACTGCAATAAAAAATATTAATAGCAATGCATAAGAATGAGCACACAACTTCCCCAAAAGGTTTAATTAGTGTTACAACTGGGAGTGGGAAACTTCAAACTGGGACAAGCTAATAGTGATGTTTAAATAAAAAAGGATAGTGGTTTGACTAGTTTTAAGAGTATACAGGTATTTTCAATTTTGCTTTCAAAAGAAATTACAAACTACCTAATTAAACTGATTTTTGTCTGTGAAAATTGTGTGAGTGTTAAAGCCACATTTTTGAGGTTGGCTCTTGTACATAGAGAGGCTGCCAGTAGTTATGGTTAGGATTGTTGGTCCTGTGTAATTAAGCCTGGGAGCTGAGTATTATGATGAGGAAACATTTTTGTCTTTCCATTCCCTCTCTCCCTGTCTCCTTTTTTGACAGAGACAGGGCTTGCTTCTCAGGAGTTTCCTCCCAAGATGTAAAGGCTTAATTTGGTGGTGATGGAACTTTCTCATCCTTCCTGAGTAAGAATTTTCACTCCCAGCGTGACTTTACTTGTTATTTCCATTCCACCGATGGGACAGGGTTGCTGTCTTGTATGGCAGCAGTTTCCTTGGTGGCTGCTCTGTTCTGCTCCCCGACACAGGCAGAGGGAAGGACAAGCATGCCCATGCTGTGCAGTTCTTGCTCATCTCTAAAGAGCTTCAGTAAAGGTGTTTTCAAGCATCATGATGAGGGACAGGGGAATAAATGGGAAGAGCACAACAGGGCAAGGCTAGAAATTCAGTCCCCAGTCCTCCTACAGGACCAGAATCTTCTTAATTTTTATATTTATCCCACATTCAGGCCCAAGCTGCTTCTGTAATAATCGTAGTGTTCATCAGGCATTTAGTAAAGCTCTAAAACATTGTTTCTTCCCTCAGCTGTGGCAGAAACCTTGTATCCATCACAGTTTTATTCTGGGATGTTCAAGTTTCTGGCACTTCCACCACAAATTGTTCAACAATATTGGATTTCAGTCTAATGCTTTCACATTAAAGTTGAAGTCATATTGATGTCATCTTCCAGATGTTCATGTCTACTGAATAAAAATTGTGTTTATTTTTTTTATTTCAAATTGCAAAAACACATGGGGAATTCTGGATGTGATTCCTCATACTATACAAAGGTCTGTGTGACCTGTCAGAAATCAAACAAAACTTTTCTTTATGGAGTAGCAGGAGAGACTTCATAAAGCTGAAGGCATAGGTGGATTTCTTCACCCACAGGAACAGAATGGCCTTTGTGTGCCTGAGCCTTGTTGTTGCAGCTGCGGTAACTGCGCAGAAGGAAAATGTTTGGATTCTGCCTGAGACTACTTGTGTATTGCTCTGGTGCCACACCAGGTCTGTGTTGGTGTGTTGCTTTCACTTAATAGTTAGCTATGCTTCTTTAGTAAACTGAGCTCATAACAACAACAAAAAGTCTACTTTGTCTTCCAGGTATGAAAAGACATTTTAACCAGTAAAACAAGTTCAGGTATCCTATGGGCCCTCCTCCACTGGAAGGCTTTGACAGCAAGGTCCATGGCTCACACTGGAGTGGTTGTCCTCCCTGCTGTTTCAGTTTTCTCCCAAAGACACAGGATTGTATTATCTCATGTTTCTTGTGTCAGCATTCTACAAAGGCATCGAAGTTGAAATGCCTATGAGCTAGAGAACTGAAGGTTTTTTGGATGGTCATAAGTGTCAACATTTTCAAATTCAAGGATCAGCACTCACCAATCTGCTGGTACAGACAGAAGAGGCGTCTTTAAACTCATGGTCCTTGCTAGTGCTTGTGTTTTGAAAATTATTCTGCTATTTTTTTTAGATGAAATTCAGTCCCTGTGTTCTGTAGGTGGAAAGCAAAATAAAACTATCAAAATAAATTGAGCAGTTACACTGAAGTATTCACTCTTGAAATGAGTGAAAACTGTTCAGACCTTTCTGTTGTATCCTGTTTCAAAACTTGAGAACATGACTTTGATACTACTGCTAATCAAAAAAATCAAGTGAAAATGTAATCATGGAGTTTCAGTGTATCTGATGTACACAGAGTAGCATAAAATATACTCTTCTGTGCTATTTTCCACATCCTCTAGCAATTACCTTTTATGCAGTCTCATATTAATATGCCACAGAAGACATAGAAATGATGCCATGGGCCATGTGTGGTGCCACAACCAACACTATAGTACTTAAGAAACGGTGTAGCTGCTTTCCTCTCTATTTTTTAATTTAAAATATCTTTCACAGCAACTATCTGTAACCACAATGAACTAGAGACATCACAAAATTTACTGGTTTATGGAGCTTCTGCATGTCCCATTCTGGTTCATATCTTGATGATAAGTATCATGCAGACTGGTCGTGTGACAATTCTGATAAAAGGCATTTCTTGCTTTCAGTACTTCAGATCAGAATAGTTCAGTTCACCTTAATCGAGTTAATCTTTGCTTCCACTTCTACTGGAGTTGCAAGAAACTACTTGTTAGTTTGCAATAGCCATGGAGGAAATAGCTAGTTTCCTAGATGTTGGGTTTGCTGAATCAAAAGACAAAACAAAAAAATGTATCTTGCTGATAAATGACAATTACTGTTTCCATCACAAACCAATTCATTTTCTCTAGAGACATTTGTTGGTTTATACCTTGAGGATAATGGGGTGTTTGCATAATTTGCTTTCAGAAAAGTTGCATGCCTTCTGTTGTACTTTCTTAGTAACAAATATTCTACCTAGATGTACAGGTATAAAAAGTGAATGCATGATTTTTCAAGTAAGCCAGGACAGGTTTGATTTCAAGAAAACAAGACCACCTTACATCATACATAACTTTCTATTCCTTGACTTGCCTCACACTAAGAAGTGAATTACATATTAAAATAAGGGGAGTGTGTAGTTTTATTCTATCGTGTTCAGCCATTTCCTCTTGCTCAAATTAAAACTGTTTTGAAATCTTGCCTTCCCACCTGCTCCTGTAACTGGAACAGCTCTGCTTCAGCCTCTCCTTACCGTGGTGTCTCTGAATTTCATGTCCCTGTGGGTTTGTCAGTCCTTAGCACTGCTGTGAATATTCCTATTCCTGTGCAACCCAATATTCGAGTCTGGCCCTGAGATTGCAGCATATGTTTCCCACACATTCCAAATTTGGTGCAATATACTGTAAGTTAATCTCCAGTAAAGCATAGCGAAGAGAAAAACCTGGGAAGAAAACAGATGGAGAAAGTAGAGCAAACAATTTGCATATATATGATATGACTCTCAGTTAAGATTAGCATTTCCTACTTTGCCTGAAAAACCCTTAATAAAAATCCAACTGCGTGTTTGCCTCAAATCAGCAGAATCAAAGGGGATGCCCTAATGGCAAAATGTCCCTCCAACCCAAGGGGAGCCCAGCAGAAGATGGGAGAGAGCTCCATCTCCTGCTGCAGCCATGTATCAATACACATTGCTGGGATGCTGTAGGCAGAGGGGCAGGGAAGAAAACTCTGTGGGATATTTGTTCCTCATAGACTTCATAATACTGAAGCATCAACAGAACCCTGAGTTACTCTGCATGGGTGGCTAATGAAGGAGCATGACTCTCTTCCCATTTATCTAGAGTCCTTCACAGTTCTTTCTGAGCATGCAGTTAAATGAAGTGCTTGGGAATGAACTTCTCAGTGCCTTCTTAGCACTTGAGGTGCATAATATGGGCATGTATCTCAAAATAGGCAGGTATTTATTGAGAAAACAATAAATAGCTTCCTTTTTGCAAAAAGGGGACCCTACACTTAAGATTCCTTGGAAATTTCCATACACGTGTAGCTTCATACTCCTATGAAGTGGTCATACACCTATTGAGGTGGTCAATCACAGCAATATGCCACCTTCATAAAAGAAAAACACAAATATTAAATGCAGCTATGCAGGAAATAAATAAATAAATTACAAATCTCTTTTGTTTCAGCAGTTAAAAAGGCATAGAAGTTTTCTCACACCCACAAGCACAAGAGTGCTGTATTTAGAGTGCTGAAAAGCAAATTCCAGCACTGAAACTTGCTTCTCTGGCGGACTACATTTGGATATACTGCCTGAGTCCTGGAAGCAGGGACTAAACCATACTTATTTTTGACATGTACTCTGGTACTGTCTGTCTTTCACAGATTGTGATGGAACCACATAGTGATACTGAAAATCAAAGGCAAACCTGGTTTGCTACTATTTGCATATTTAATAAGAGCAAAGTAAGAAAACTGTACGCTATTTACATTTTTGTATAAACCTTATTCCTTTTGTGTTTCAGGATTTTGTCTTTTACAGAATGAAGCAACTTCTTAATCCTGTGTACTCATAAATAATTTATAGGAAAGGAACCACCAGGCTGTAGCTGCTGGTCTCTTATTTTGCACTGTGATTTCTACAGTAATCTGATTTGTCTTCTCACTGAGGTCTCCTGCCAGGTACCACTAGGCTTCATTCTGATACAAGTCCCTCAAATGTATATGCAGATAAGATGGTTGCTTTCCAGAATGTTATTTTAAGTAGCAAAATTAATCAAGTTTTTTTGGATACTGGAGGAGTTTCAGTGTGTGAGTTTCTGTTTTGCATTTGTGTTAGTTTAAGTAAAACTTCACTACTTGTTCGGGTTTTGAACCTATATGCTGAGTGTAAAGTTCCATCTTCACTGAATATGGCGTTCTGTTGATGGAAGAAGTTGCTTAATATTAGATTTCCGCTTTCTTTTGACCTATTAGCAGTAAATAAATAAAAAGTCAGGTCTTGCTAGGTTTTTGTCTTTGTGAACTTCTGCAAAGGTGAGGGGTTTCTGGAGTAGTAAAGGCTGCCCAGGTCAGTTGTAGCAATCCAGCAAAGTCACTGCCATGTAGGTCAGCACAGCTGGAAAGATTTTCCTGGCTATTGACAGATGGCTATGCGTCAATTGCTAAAAAACACTTTAACTTTGAAAAAATGGTAGTATGGCTGTAAGCTACTTTGCTAGATAAGACATTTAGAAGGGTTGTCGGGGATTTTTTTCTATGCTTGATGATGTTAATCCAACTGGTTACCAAAATAACTTGTTACATGTTTGAGGGAAAGCATCTCCTGGGGCTGGCTGCAGGGAATACCCTGAGGAAAGCCAGCCCCCAACCACAGCCTGAATAGCTGTAGGGATGCATGGTGGGAATGTGTGATTTATGGAACCGCTGTGGAACCAGTTGGGGAGATCATTTGCTTCTTTCTCATTTTTACCTTAAGAGGGATATTACAGTAAATAATGTCTGTGAAGAGGAGGGAAAAACATGCTGTGGTTTGTTTTGCCTCCTTCTCCTTTTGCATCCCTTTGAAGTTGGTAAGTAAATAATTTGGACAACAAAGTCAGTGCTCTATAGTGTTCCTTTGTTTCTTCTGCTACTCTACCTTCCCTTCCTGCTCTCAGCCCTCCTGCCAGCCACAGCTTGGTTAGTTTGGGCAGCAAAATGGGTGTCCTCAGGAACTGCTGCAGCATAGAGGTTCAAATGTTTCCTGGGAGCCTAATGGAGTCAAACAAATTAAAATGCAATTCAAAGAAAATGTTTACACACTATTTGTTTTTCCCTTTGCAGTATGCCGTGCTGTGAAGTAAGAGACTTCTTCCCTTGAAAAGATATTAATACTAATTTAAAGGCCGTGGAAGACAGCAAGCACTATTTTGTTTTGCTGGGGTTTTTTTCAGATGATTATAGCCTTGCCTTAACTTTTAATGGTATCTTTCATTATTGTAAAATATTTTTTTGCTGTATTTACCAAATACTGTAAAGACATTGGACTTCTGGGAAAATCCTGCTGTGGATTTATATACTTTAGAATCAGGGCTCAGCTGGTTGCTTGCCTGGTGTAAATGGCATCTGCCCTGAATGGTGGTTTGTGAAATTCTCAAATACGTGGCCATTCTCCCATTGCCCCCATCGTGCCTGTGGCTCTGGGTCCTGGCACTGCTGGGGAGGAGGACTGGGGGTACTCACCTGCCCAGCAATGCCTCAGAATTGTCATGTTGCCCTGCATTTTACTTACCTGCTTGAGCTCATTGCCAGGAAAAGCACAAAGGTCTGACATCTCCCCATTCTCTGGAAAAGGGATAGGTTTAGGTCTCGGTTGCATGGAGTTCTCTCCCTTCTGTTGTAATGGCACAGTAAAGAGCTGATTCTTTTGACCCACGTTTGGCAGCAGAGAGGTTAGAGATGAAGTACTTAACTCTGGATTTTACTCCATCATCTCAGAAAGCAGTGAAGGCATGAACCTATTTGTGTTTGCAGGGTGCCTGATTCTGTTAGTGATAGAGGTTAAAGTAGCTGTATGAAAACATAGAGTGTTTTCAGACCACACCAGCGGATTTGGATGGCATCTAGCAGGAAATTTGTTTTATTGCTGTCTTATTCCTATCCCACATGAGCAGTGAGGGCACAGGTTTGACTGGAAGGAGTTGATTTCTTATTTAGATACTTATCTGTCCTTATGCATAACTCAAATCTTATTTCAAACACAGATTCAAAACTCCTTCCTCTGTTCAGTTATTATTGTAGCTTTTAAAAAACTGAAGTTATTACTTCAGTGAAAGCAATGTGGAAGATGAGATGAATCTTGTTTCTCCTTGTGGGGCTTCTCATCAGAGCTCTCTGAGCTGTACCCTTGACTCAGTGGTGTTTGCTCTGACTGTCAATTTGCAGCTGGGGCTCTTCAGNTTTTTTTTTTTTTTTTGGCTGAATCCAACATTTAGGTATACAAACTGTTTTCTGCCCTCTCCTCTCAAGGGGGGATGGAGTGGGAAGGAAGGACAAGCCATCAGCCACCAACAGCTCTGCTCCCTGGTCTCCGTGCAGGGTAGGGGGAGCATGTCTTGTCCCAAGCACCACCGGGAAGGTGGCTGTGCGAAAG
Organism: Scytalopus superciliaris; assembly: GCA_013400415.1. Classification (NCBI taxonomy): domain Eukaryota; kingdom Metazoa; phylum Chordata; class Aves; order Passeriformes; family Rhinocryptidae; genus Scytalopus; species Scytalopus superciliaris. The sequence continues at coordinate 11,144 of VXBX01001274.1, read as the reverse complement.
GATGTCAGACCGAGTGAGAGCAGGCAGAGAGGATTTCTTTGGGGGACTTAATCCCAGCGGAAAGAGATGGGCAGCCAAGGGGCAGCAGGTAGCAGGAGTCTGTAACCAGAGAGACCAGGAGTGAAATGGTGGTGCCTGACAGGACTTGTCCAGTGGGATGGAGGAGGACAGGTAACCGCGGGCTGACTGCACGGACACACCCAGGTATAACACGCATTTAGTGCTGGAGTGAATCCAAGTCTGTTACGAACTGCTTCGGGAGGGTGAATCAGGATGAAAAAGGCAGGTGTTTGCTGCCAGGATATTGTAGCAATGCTTTTGAAAAGGCGCTTTGATACCATGCTCTGTAACTGTTTTGTAGTTGGCCCTATCAAGGTGTTTCTGAAAGGTGCAGCACATGGAAACTTTTTATAGCACTTATTTGAAAAACTGTAGCCTTTTCCTGAGCATGTGCTGAGTGTTTGAAGCAAGGAGTGGAAAAGCCGGGGGAGCAGAGGAGTGAGAGACTGGGGCTTGGCTTATGTGCTGGGCTTGGGACGGGTGAGAGGAGAGAGTCATCCTAGCCATGTGATTCTGGTGACAAGAGGGTACCTGAGGAAACCGGCATAATTTTCAGAGATCTCTAGCTGTGCTGCTTCTGGCACCGCTACCATTTTGCTAAAGCCCCAGTATCTGTCAGAGGCTGTGCCTGGGGCAGCTCACACTGTGGTGCCAGAGCTCGTTTGTGGGTATTGATTTCATCACCTCTGTCCTTCCTGGGCAGGTCAGATGCTGTAGGGGACCCTCCTGCCTGTGAGCCAGCAGCCATAGTCAGATCCATCCAGACACAGCTGCTTGGAGATACTTTTCCACCTGGTCCCACACGTATCTATCATGCGTGTGGCTGAGGGTGGGAAATGGTACTACCTGCCAGCCACTTGGTATCTCCTTTTGCCCTCTCCACAGGAACATGTGCTGGTGTCTTCTGGTGGGGTCCCAGGTTTGGCTTTACAAATGTGCACTGCTCTCAGCAAGACAGAGCAAGGTGCGAGTGGTGTGCTCACTGCTGTGGCAGAAGGTGCTGGTTGTGGTTCTCTACCTCTTGGGGAGCTATTTCCATCATCTGCCATAGGACACTATTTTTATCTGTGGTAAACAGCCTTCATTTCAGTGCTGTATGATCTTTAGTACAACCTGCATGTAGGCCAACAGGGCCATGATCCAGAGACCATGATCTTGGTCTTGATTCAAATGCCCATGGGAACTTGTTTTATAAAGGATGTTTGATGTGCTTTCAGTAACTCCTGGTGCTGAGGTGAGCTTTTATTAAATCTAAGTAGGTTTAGACTCTCTGGTTGCTGAATACCTTGCACTCAAATAGTTTGCTTTGCTCCTGTCCGGTGAGAAGTGATGAAACTTGGATGTCTGAGGCAAGGCTGCCAGCTTCTTGTCAAATGGGGTGATAGAAAACAGTTCTCAGAAGCAGTGCTAAGTTAAAATCTAGTGTCAGCAAGAAATTCTGTGTCAAACTGACTAGTTGAATAAACATATTTCCAGGCAGAAGAGCTGTGCCTATAGAAAAGAGTGTGACGTCAGGTGTTTAAATGATAGTTTTCATAAGGACAAGCAGTTATGTTTTCAACTCAATGTTTTTGATTTTTGGCCAGTACATTTATACTGGACATCAAAATTCCCTGTGGAAAATAATAACAAAACTAATAGTAGTACTGTTCACATTTTTCATTTGAAAATGTGAATAAGGATATGCTTTGAATTCCTCACAACTTGCCTCCATTTCTGAGCCCTTGGTATATATAACAGTGTTATATTTGTAAGTTTTTTACTAACATTTAATCATTAAATCTTTCTTTGACTTATCAGTTCCTGAGCTTTATTATACCTTCCCTCTACTTTCTGACTCCTTCCCTATGGTGCATTTCCTGGTAAGTTTCAGTGTAAGATTTGTCTTTGCTCTGGTAATCTTGCTGAGAAGCTCAAAACTCAGAGCTGCAGTCAGCCTTCTCTGTAAGAAACAGTAGTTACTAGGACTTGGTCTGACTTTTTGGACATTGCTTCAGTTCTTGTGGCTAACAAGCTTTTGTCATTAGCTTTTCCTTTGAGGAAGGCAGGCAGAGCAGAGGCAGCAAGGGATGTTACAGGTGCAGGATGATGCTGAGCCCACCTCTTATCAGCTGGAGTGTTTGACTGACCATGGTCCACCAGCAAAAAGTCTGAAAACAACATTTATGCTTTCTTGGCTCAGAAGATGTTCTGGTGTTAATACTCTGACTCAAAGGCAGATTTAACATAAAAGAAGGAGTTTCTCAGGGAACAGGACCTTGTATAACCTCGAAGAGGAGGATGGCAGGCTGAGGTCTCTCACAGTTTTGCACACTTTCTGCAGAAATATAATGCCTTGTGACCTGGACAGTTGTCAGGGTCTTGCCATGATAGCAATGAATTTATAGTTTTTTGAGGAGCTTTTTGTACCACAAAGGATCCTTGGGATTGTAACAAGGTGACACAGGCCAGAACATAGCCCACTGAGATGAAAACTATGTGAACAGTAGACTTTCCATTTTAAGGAGTTCATCCCCATGTGGTTCTGTAACTTTCTCCTTTGTTTTTCCTTTTCTTTCCTAATAAGGATAAGTTACAAACCAAGCTCAAGATTGTAGTTACTTTATTTTCATCAGCCCAGCTAAAGCAAATGCTGGCAGCTAGAAATATGCTGCATAAGTTAAAGGCCATGGGCAGTTCTTTTTTTACTACACAGCAGTTGACTACTTAGGCAGCAAGGTTGTCTTGTGTCCTGCTGGAGATGATCTGGTTTTACACTGCCTGGACCTCTGTTCAGAAAGTTGATAGCTCATGTACTGTATAGCTCTTTATATTTTCATTCCAGTTGTAGACAGCTTCAATTAAAAGATGATTTGCTCATGAGGCCAGTTTTCCTTTCATCTTGAGTATTTTCCTATGCATCCTAAAATCAATAATGGATAAAAAAGTGAAATAACAGATTTTTTTTAAAGAACGCGAACAAGGAGACCTGAAAAAACCACATATTTAATGTGTTTTACGGTGATATGATTTTGGGTCTATGTCTTCTATTCCCAGCATGAACCTGCAACAAAAATAAATAGCAGGCAACAATAGTAACAACACTAAAGCTTCAAAATAAATGTGGTTGGTTGTGAAAAAGCAATTGAGTGAGTTGGATAAAATGGGAGTGTAATTATATGGTAGCAAGTCAAAGTTCGATAGCTTGGAGCTCATCTTTGCAGAGCATGACATTTTCCCCAACAAACCCCTCTATGGCATGTTTCTTTTTCAACACTTCATTTCTAGTTGTTTATTTTAAAATAATCTTATGAAATCTTAAGTTTATTTTTCCTAGTGTTTATGGAAGGAAATTCAGATAGTAATTAAAATGCATGGACCAAAATAGTTTAACCAAAATACCCCCAGAAGTAAAACTTTGGGTAGTTAAAGTGAACATTGTGAATTCCCAGCTCTGCAGGATTCTCTATTTTATTAACACTTCTTGGATTAGCTTCAGTTTTGCAGAGATAAATGGTATCATTATACAAGACTCCTATGTAAAGAGTGCCTGTGCCCTAACTGACCACTGTTGCAAAAGTTTATTTGGAAAATTGAGCAGAATGAAATGGCTTAAGCTTTAATATATCAATTTTAAGTTATTAGTGTGCTTTTAAATAGTTCAGTAAAAATTGCTTCCTTTAATAGTCAAGGTCTCTTATCTGATACCTGTTTCCTTCCCCTCTGTGAATGCTTCCTGTTTTCCATGTCAGTCCACACGTCCCCCCATGTATTTCCACGCACCTTTTCCTGTTGTCCTACATTCTGCTGCAGCTGTTGCTCGGATGCCTCTCCACCAAGGAAAGGCTCCAAAGCTGAGCTGGCTCCTACACAGTGCCATGAAAACACACTTTGCAAATCCCTGCCCTCACCCCTTGAGCAAGGGGGCAGCAGCACTGGCATCTCCCAACATGCTACCATGACCCGTGTACCATAACAGTGCACATTCTCTCTTCTGTCTTCACCTTGTCCCCTGCGCTTTTTGTATTGTGCAAGTGGTGCAAGAAAACAAACAGGAAAGTAAGATGAGTTGGGTCTGTGATAGTACATAGTTAAATCATGTCTGTTGTGCTTTTGTGTGATTCAGTTACCCTCTCTGTGATGGCTATCGCTATGGAAATAAAATGCTGAATGCTAATTTGGAGAAAATTATTTAATGAAGGATCCTACTTAATGCATTTGGAATTGCATCTTCAGGGATTCAGTAGGGTTTGTCTCTAAAGCAGAAAGCCAGGGAGATTGTCAAATACATGAGTGTTTCCAACCATCCTTTCTACTGCTTTACAGGAGAAATGTGACTAGATTTATTTTAGTTACCTATGTTTCAACAACAGCATAACTGAGGTGGAGTGTTACAAAATACTTTTTTAAAAGGGGTAAGTATATGAGACATGATTACGTGGCCAGTATTTTCTTACATGTTTTTTCATTGATGAATATACTTTTTTTTTTTTTAAATCCTACTGCAGGGGATGGATGTGGGCACACAGTGATGTATCAAGACAGTGGGACACTGGCATCCAAGAACTATCCTGGGACATACCCAAACTACACTCTTTGTGAAAAGAAAATCCAAGTGCCTCCCGGAAAACGCCTGATCTTGAAAATTGGAGACCTGGATATTGAATCACAGAAATGCGAGTCCAGCTACCTTACCATCCAGAGCTCTTCAACATTGCATGGTATGTAAAAGACAAAGCAATGGTCAATACATGAAATGACAAAAGTGTGAGTAAAAGCCAGCTCAGCAAAATGCAGGAAATGTCAACCTCTGTCCTCTCCTCCTTTTTATATTCAAGTGTGTTGTTCTCTGTATGGGCGGCCATTACCCCTCACAGTGTGTGTAGTTCTGCCAAGGCTGAGGGTGCTGCCATGCTGTGCTGCAGAGGGGCTGCTGGGGACACAAGGGCCTGTGCCTGGCTCTGCCACATCCACCTTAATGGCTATGCCTTCAGACCTGCTGAGCTTTATTATCACAGTTTTGGTAGAGCTAGTTTCCCTTCTTGCTATGGAAAGAGCTTGCTCACAAACTAGACAAAGATGAGAAATTGAAGTCAATGATCCTGCATGTTTCTATTCCTAGGCAGTTCACAGCTCAGAGAGGAGGCAAGCTTTACTATTGCCAGCTATTAGCAACTGATAACCTTTGCTAATGTACAGACTTTAATACTTGCAGATATTAAATGCATGCAGCCAGACTGCACTCCTGTAAGAGATTTGCACAGGAAGATAAGCAAATAATCTGCTATAGCTGTGCACTTTAAACAATCATAATGACAACAGGATCCTCCCCAGGGAGAACCTGGGGCCTTCCTCAAGTTGGTTTTCCCAACCAGTTGTCACTGAAACTTTGATCTGCACTTTCTAGAAGAGTCAAACTGATTTTCAAGGCAGTGCGCTCTCTTTCAGAAGTCCAATTTAGATCCAAGGTTGCAAGGAGTTCCTCAATGTAGGAGTAAACTCAGAACTCAACAGTTCATAATATTTTGCCAGCTAGGAGTGGGCTGTAGCCCATCAGCCAGCTGAGGCTGAATGTGCTGCACTGGACTTAACAAGCAGAATGGATTCAATGGGAATATGCAATGAAGATACGGGTTACACAGAATCTCTGTAGGTTTTCCATCTTATTGCTTGGCTCAGAAAAGTATGTGGTGCTCCAAAGATGAGATCTCATAAGGGATCTTAGTAGTAAGGAGGGTTGATTGTCTTTCATTCATCAGCATGATAGGCTTATCACTCATCTGGTAAGAGAAGCTCAAGTGAGGTATTTAAGCCTTGCTTGCAAAGGAAGGTAAAGGTAATTACTCTTCTCATGGGGGGAGGTATTACGTTTTGAAACAGCCTTCACTAAGAGTGGGCAGTGACATGCTCATACCTAAGCCTTGCACTGAGCTTGATTTGAGGCATAGGGAACATCTCTGTTCGTGTGTGCTGGGAATTTTTTTTAATGTTATTTATTTCTTTCTTCACTTTGAGGGTGGAAGGGACCGGCACAGGTTGCCTAGAGAAGTTGTGGGTGCCCCATCCCTGGAAGTGTTCAAAGCTAGGTTGGATGGGACCCTGAACAATCTGATCTAGTAGAAGGTGTCTGTGCCCATGGTGGGGGAGTGGGAAGTAAATTAAGGTCCCTTACAACCCAAACCATTCTGTGGTTCTATGATCCATTTCACAAGTGTAAGTAATGAGCTGTGTTTACGTGAAACAGTCTGCCTGTACTTGGCAGTAAGAAAGAGGTGGTTAGTATTGCATTAACATATCTTTGAATAATTGTTATTGATACTATCTTAGCATTTCTAATCAAAGGATTTTCTTGGAAACAGGAATAAATCAATATATTGTTTTCTGAAGTGAAAAATGAAGCTTGGATGTTAATTGAAATTCTGGGTCCTTACACATTAGCATGAAGACATCTTTACATAGTTTATCCTGCAGTTATTCATCCTGTAAGCAGGATGTATTATGCAATGAATTCCACGTAATTAATTTTTTTATAGTATTCCCACACCCATTTTCAGGCCTGATTGGTAATGTTTGATGCATGTGGACTATAATTTGCATTCTTATAATGAACTGCACAATTAACAGATTTTGCTCATATCTGATTAAACTAGTTTTATAGGTTAGGCAGACATACCATCTGCAATGGTTTTTGTGGTCTGCAGCTCATGTAGACTTTCCCACCAGTGTACCTACAGGTAAATCTGTGCAGAACAACAATGTGGCAATAGTTCTACAGGCATAAAATTGTGATCTTGATTGTGTTTTAAAAGACATGGGAATTCTTAGATTAGAGCTTCTCTACATAATTTTTTCAGTAGTTTTGCTATAGCTCTGGATTTTAATATGCATTTGTGTAAGCAAAAGAAGCCCTGTGAGTAAACGCTGCTAGATCCATTCAGTCTGTTAAGTGTCCTTTTAGACAGCTGTTTGTTTCTGAGTCCAGATCTTCTCTTTGCAACCCTCTCTTGTTCATGGACATCTACAGGCAGGTCAACATCTTCCCTTTGGCCAAGGAGATACTGACCTTTGCCACTGAAATTTTTTCATAGAATGATAGACAGTTGAAAATATTTTGCAGGCATTGAAAACATCTGAGCAATTAAAAACTAATCTTTGCATGTTTTGTGTATTTGATCTGGGTTTGAAAAGGAAAACCTAAAAGCCAAAGTATGAAAACTGGCAATGTGAATATTGCTCATGTTTCAAATTGGCTGAGCAGTCTTTGCTCTGTATTTAGGAGGTTTGCAATTACAAGACAATAAGGTCCAAAGGGAAATGTATTTTAAATACCATGCTGATCTCTTCAACTCTACAGAAGACAACAGCATGAATGTCAGTATGAGCACAAACATCTGTTGAGGAGCGTATATGAAGCTTAGAAAATTGGTCAGAGGCAAAACACTAGATGATGTGTTCAAATATAAAATTAGTGTAAAGAAGACTCCACATGACAGAGTATTGGTTTTGTTTCAAATTTCTTCCAGTCTTTACATTTAACTGTAATTCATTCATGATTATAACCATCTGCAGGGACTCATGCAATACAGCAAGGAGTAACTCAATTTGTGTTTGGGTGTTTACGTTCCATGCAGTAAGGGGAAGCTGTTAAATACAAATGAAGGTATTAATTGATTTATGTTACCTGTGACATTGATGTCTTCACTTTTGTCAGTTGGTGACTACAGATTAGACCACTTACATGCAAATTTTATTTAAGTCCAGGACTTCCCTTGATTTTTGTAGACTGATAGACAAGTGCAATTCATTCCGTAGAAAACCATGTAGCATTGTTTCATATGCTGATGTACTGAAGCCTCTCTGAGTCTCAACTGAGAAACAAATGTGACACTGCAGTTCTTCTCACCTTTGATACTTCTCAGCTATTGCATTTAGATTTCTCCAATATTGCAATTAAAAGATGGTAATTAAATAATGGAGCTCTAAAACTGGAGACATGAGATGTCTGCACACTGTATTTCTGGGTTATTACTCTGCAAATTATTTTCTTCAGTGTTCACCAGAGGAAAGAACCTGTAGCAAGCCTTTTCTTTCAAGGTGTTAGCTTTGTATCCAGACTTAGATGTGAAAATATTAATCGTCAGTCAGCAAAGGGAGTCTAACACCCATTTTGGTGAAACTGAGTCACCTTTGTCTCACAAACCTTTAAATATTAGCACAGTTTTGCACACGCTGTCTCCATAAAAAATGAATAGATTATCACGTTCTGTTTCAAAGGTATAGCTTTTCACTGGATTAAAATATAGGGGTTTTTTGTCCCACAAAAAGAGTCTAGAATATAAATTAATATGAGCATAATCACACAGTGTACACAAGGTGCAGTCTTTACCGAAATGCTTTTCTTCTCGAGTTAATTACATTATCTGAGCATATTAAAAATACTGAGCTCTGAAGTAGAGCTTCTGATTTTTTAATTAGTTAAAGGGATATGTGAAAACAAGATTAACCATGTTGGCCTTGTAGTTCTCAAGAACAAAATTTGCACTACTTAGGCAGGTGGAACATAAATGCTTAAAAAGTTCAACAGGAACTGCTTTTAGCTTCTTTTTATGTCTTTATCAGATTTCTCTACCTCTTTTGACCCTTTTTTCTTGCTTTTTTCTATCTTTTTCCCCATCTAATGGCTTAGTATTTTTTCCCTTAATTTTGTGAGCTGATCATCAGTCTTGACTGGAGAGAAAGACTAAAGAAGAGATAAGTGCCTACTTACTTCTCCATTCACTTCCAGTCAGTAGGAGGCTGATGTGTTCCTCTGGGGTGGATGTCAGAGCTGCTGAGTGACTAGTAATAATTTGGAGAGTTAGTGCAGTTGACTTGTTCTTGCATAATTTACAGCCAGTAACTAATGTGAAATAGAGAAATTACTGACAGTGCTTTCTTCTTCCCACACCCCACCACCATGGGCTGGTAGACAAATTGAGCATTTAGCGGTGTGTAATAGTTGCTGAGAGTGTGTACAGTGTATGTGTGTGAGTGTGTGAAGTGTGCAGGAGAACCCAGTGCCTTTGGATGCCTTCTACCTGTCATTATGACTTGAGGGGATTCATCAAACCAATCTGTCCTTCTTATGTATTGCAGTAAATATCTTACTTGAATAAAGGGTGTGTCCAGGTTTCTTTTTGTCCCTCAAAGGAAGCTTGTTATTACTGTATTGTTTCTGGTATTTCAGGAAACCCAGGGAAATGCCCAGACAAGTTCTTGCTGAAGATCAAGTCAAGCAGTTTCTTAACAGTCAAAACTCTTCTAACAGTTGGGTTTTGACTGAGTGGTTGCCTGAGTATCCTGAGGTTTCAACCTTGGAAAGATTGATGCAACGAAGAATGTCTGTGTTTTGTTTTTTTCAAATGGACCCTTTTTCCCTCATAGCTGCATACAGTGTACTGTGTATTTTTCTCTGTTTTTTGTTAAACTCTTCGCTCATGATTCTTAGCATTTGCTGTGATTCCGTCTTTAGATTTGGCTAAAACCACAGCAGTGTTAAAAGTGGGGGATCTCACCTCAGGTCAAGCAGACAGACGTACAGCCTGTGCAGGTAGTCCAGACCCTACATTTTTAAATTGCGATTACTTCTCCAGTCTAACTAGGATGTCTTTTTCCTTCCTTTATTGCAGTCTTTGGCAACTCTTTGGAAACACTAACTGGAAGTTATATTTGATTTTCCTAAAACAAGAAATGCTTACCACTCAGCCTGAAGTCAGACTGTGTTGCACTGAGTTAAATGTTGAAAAATAAGGCTGTCTCATCCTGACTACTCTGTCAAGTCGAATCTGCTTAGTATCAAACACCACCTTCCCCGAGTCCTGCAAAGAAAGACACAGAGCAGCACTTTTTGTCTCCTGGCACACCCTTGCAGGGTCATGCTAGTTACCCCTGCATAAGTGTGTGTCACTGTTGGAGCAAAGAGGACCTCTCTTGCTGTAGGAGAGAGGAAGAGTTGCTGTTTATCAAAATTAAGTGTTTGTGTGAACGTGGGATGGAGATGAATTGCAAGAATGCAGGTGTTTTCATACAACAGATCCTTGCTGGTTTCGTGTGCTCTTTGTGAAAGAACTTGCATTCTGTATGAGTGTTTAGCTCTGAACTGAAACAAGCGTGATCCATGTTCCTCATATCCCCTATCCTTCCACAGCTACTGAGGCAATTCCAAATTGATTTATTTGAGAAAAGGCAATGAAATATAAGTATGATAATTTAAACCATTATTTTCCCCAAACAAATGAATTAGGACATATTAATCCTGGGGAGGTAGATCCATGGGATTGCTGCTGCACCTTGCCTGCAAACTGGTTTACTCTGCAAGTAAAGACTGGAAAGAGGGAGAATGTTCTCTTTTGAGCAGAGGAGATCATGATATCTAAACTGAACTTCTTAAAGATCTCTGCAAGTGTCAAGCTACGGATTTTAAATGAAGTTGAGGAATTTGAAAGCAGAATGAACATGGTTAACCAGACATTCAGTAACTAAAGAGGTAAATAATTGCTTCTAAAAGGAAGCAAAAGCCTTACAGAAAGACAGTATTAAGAACCACAGAAACAAACAGCATCTAGGCATTGCCAGCTGGTGTAAGAGTAGAGGATCCTCTAGGCACAGCACTTCTTACAGGAAGTAGAAAAAATAAAGGAACATAATTCAGTAAAGAAGACTCAAGAGCTGTGCCAGAGCCTGGTTGAAAGAAGAAGTAAACTAGACCTCATAAAACCAGACAATGCTGTAAAGATCAGATTTGCAGAACAACATTATTATGAAAAACACCAAAGCAGTAGGCTATTGCTAACATTTAAAAAATAAACACATAAAATAGTCTCTTCAGTCTCTAGAGGAGCAAGCCAAAGGATGTCCACGAGACAATTTACCGTGTGTCTTACAGGATGTTAATACTACTTGGAGACAGTATTCCAAAATAAAAGTATTTAATTTAAGCCACCTAAACAATGCCAGCAGATTAAATGCTTGGATGAAAGGCATTAAATGTTAGTTTCATTATAGACAATATTAGATATATTTGAAAGCCTTAGACTCCTAATATCTCTCCTGCAGTTTTTTATATA
>VXBX01001273.1:185801-314329 GCA_013400415.1 Scytalopus superciliaris | reverse complement strand
CAGCCCCTGCTAATGTTCAACCACCCTTTCCATGGAGAAATCCCTCCTGATGTCCCACCTGCCCCTGCCTGGCACAGCCTGAGGCCGTTCCCTCTCCTCCTGTCACTTTATGTGAGTGATAATGCCCCCCCTGAGCCTCCTCCAGGCTGAGCCCCCCCAGCTCCCTCAGGCCCTCCTCACAGCACTGACCCTCCGGACCCTTCCCCAGCGTCGCGGCCGCGCTCCGGCATCACCGCGTGCCCACAGTCTGCGGAGACAGTCNGGCACTCGGGGGGTTCACAGCCCGCTGGTTTGCCGTGCCTGCCGCTGTCCGATTCCCTGCCATGGTGGGATTCACCTGGGTCAGGCCTGCTGAGTGGGGCGTGAGGGCAGGTAAGGGGGATGAAAAGGAGATGGGGCTGGGCTGAACACCAGGCTGGGGCTCAGGGGTCCGGAGGGTGACATCGCACGTGTGGTACCTTCAGGGTGTGTGAGGGCCAAGGGGTCCCTCAGGGTGTGTGAGGGGGTCACTAAGGGTGTGTGAGGGATAGGGGGTCCCTCAGGGTGTGTGAGGGATGGGGGTCTCTCAGGGTGTGTGAGGGGGTCCCTCAGGGTGTGTGAGGGCTGGGGGGTCCCTCAGGGTGTGTGAGGGATGGGGGGTCCCTCAGGGTGTGTGAGGGCTGGGGGGTCCCTCAGGGTGTGTGAGGGATGAAGGAGTCCCTCAGGGTGAGGGCTGAAGAGTTTCCTCAGGATATCTGAGAGGGTCCCTCAGGGTGTGTGAGGGGGTCCCAGGTGTGTCTGAGGGCTGGAGGTCCCTCGGGGTGTGTGAGAGCCGGGGGGGTCCCTGGTGTCTCTGAGGGGGTCCCTGGTGTCTCTGAGGGGGTCCCTGTCCCCACAGCAGGTCCCTCTCCCCCATCCCGCTGTCCCCCCAGCCGGGCTGGCGCTCCGGGCGGCGCCGCGTGGTGTCACTCGCCCATCGCCGCAGCGACCGGCACGGCCTGCGCTCTGCAAGGACCGGCACACCCTGCCCGGCGCTGTTCCCGGCGCTGTTCCCGGCGCTGTTCCCTGCTGTATTCCCTGCGGTGTTCCCTGCAGGGCCTCCGATCCGCCCTGCCCCAGGCTGGGCTCGGGGCTCGGAACCCGCGGGGGGCGGCGGGTCAGTGTGCGGGGCGGCGCTGCCCGAACCGGCGCTGCCCGAACCGGCGCTGCCCGAACCGGCGCTGCCCGAACCGGCGCTGCCCGAACCGGCGCTGCCCGAACCGGCGCTGTCCGAACGGGATGTCTCCCGCATGGAAACTCTGCCCATCACCTCTCCTTCTATGAAAAACTCTTAGCACAAAGTTATCGTCTCGGCAATGCCGCAGGGTCGTGCATGGGCACTGTTGGGTACGCTCTTCCTTTCCACATTAGGCTTGGCGTGAAAGCAGGATGAAAAGACCATCCTTGATCCATCCAATCCAGCAATTATTAAAGTTCTGCTTTATTTCCCTTCAGTATAGGATCCTAAAACTTTTAGTGTACTTTTGAAAACTTTGCTATAATTGTCAGTGGAGGATTATCAAGAGTTGAGCCATTTAAGTTTTTACACCATTTCTTTCCATTCCTCACGGTGAAGATGTACTTTTCCACTGGCAAAATATTTCAGTTTAAAATGCTTCTGCAGGGAAAATTGACCCTGGCACAGTTTGAAAGTGACACTTGTTTTGAAAGTGACTCCTGGACTGTTTCCTTCTTATTAAAAAGCAGTACAAATGAAAAGAAAACCTTGCAATACAATCTAGTGATGATTGGGATAGAATAGCATAGGCAATAGGAACGTCTGGATTGGAATTGTTATGAGGTCTGTTTTCATGGCATTTCCAGTCCTGGCTTGCCATGCAAAGAGGGTATTAATCTCTGGATTTAGAATTCCAGCTGAAGCCAAAGAGGGCAGCACCTGTTTACCCTAATGCTGGGGGGGACTCGACAGGTTCTATGCTTTTGGATGCCTGTCGCAGTAGAATTGAGGGTCTTAAATATATTCCGGCCAAGAATATGGGCTGAAAAGGGCCACTTGGACCAGACACCTGTGCCCTACAAACATATTCAACCCTTTAATAGATCTTCAGTCCTCAAACTGTGCCTCCACACAGATGCAGAGCAGCAAAACATTTCCTAACAACCTCTGTGAAACTTATGATCTACCTTTCAAAACACTAAAAGTTGCAAAATCTGCAAAGCATTGCATGAAAAAAAAAAACCAAACAAACACAGGCAAGATTAAAAGTATTACTGGTAACTTAGATCTTTATAATAATGGAGGATTAGGTAAATGAAAACATTCTGTGGTCTCAGGACACAACCCTTCTTGCACTTTATAGAGGAAGGCAGTCCCTCCTCAAAATAATTCCAGCTTGAATGCTGTTAGCAGGACCAGGATATCCAACCCTGCTTGCTGCCTCTCTTAACAGAGAGGAAGAAGAACCTTTTTTCTCTGTATGTGTGTGTTTTGGTTTTGTTTTTTCTTGTTTAGTTGGGGTTTTTTTGCAAAGTACATCAGTTGATGCTCCACTAACATTAAGAAATCATCTGTTGGAATTGTGTGTGCAAAGGAAGGAAGGATCTTTTTCAGTGTTCATGGCTTTGCAGGATGTGTTTAATGTCACACTGTGGCCCGAGCAGGTAGAGGGAGGAATATTTAAGTCAGAGCTGCTAAAGACTGTCTCACCGTTGGATGGCACTCCAATCCTGCCTGCTCGTGGTAGTCACAGCCTGAATTTTACTCTTCAAAGAATTTTAAATCAAACAGCAACTAATAGGCAGATTTTTTTTTTTTTAATGGCTAATGTGATAATAAAGTAAAATTACACTTGCAGAGCTGGCTTTTTTTTTTTCCCCAGCATTAGATTTTAGGAAGTCTGTGTTGAAATCTCACCAGATTGCTCAGTTTTCTAAATAAAGATCTCCAAATGCAGTTGATTCTGTCACATGGGACTCAGGTGTTGTGTACTCTCTACTGTCAGAAAAGATGTGGGTATGTTTGTGATTATAGGGTATTTTACCCCAAGGCTTTCACTCACTTGTTTATGCTTCATGTGATGTTTTAGGTTAATGAATGTTTTCAGCAACCCTTTCCTTAAATGATCCTTTTTCTTTACAGCAGATACTGCACACCTGAGTTTGGAATCGCCTTCCCCTCTGTCTCCTGAGGCTGCAAGATGGTGAGTGCTTAAGTCTGCAGACCTGTAGTCTGGCAAGCATAAATATTTTGTCCCTCAAGTTGAATACACAAGTGTTCAAGGGATTGTCTGCAGCTCATTCTCAGTTGTGACTGATGTTTTTACATATGCAAGGAAGCATTAGCTTAAATTAGAGTTATTGATCCACCATTGGTTCAATATTGAGACAGTTCTGTCCCTGGTGTCACTATGACCGTGCATGGTAGTGCAAGCAGGCCAGTTGCAAATTTACCTGGGTTTCCCAGAGGGTTTTGCAATCTGTCCTGAGTCCCTTGCTGCCAGTACACTTAGCTTGGAGCAAAGTGAATGATATATATGAACTGCTGACTAGACTTGAGGCTGTGTATCCCAAGGCAGCAATACTGACCGAGCCTCACCTCCCTTGCCACCTGCTGCTGGTTGCTGTGGTATCCCACCCCTGCAGTTGTGCCAGCCTGACTATTTATGCAGCTGCACTTGGACATGGAGCTGTTGTTTTTGACAACAGAAACCACACCCCACAAAAAAAAAGGGTTTCTTCTGGATTAGATTTAAGCAAGATCAGGTCTCCAGTATAGTGAACCATGTGGCACATAAACAGTTTTTCTGTAACAACAGAACATGTTGATGCTGGGGCAGGAGGAGAATAGAAGCCAGTATTGCCCCTAAAGTCTCCACCCTGAGACACCACAGCTAAATCTACAGTTTCAGGGATCAACAGTAAACTGTGTTCTATATTATGATGATGATGCTTGGAGCTGCTTCCATATGCCATCTCCTGGTGACACATAGACTTGGTAATGGCCCTGACAAGGACAGATAAACTCTACTGAGCACAACTCAATGTTGAGCTTAATATTTATGGCAAAATCCATGCTAGACATAATTAAGATCACGGCAGTGACAGCAAATGCCTTATATGGAAAGAATGGCCTGAATATCTTTTTATCTAGGAGTAAAACAAAAGCCTTTTAGTTCCAGGTAAGCCTCTAGGTGAAAAAGGTAGTGATAGGAAAATAAGGGTTCATCTGTTTTAACCAGTATTTCCTTGAAACAAGTATGACTATTTTCATATTGTCTTCTAAAGAAGAGCTATTTCTGGAGGAACATCTTAGTAGTTTTACAGTGTGAGAGTTTTATCACTCTTGATTTATTTCCCATAAAGGAAGAGGAGCTCAGTTCAACTCCTTTTTCCTTAGTCAAAGAAGGGCTCAATAAAACTGCTTGAGAAACTGCCATGGCATTTGAGATGACAGTAGGGAAATTTACAAATTGCATTTACCCAGCACTGTATATAAACAACTGTGGTTAAGCTGAAACATTTTTTTCAAATCATATGCAGTAAAAATTCAAATCTGGGGGGACAAGCCAGAAAAATCCTACTGCAGAGGAAAGAAACCTCAATGCATGGTTGGCCTTGGTGACCACCTGCCAGGAGAAGATGGACCTATGAAACTTTCTTCTAACATATTATCTGAATCTTATCTGCTCAAACACTTCAGAGTTCAGGAAGGGCAGCCAAAGTCAATTTTTGCTGACAGTGTTTAAAATCAAAAATAAACAGAAGGGAGAAGTTGTACGTGTGCAGGAGGAGGCGTTGGGCTGGAGAATGGGCATGGTGGTAGGATTGGGCAGGGAATGATTTAGCCTACATTGACTCTTCTGAAATCCTCTTAGAAGTATCCAATGTTTTCTCAAATGACAATGAAATTGCACAATACATAATTGTGGTGGTGGCAAGCTGCTGGCCTGTGTCCAGGGGCCAGAGTTCTCTCTGACCTGCCAGGTAGGTGAAACAATAGTCAGTATGAATTAGAGAACATCTGTGTGACTTATCTGGTTCTACAAAGTCTGAAAAAAATGCCTTCTGACATGTATGAAACAGAAATGGAATTTTCATGTCTTTGTTAGTATTTTAAAATAGTGAAAAAAACCAAACCAAACAAACTTAAAAAATACAACCAAACCAAAACCTTCACAGTGTGCACTGTTATGCTAGTCTGGACACAGTAAAATCCTTGGGGTTTCAGAAACACTTTGTGAACTTTCCCTGTCTTGTCACCTGAGAAGAGGTACATTGATGTTGCTGTCATCCAGATGTGTCTGATGGTTGAGAGATTAGTTATCTGCTCTGTGCCTCCAATTTTTCTGGTTCCTATGAAAAATGTTGTCTGTGAAAACATGAAACACTTACAAAATGTCAGCATTGTGCTCCTATCTGCATGTTGATCAATATGAGTGGGTCACAGTGACCTCACAGGGAGCAGGTCTGTGTGACAACCTAAACTAACATGTATCCAAGGTCCTTAAAAAAACACAAGCCACCTTTATCCATGGGGAATCTGTTCCCAGCAGGGCAATTTCTATCAAATAGGCCTGAATGATCTGGTGTAAGATGGCTTCTTTTAAACGTGCACTGCAGCAGAAGCAAAACTTGCATCAGTACAGACAGACACATTTAATCCAGGAGGACACATTCTGCACTGCTTGTTGTTTCACTTTCAAGCAAAAGTATCTCATGATACTTTAAACCATTTTTAGCAGGCATAGGTATAGGTGAAGCTCTCGAATTGCATGTGTAATTACACCACAGTATGTAGGAAGTTGTGCAGTTTCAGGATCATTTTAGCTTTTGTTTTTGTTTGGGTTCTTTTTTTTTACAAGGAACTTTAAAATGGAACAAGGGTTTTCATATTTGCTACAGTAAAACATTTTCAAATATTAGAGCATCTTGTTTTATGAGGTGAAAAATCTCTGGTGCCAGAGCACAGTTTTAAGTGCTGCAAAAGGCAGTGTCTTCACAGAAAATGGCACTGGGTTTCAGTGAAACAGTGTGAAGTTCTATGGGATGCGTTCCACCCTGCAATATTTCAGTGAATCACAAAACTCTGTGGTTCAGGGTTTAGTTTCCTCATCTGAAATAGAAATTTATAGCTAAGCTTGGAAGAGCAGTATTAGAGTACTGGTTGAGAATGTTTTAGCAAAACATTCTTTGTCCAAAAATGCTGTTTTCTATCTAAAAGTGCTGCTGTGTTAGAAGAGAAACACTTGTGGACATGTTGCACATTTTACAAAATATTTCTGAGCTCCAGATGGAATTTCTAGTCAAAGTAAGAGAATGTGAGAGACTCTCTCTCCCATTCTGGATAACTGAGAAGTCTCAGAGAAGTTTCTTAAAGAAATGGCTATTTGAAATTTGTCTGCCTGTCCAAGGGTTATGTGCTCATGATGTCTGGGAAAAGATTTGGAAGGTCTGCAGTTTGTTTCAGCCTGGAACGCAGCTAAATGTTTGTCCTCAGATATATGTTTCTGTCTGGCCATAAGAAGTTTAAATAGTAGTGAAATACAATTGTTTTTTATTGTGCATCTTGGTTTCACTGTTCCTCCTTGGGATACTCACATATCCTGCTCGTCTTACATGTGTTACCCAGATGAAAATGCCAGGGGATGCGTGAGCCACCTAATGGCTTGGAATTCTGGCACTGTGTCCTTGCTTAGAATAGGTGGGGCTGTGTACACCCAAAACCAGAAAACGTGGGTTTGGACAATAAGATGGCTGGGGCTTGTTTGTGTTTAGGTTTGCACATTCTGCACATAAGCCATTGATCCCAAGTAAATAATGAACAAGAGGAAATCCATTAAATAAGTTATTCAAAATATCATAGAACTTGTCAAATTAATGATTTCACAAGCAGCATCCAACCAATTGTTTTTGCAATAGAGCAGTTTTTCAGGGACTAGAGAAAATCTAAACTGCTGGCAGACAAAATCCAGCTGAGGTGAGATCAAAATTTTGCCTTAGAGCTTAAAAGTCCAGAGAATTGTGGAAAATGTTGAGCCAGCTAAGTTTAGTGAATTATTAGTTTCTTTTTTCCACTCTTGTGAAGCAGTTTATGTCAATGCAAAGCCTGGCAGGGGAGAAGGATGGATATATCACTGTGAAGGCAGTTGCTGTTGACCACCCTGTGGTAAATGCTCAGTAATGAAGCTTTGGTCAAACAGAAGTGGCTCAATGAGATGTGAAGCCAGCAAAGTATCTATAACAATTTAAGACATAAATCTGTGGCTGCTTTGAAAATACTCTTTATTGCTCAAACTAAGAGCAGTCTGTATAAAAACAACTTACAAAGGAGATGAAAAACTAATGTTACATTTATGGTTTAAATGTTATGAGATTAGGAAATTGTGTTTCCCAGCTACCTTTAACTTTGCCATTATGAAATAATGTAAAATTGATAGGAGGTGTTTTTTTCCCACGTCAGGCACTGTGGTCAGCTCTGTGGTAACTGGGGGGGGAACACCAGAGGAGCGAGGCCCTGCAAGGCAGACAGCTGAGCACTGGCAGAGCTCACCTGCTGGCTGCTCCAGGGGGCGTGTTCTCTGCTGCTCAGAGAAGGTGCAAACCTACAACACCAGAGTGCCTGTAACGTGGTCTGACAGGTACTGAAGCTTAGAGTGCCCAGCTGGGTTTGTGGGGTTTGCACTCAAACTAACATTCCTGAAGCCACAATATATTTCTCAGTGAAAGTGGGACTTGCCAAAAATTTACTCTTTCTTCACTTTACTTAATCCATGTATAGATGTGGGTAGGTGTAGCTCACTATAGACACTGTCCCAAGACAGCAGTGGTATTTTAGGAGTACTCAATCAGTTGGCATAATTAAACATGCCTATATGGCTACTGCTAATTAGCAGATTGCAGGGATAATGAGACAGCTAAGATATGAGAGATTGATTATACACTGGCACCCCAGTTGAAGCTCTTCATGGAACAGATATCTGGACTTAGAGCAGGGCAATTTTTCCATGCAGAGTGCTTATGCTGTTGTCCAGATTTGTCATATTTCAGCCTAAGTAGTTCCAGATTTCAACAAAACACAATGTTTGTGAACATTTTCCACTTCTTATATCCCTAAGGACTGGGTATATTCGGCTGAACAGGGATTTGGACACTCCAGTTACTAATGCCGTGAGTCTGATGGTCATGACCCAGGCCAAAAGAACTTGGTGACATTGGCCTCTGGAATGTCTGTGCCATGTGCTGCCCATGATTCTAGTCCAGCTTCAAACCACGGGAGGAAGTGCACAGTTCATATCCCGAGATGTCCTTCCTGTTCGGAGTGAGCAGGAACAGTCCTTGAAGAGGCACCGAAATAGAGGCTGGTGGTGTTTGCTGAGCACCTCAAATCCCAGTGTAGCTGAAACTCAGCCTTTTCTGTGGAGAGCCCAGGAACTCCAGTGAACACGGAGATGGGCATCTTCAGAAGATCTTCCTGAGGATCTATTACAGTCAAAAATATCTTTGGATTATCTTGCTTCAGATAATTTAAAGTAAAAAGGCAAAAAAGGATGGACCTTTTGTAGTACTTCAGCAAGTGCTGCAAAGAGTAGAATGGGACATGCTAAGTATTTCAGGACGTGCTCTTGCTGTGTGCTGTTGGTGTTAGCAAGGTTGGTACTTTGGAGCAGTGACTTAAGAAGGTGCTGTGCAGGAAAGCAAAACCAAAATATCAGACCTGACGTAGTTAGTTTACTCTTCTGCTGATTTGCCCTCACCCTCGTTCTCTTAACTCTTCCCAGCCCCAGTGATAAGTTTCTACTTGTTGCTGTTTTTTTCCATAGTAAAACTTCTGTCCCAGTGCCAGCACATTATGTTCCTGGTTAGAGCCGTGACGCCAAATGGTATCTGGCTCCAGGCCAAGGAATGCTGCTGGGAAGGAGTGAATGAATGAATGGATTTTTCAATTCACATTGTAGCTGCCTCTTCATGTAATATTCAGTCAGCTGGCTAATGTACATTTATCAGTGTTTCTTAATGGAACTACAAGGAGCTTCAGAGAGGATTCACAATATGTACAGCAACTCAGGAAAAATGTTATGATAAACTGCGAGTTCAGAACTGGTTATAGTCAGGAGAACCATGAAGGAAGAAAGATGTGATTCAATGCATAGTGGCTGCTAAATTCTAAATATCATAAGTGAAAGAACTCTGGGCCTGGAATAGTTACTATCTAGTGTTCAGAAACTGAAACAGACTGAAACAAATTCCAAATTATAAATATTCCTGTGAGCTCATGTATTATGCATTTCTTTTAAAAATAACATTCTTTACTATGCATGACAAATCCACTTCTTCTGTTGTCTGTACATTTGCAAAACTGAGGGATCAAAATTACAGTTCAAATTAGAATTCACCAACATCTATTGTATGCAGTTTTAGTTACTGCAGTCAGTTTCCATGTCCTTTTTAGTGCCAAACTTAACATGGAAGGAATCACCTTTGTATGACAACACTGCATCTGTTTGCCCTCAGTTCCATTACCCAGAATTCTTCAACAGCTGCTTGTGCAGGAAGAGTAAATGGAATGTTTAGGGCATCCACCAAAGTTAGCTACTGCACAGGTCTGGCAGGAGAACAGAGCATGCTCTTGAATTTATAAGGAGTCAGGGAATCCACATGTGGAAGATACACAGATAATGGTGTGGCATAACATCCCAGCAGAGCCCTCCTGGTGTGTAAAACCAGCAACTGCTGAATTAAGGGCTGTCGAGGAGTACTCAGGGTTCTTTTGTAAGATACAGTAGAGAACAGTACTAAGCTAGTGAATCTGGGCACTCAGAGTATTATAATAAATGTTTTAGTGTTTCATAGCTAAAAGTTGCTGTAATCCAGATTAAAATCCACTTTAAAATGAATTTTGCAAATTGCTGCTGCTCTTGCATGAATTAAATCTTCCACTTGGTAGGAAGTAATTATAACAGTTGTAAGTAGTTTGGCATCCAACAGATGCACAATACCCTGTTGTAGAAAAATACCTGGATTCTTGGACGTGTTTACATTGTCTTTCAAAGGATTATTGCATCTTAGTGAAAGTGTGACTTCCTGAGTATTGTGTAAAGTGAAAAGTATGTTTTTGATGCCAGATAAATCCAAAGATACATAAAAATCATTGTTCCGTGTAAGTGACTCAATTGACTAATTAAGGCCTAACGCATATTTACATATGTGTTTGCCTCTCACTTGGGCCAGGCTTTGGAAATCAGGGGGATTATTCGTATTACAGTTAAAGACATGCATAAGCTTTTGCAGCAATGAAAAGGTCTGGGTTTAAATAGAAGCCTCAAAAAACTATTGTGCTCTACAGCATCCAGATGCATCTACAGCATCAGTCATGTTTGGACAGTGGAGGAAAAAGAGGTTTTGTGATCCTTTTTTTTTTCTAAGTTGGGTGATAAAAACACAATTATGAAGAGAATAATAATGACACCCAGTCCCTCAAGCAGGTGGCAATACTGTTTTCTTCTGCATTTTATTTTGGAAATTATGAAGTGGGACTGACTGAATTTTTTTACTTTCTTGACCCAGCATGATTATCTGATTGTGAGTCTTGCATATCCCTTTGCCATCAGAGCTCACCTCCAGCTCTCGGGGATGCCACTGTGTGTCCTCTGAGTGGTGCCCCAGTGTGCCAGCACCGGGACCCTGTGCTGTAGCAGCGCAGTGCTGTGGAATAGGAAACCAGCCCTCACAGCCCAGTGCTGTTCTACTGCTTTGTCTCTACCTTGTGGGTTTCTCCAAGCCCTCCTCATGCATCCCCTTCACACCTCTCACCTCCACAGAGGCCCTGGTGCAGACCCAGCCTCAGGCTTTAATGCTCCAGGACTCTTCTCCTTAGAAATTTCAACAGCTCCTATTTTTCCCACAGAAATAAAGGTCACAGTAGTGGGTGTGAGAATTTTGTAATGGGTGGACCTCAAAACTTCATATTTTATTTGGGTTAGTTCCCCCAAATTTCCATGCTGCCAGCCCAACCAATTCAAACTGTTTTAATCAGCAGAATGATGCATAATATAATAGGACTGGCTTACATGGTGGCACTTCTGAATCCAGACAGTGTGACAGCACATGAGTACAAAGAGGTGAATAATGGCAATTAGCTGGACTTCCTTGAACCTTCACAGAAATACTGTGTTTTATTCTCAGCAAAGGTTCAGAACTGCTCATGTTTTAATTGAACCACTTCACTCATCCCTAAATGAAAACAGTTGCAAACAGTGTCCAATGTACATAGCCCCAGGCACTGTACAACAATCAAATGAAAAGACTTTTCTTTGTCTTATTTATTTACTTGAAGCTAAAGAAAAATGCCAAAATTCTGCCCTTGAATAAATCACCACTTTTTACGTGCTTTACCCCAGGCACAAGTTCCAGTTTTTTCCTAACTTATGAGTTGTTTTTGTTTGTATTTGTATATTTTTTCTATCTTATTTGTTTACTTTTCCTGCTTCTTAAAACTGTCTCTTCTCTTTAGAAGTGGGGGAGAAGGAAAGAAATTGAGGTGAAACCACAACATGTTTTCATTTCTGTGTAACAAACAGATCTTTTTTCACAAGCTTCTTCAGGCACTAAATACCAAATACGGCTTGAGACAATAAATTATAATGTCCTTCAGAGAATGCAGAACTGGGAAAATAAGAAATACAAGTGTTTGCAACATGTTTCAAGAGAAATTGAGATTTCATTAACTCTACACTGTCTCATCATTTGTATTTGTAAAAGATAATCATGGTGTTATTTATTGTTTTGCTGCTCACCTTCAGTTTGACAAAGTCTTTCCAGGTATGAGTATGCACCGTAATTTCTGTTTTTCAAATGCATGTCATATAAAATTAGCAAGGTCCCCATGGAAGTTGAGGCTGGCACATTCAAAAGACAAGGTGTCTTAGGTTAGTTTCCGTTGGTGGCTGCTGGGTGGGTACTCTGTGGTGTGACTGTACACCGGCTGGCTGTCACGTAGTGCAACAGGCAAGCTAATCAGCACTAGGGAAAGTCCTGGTGGGAGAGATGTTGGACTGCACCCAGCACTCATTTCAGAGAGGGCTGAATTACCTACAGCAGCACCATCCTGGAAGATTCCCTTTCATATGTCACCATAGTGTAAAAAGAAGCCATTCATTTATACTACAAGGGAAGCTCCTACAGAAAGGAAATAACATCAGGGGGCCTTAGTGTACAGAGACAGAGCTTTGTATTTGTTCTGATTGACAAACTATTCTGTATGTGCCTTTTGTCAGATCCTGTCTTTGGTCACCCTCACATCAGGACTAGCTGTCATTTCATCCACTCTCCCCGGGGTGCTGGAGTTGTACAGCAGTACAGCCAAGTCAGCTGGATCCCAGTGCCCCGTGTCCTGCGAGGGCCCAGCTGGAGCCCAGGCTGACACATCAGAAGCAATTTAGTCTCTCCACCCTGGATTCTGTCACTGCGTCC
The DNA here is from genome assembly GCA_013400415.1 of Scytalopus superciliaris. Taxonomy (NCBI): domain Eukaryota; kingdom Metazoa; phylum Chordata; class Aves; order Passeriformes; family Rhinocryptidae; genus Scytalopus; species Scytalopus superciliaris. The sequence continues at coordinate 301,882 of VXBX01001273.1, read as the reverse complement.
TGGGTTCACCTTCCCTCGCCCAAACTAGAATTCTTTCCTTCCTTGAGCATTCAGTGGAACATTCATTTCTTATCACCACAGGAGCCTCACATACTTCTGTGCTCAAACAAACTGTACAAAAATCAACTGGGCAGGTCCTAGGAAAAGCCAAAGCACTTAATTATCTGTGTCCTGCCTTAAAAGCCTCTACTGAAAAATGTAAATGTCATTGATAATGAGATGATAAATGAGATATGGAACAATTCCTGTCTTTGAAGCCTGTATGTCTTATGCCTCCTGCTGCTGCAGAAGTCAAAGCCTAACTCTGCGTATTGAGGTTTGTCCCAAGGAAACTGAAACTGAAAAGGAAATGCTTTGTTTAGTAGATGAATTTGCTTTATCAAGGACTGCACTGATTATTTTAATTACGAATGGGAAAAAGCAGTCTGCTGACTTTGCAGCTCTGTGTATGTAAAGCTCAGTTAATAGGCGAGGGTCCCTGTAAGCTTTGTGCTCTGAGCAGGTATGTGTTTGTAATGTTTGGGCTGGAGTAAAGAATGTATTGGTTTACAAAATTCTGTTGGGAAGTGTCCCTCTTGGGTAAAGGCTGAGCCCATTTGAAGGAACCCTGAGGATTAGCACAACTGAAGTGGACAATTATTACAAAAATGTGTCTCCACAAGAGCTGGATTTGGTTGAAGGGATAAGTACTGAAATCTGGAAAAGCTGGGCTTGGTTGAGGGCGTAGGTACCTGAAACCCTACAATCCATACAAAGAGAAATCTCTTACTTTTACAACGTCATGAGTCTATTTATAGCGGAAAATGTATGTATTTGCTTAGTGTTTATGGTTTCCCAATCTTCTGCACACTTTCAGTAAATATTACTTAATTTCTGTAGAATCAGCAGAAGTGGCTTGGTTAGGAATTTGGGATTTTTTTAATGAAAGAATCTCAGAATCACAGAGTATTTGTGGCTGGAAGGGACATCTGGAGGTCATCTAGTCCAGCTCCCCAGCTTGGAGCAGGACCCACGCAGAGCAGTTTGCTCAGAACTGTGTCCAGCTGACTGTTTCTATGGCTGGAGACTCCCCAGGCTCCTCCGAGGGTGAGCTGTCCCTGTGCTCCCCTCACTCCTGCTCAGTCATGGTGGAGTCCTGATTTGTACAGAAATCCATGGTAAAAATGGAACAGGATTCAAGCCATTCCAGTTAATGGCAAAGGTGTTGAAATGTTGGCAATGTACCAACTCCTGGATGCAGACAGGGCCTTTAACTTCTAAAAGTTTTTATCTTAGTACAGCAGGTCCCTCCCATCTCAGTATCATGCTTTGAATAACAGAGGATGTAAATGGGACACACAAATTTACACGCTAATCTGGCCCTTTGATCAAAGCTGAGGTTTATATTACCAGATACTTCTCATTCCTTAGCTATTATACACAGAAGGATTCCAATAATAACAATATCATCATGAATTTTAAAATCTTCAAAGACTGGAATTTCAGAATTCAGATTAATATTTAGAATTTGGTCTTCAATGCTTGTTGTATTTGTGTCACCCTCTTGTGATGTGAAAGATGTCCAGGTTATTCCTCACTGCCACTGAGTTCCTGAGTGATTTTGGATAAACTATTTCTGCCTTATGTTTCTCTTAGCAGTCTTTGGTGTATCCTTTCACCATTTATGTTCATTATTTCTGTTCTGGATTGGATACACAGGGAGATCAAAGATAAAAATGACTTTTTGTAGACCTCATGTCTTAGATACTTTACCATTGCCCACTGCCTTCTCTGTTTCTTAGGAGTTGTTCCATTTTTAAAATATTTTTTTGTACTACAGACTTATCTCCATTGATACAAATTTCATATCAGTGTAGTAATATGTCCACAGACAGGAATTGTAATGGAAAACCATCACATGGAAAAAGGGGTTTTTTTACATGTGGGTTTTTCATACTGGAGTTGTGGAATATAATTTTCAAACTCTACTTACATCTCACTTTTGGAAGTTTCTGATTCCTCTGGACTCAAGAGTTCCTCTGATGTGAAGGGCTAGGGTGATATAGAAGACAAAAAAGAAGGGATTGCCATTCAAACTCCTACCTTTTAATCGCAATTATGTCATGGCAACACAAAGTGTCAGCCCCTGAAGTTGTTAAAAATGTGAACTGATTTTCTATGTACATGAGACCTTTATAAATTTAACCACATGCCTGAAACGTGTCACAACCTCCCAACACCTTCTGCTGGCAGGTGCTGCTTCAAGATGAAGAGCTTAGCTCTGTGTTAAGCCAGAAAATGCTCTGAAGGTATCCAAGCAGAGCATTTCTGTGTGCTCTTGATGGGATAACTACAGGGTTGTCTTGAATATGTACTCGGAGAAGCTGAGCAGAGGAGTGGGGTGTCAGGATTATTGCCAGAGCAGCCGTTCCTCTCAGGTGCTTATTAGTGGGACGTGGAGTTTTTGAGGAAATGCACAAACCCGTCCATCCTTATCAGCAAATGTGTCCAAAACAGGTGCTGTCAGCTGTCAGCCCCGCGAGCGCCGCACACGCTGTACCCGGAGCGCAGGCACCCTGCACGGAGGGTGTTGGCTTTGCCTTTCTATCTGAGCAGCCCTGCAGGTGTGTACCGTGGGGGGAGATAGCACAGGGCGGGGGCTCCGAGGGAGGGAATGTTTAAGAAGTAGGATGATAATGAGCAAAGTGCTGTGCTGGGAAGATTTAACCGAGCCCCGAGTGATTTTAAAAAACACAGGGAAGGCTTTCCAGTGCAGCAGCGTTTGGGGTCTGCAAGCACAAGTAATGCTACAACAGAAATAAAGAAGGTGGAAAAAACAGTGCTAGAAAGCTGCATTTATGCAAAATTAAAGTCTTGTTCTAGATTAAGTTCAAGAAAACTGCCTTAGGTCTCCACCAGCTGCACAGAGTACATCGGGCACCCCAGCGTGGTGGGGAGCAGGCTGTGATGCAACTGAGCACACCCCAGATGGGGAAGCTTCCATTTCCACTCTATATTGGGGATATTTGCATTTATGAGATCATTTTTGCTGGCATGGCTGAAGCGGCAATGAAAATGCTATTGTGCGGTCCTGGGATGGAGGTTTCTGCCAGTCCATAAATGCATGCAATGGAAACAGTGTTTCTGAATGAAATCAAAATGCTAAATGAGCTGTTCAGTCATCTCAATGTTTCCATTTGGAATGCTGAATAGAGTCCTATTTCTAATCCAAGATGGTTTTTATTAGCTCTCAGTGCATTTAGCACAAGCACAGACCAGTTCTGGAATCAGCCAGGGTACAACTTGAATAAGAGGGAAGTTATTTTCTGCATAAGCACTAGATTTATTAAGGCTTATTTTTCTCTCATGAAAGACTAGTTGCAACTAGCTTGAGGAAGCCATCCGATCAATTTAAACACTCTCAGGATTTTGGAGAAAATAAGGTGGGTTGGCATCACTGCACAAACAGTGCTGCATTTAGACCTGTTACATCCTCCACAGTGCTGTGAAATACTGGGGCAATGGTCACCTGCTCCGTAACTTCCTTCCTCAGAATTCATCTAAAATTGGGGTCATACATACACATATCCAGATGGATAATTCAAACTAAAGATGGACACGTTACCACCTTTCAGAAACGATTTATTTTCTATCTCATCATTCCATTGGCTCACATTACCGTCTGTTCCAGTTATGTGGTGTATCTTCCAGCTATTGCCTTGCTGCCTGGCAATGCATGTGAAATGTTCAAGGAGGTGCAGTTAATCCGTGGATAAGCACCCACTGGTAAAAGAATCCTTTTCATAGAAGATGCATGTTGGCAAGGGTACATGAAAACTACAGGCACAGTTCATACCCATTTTTATTTTAGTTAACTGTGCAGATGTGTGTGACTTTCTTCCAAAGTTTCTTCCAATATGTAATCATGGTCAGTTGCCTTCCTTCCAGATCTTGGGTGGCTTCTGTTCTTCACAGGTTTAACTGTTCTGTGTTGAGAAAGTGAGAATGCTGCACATACACTGATCTTGTGGACCTGGTGAGGAGGGAGCCTTTAGGTGGATCTCCCAACCCTTGCCTCTGGCAGCCTGGCTGCTGTTGAGGGTTCAGCTGATCCCTCTCTGAGGGACTGTTTAGTGTTTCACACAGTGCAGGAAAACTGCAGCATAAGGTCTTACTGCAGTGCCAACAAACACTGTGACCTTGTGCTTATGGTAGAGCTTTGAGAGGGTAACCTTTGCTTTCTCCGTGAGGCTCGTCAGCTCCCTGCAGTTGGCTTTTTTCATTGAGTTTATGCTTCTGAAAGGCACATTAAATTCTGCACTATTTTCTGCCTTTCTGTGAGTCGAACTAATTTTAAAAAAAATATTTAGGTATCAACAAGTTTTTCCTGACTTTTTATTAGCTGAACCAAAACTATGAAATATTTGCATGTATTTTTCCTAGCCCTTGTGAATTAACTTGGTTTGGTCACTAAATGTCTTTCAGCTGATTGGTTTATGCTTATTTAGTGAGGGTTTCTGAGAAGACTTTCTATGGAAACTTATTATTAGTCTGGGTGCATTTGGAAATTGAATTTGAAGTTTATTCTTTGAGGACTTGAGAGAGTTTGTGTTTAACTTTGTGTGGGTAATCCCACCGACTGCCTCTTTTTAGGGTATAGCAGATCTACTTAACTCTAGCAAGCTGCTGGATTTTGGAACAAGAATTCATTTTGATGGGGTTTCAAGTACCTAATCAGTTTAGAAACCTTTGAATGTGTAGGCACATCTATATGCTTCTGTATGTAGTCACCAGAGGGGCTTACATAAAGGGAAAATGCAGGGGAAATTACTGTGCTGTAAATCTACCATTAGCTAAATTTGAGTCTATTTGAACTGTAAAGCTGAAGTGGTGCCAGAGCGAATTGTGTTGCTGGAACTAAGTAAATGCATATTGCAGAGTAAATGAAGAGTGCAAGGAATGTTGCCTGTTTGTAACTGCATTAATTTAATGCAACTGTGGGCAATACTCAATGTCATGACTGAATGCAAAGAAAAACAAAATTGTGCCTGATGAAAACATCTGGGTTCAAGTTTTTATGCCAGCAAATTCTTCCCCCACTGGTAAAAGAGACTGTAAAACCACATTCTTTTGGGGTTATGAGATTCAACAGCACAGAATGCTCCAGCTCTTCTGAGTCCACAGCTCAGGGTCATTGGCTGGCAATGGCCGTGCTCTGGGACCACATCAGAGAGGGGTCAAGGGGTCGTAGCCTCAGTTGTGCTGAGTTTGCAACTGGCAGGTAGGGGAGAATTAACCTCCATTTCAGTTCCCTGGAACTCAGAATCCAGAACAGTGCTGGATGTAACTCGGAGTAGCTGGAGATCTTTGCATAAGGATTGTATATTAATCAGTGTTTCTTTCCAGGAAGCTGGTTTATGCTTCAGTCTACCTCTAGTGGTACTTTCAGTGCTCGCCACCTGTAAGGAGGATCCAAAAGTCTGTGATGGAAAGTGAGCTTGACTATCTGTTGTGCAGAGTGCTTTCTGTAGTGACTGTGATCCTCTGCTGCTCCTGAAAGCTTGTCCTCAGTTGCTTTTTGCTCTCTTACTGCTCTGGAGATGCAGTGACTGTGAACATTTTGGCAGCACTGTTTTCTCTTCCTTTGCCCTGCCCTGGTCGCTTGTTCCCACCCTTCTAATGTCCCCAGCCACTGCAAGAGTCACTTCAGGCAATGGTACCCCTCATTAGTAACCACTTCATTGCCTCCCTCTCTGATCCATTCCAAGCCCTGGCAGTTGTGCCAGCAGGAGAGGGGGAGAATGAGATAGAAATAAACAGCTGGGAGCAAGACAGGAATGGGTGGAGAATTCTCTAAGGAGTGTTACTGCCAGAGGTCTAACCATGGGCTGAGCTGGGGCAGTTGGCACAGAACATGGACATGTCCACTGTTTTCTGACCCTGGACACACTGAGGATGTGGTTTCACGAGATGGAGCCTTTACCAGAGGTTTGGGTATTTGTCGGCCCCAGTGTTCCCCGTGTCCCTGCACGGTGTGTATCACTTCATCATTTGTGCCATCACACATGTGCACAATGCTGGTTTTTCAATCAGATCAGAGAAAGTGATCCAGCTTAAATAAAATACCACAGACTCCCCTTTTTATAGCTGGATGTGTTGGTGGCTCCCGTTCACTGCACCGTCAAAAGGATGTACTTGCATTCCCAGACGTGGTGTGGGGGAGAATGAGTGGCCAAGGGCTGTTTGTGCACAGAGTGCAGCTTCATGTTTACTGTGCTCAGCATTGCAGAGTGAATGAAGGTATAGCTAAAACTTATACAAGTGTGAGTTCCACTGAAGACTCATAGCTGAGATCCACTTACCTTTTTATCAAAATTATGAATCTGTGCCTTTTCTCTAGGCTCTGGTTTATCCTGACTTAGAGATACCGAAGGGGATGTACTTCTCAAATTTTATTCTGAAAAAGAAAATGCAAAGTAGTAATCCTTGCTCAGTATATTGCTTGAAGTTATTTCCAGCAAAAACATCCAGTTTGTGAGCAGTGGGATGGTGGTTGTTATTTAAAATAAACTCCCAGTGTAACCACTCATGTTTATCTGGCTTAGCCTCACTCTCTGCTCAGGCCAGTGCAATTGGCTTTGGCAGTCCCTCAGTGCTGTGTGCTCTGTCACTGCATCCAGGTTTTCCAAGCAGGGGAAGTTGTGTCAGGAAAACTGCAGCAAGTTGGGCCAGCACAGCACGATTTTAGGTCCCGTCTGTGCAAGGTGCTTGGACTTTACTCAGCATAATCATGGCTGAGATCCTAATTCAAACAGCCCTGGGGCTATGTCTACACTAGCTCAGAGGCACGAATGCGACGTGTACAGGCTTGGGTAAGCTACTTTAAACAATAGCAGTGATGGAATGGCAGCATAAACTTTACAAAAGATTGTCTAAGCGCACTGGGAAATTGGTGCATGTATGCAAATGATGAGTTGTATTGAATTTCAGGCCTTTGCTTCCCATTGCTGCCACTAACTCGAGGTGTAACGGTGCCTCTGCCTGCGGTGCTGAAGTTCTACAAAGCTGTTTAGCTGCCCTGTTAGAGAAAATAGGCCATTGACTGGAAAAAACCCAAAGAGTGTAAAGGCAACCTGTCTTTGCTGTGCTGCCGACAGTGCGATCTGAAACTCAAAACCACAAGGAGCATTCACGCAGTTTCCTACTCACTACAGAGTACATGTGTGACATCCTTTCAAGGCAGAAACTAGGTGCAGGCTCTCATAATGACCTCAGTGCAGGAGCTACATACCAGGTGGGGGTTTTTAGTGTTGCTCTGGTTTGAAATTAGAACAAAGGAAGGAAGCACTTTGCTCTTTCTAGTGAAATGTTTATCTGTTGTTAGAGGCATGTGGCTTTAAAGCTGTTTCTCTTGCTTGTCTCAGATGCAAAGAGGATGCCCTGGATTTGGTTCAACCAAATTACTAATTAAAGGCAGCTTTATTGTCAGCTTGCAATCTTCTCTATTCCAATTTCAGTTGTTTCAGTTCATAAATAAGAATTTCTCAAAGGCAGCTGACGAGGAAGTCAGACTCAAGTTCTGTTCCTGTGTGTTAATCTGTATGAACTGCACGATGAATCAAGCTTCAGTCACTCATTCAGCTGGCAGCTTCATTGGATTGATGGTTTATTTCTTCACCCTGCAATGTGTGACCTCCCAGACTTGGGGAACACTCTGCTCTTCCAGCCTGAGAGGGCAGAAATCCATATCTACAGTGTATGGCACATTCACAGGAAACGAGGCTTCCAAGAATTAGTCTGTTTTCAATCCTAATGGAGGTAAAAATCAAGAATGGCCTGGTGAATGTGGGCCTTCTTTTCAGAAAGTGATGAGCTCCAGGGAATGCTGTGTGCAACCACTCTGTAAGCAAAGGGCAGCTCCTGCCAGAGCCAGGACATCTCCTCCAGGAAAATACAGGTGCTTCAGATGTTATAAATTAATAAAATATAAATCAGTTCAATAAGGTCCAGACAGGATTGTCCTTGGGTTGGAGACTCAATAGCAAAAGCTCATTTGCACATACTTCAGAACCATCTAGAAACTCCCAGTGCCATTTAACTTCTATATAATTGACATATAGAACACGTTTTTGAGGTAAGTAGTTTAGAAACACTGTGGGGATGGAACCCAAAATGTCAAAGCAAGGTGAAACAAAGTGAAACTGGTCCCACATGGAAAGGCAAGAACTTAAATGGATTGCTGTTCTGTCAAATGAAACCTTTTTGCTGCCTTTTGCCCTCTCTGTGTGGGTTTTTGTTTGGCAGGTTGTTGGTAGGTTGGCTAGCTGACCTTTTGTAAAGTGTTTATTTCATTATCCAAGAGAGACTGATATATGAGATATGCAGATCATCTGAGCTGGCTATTCAAGACCGCTTGCATGTGTTTACAAATATTTCTGTTTACTTTATTTGTGACAGCTAATACTGACTTCCAGCTGCTTATCTGGTTGCATTTTCCTATTCCTATTCCCATTCCTATTAAGGATTCATTATGAAAACCTGAGAAGAGTAAAACAAAACAGTGAAGTCATGTAAAACCAATAGAGAAATCTTTCAAATTTATATTGTTTTGATGTAAAACTGTAAATCTTGAGGCCACATCTGTTCAGAAACCAAACGTTTATGTGGGATACAATCTGAAATCATCAGTGTCAACACAGGAACCTTGTACTAGAGAGGGGCAGTGTCAGCTTGTGATACCAGGAGTCAGCTTCCACCAAAGATAACCACAAAGACGTAGGTTCACCATGGTCTGGGTACGTGTGTGCACAGCATGTGCTGATGTTACCCTCTGGAGGCCACCTCTTGGGTAAACAAAGGGCATGTGCTGGCTGCTGTGTGTGTGCTGACAGCAGTCCAGAGTACCAAAGGGAGCCATGTATTCATTAGATCTCTGTTGCTTGAACCTTACAGCAGAGTCAGATTTAAAAAAACCCAAACCAACTCAAGTTGACTGTAACTTTATGAAGCCATTTGGCAAATGTCTTACCTTGGAGGAGTGGAATCAAAGTAGAAGGTATGGAGCATAGTTTCAATATCCATGTTGCTGATAGCATTAGTGAAGACAGGATATTTAAACCTCACGTATATCTGAGTGTAGTGAAACATCCTGAAGGCTTGAGTACCTTGATCCAAGGCTTAGGCTCAGGTTCCCCTCGAGCTCAGCTGCAGGCCCAGTTGCACAGGTCCTTAACATTCCTTCAGTCATCATGATCAGAGTAAGAGCTCAGTGAAATTCATTTGACAGCCATGACACTTGTGATAATGATTTGAAAACGAAACATTTGTTTTTGTTTGGTTTGGGGAAATGAGATTTAGTAATCAGTTGACTGTAACAGAATGAAGTGCACTCCCTTGGCCACTCCTTGAACTGGGCAAGGGCTACTCAGGTGAGCAGTGTGCCAAATGTCAAGACTTGCAGCTTGTTCCAGAAGAGTGTGTGTCACACACCAGTGCTGGGCTCTGACAACTAGATGGGACTTCTCTCTAAGGTCACCGTTGATACCAAAAGCCCAGAACATTCAGGCAGATCTCTCATTCTCCAAACCATGCAACTATCTGATATGTGCATGGCATTTTTTAGCTCTTTTGATAAGATTTTCAGTGACATGCTATTGTTTGTTTAATGTAAATCATTAACTCCTGGAAACCTGTGATACTGTGTTCTTTGTGAAAAAGAGGAAATTTGTTGGAGATGGGAAGAGGTGGGGGCAAAGCAAAGTAGAACATCTGCCAGAGAATCCTGTGGTATAGTGATGGTGAATGATCAGGCTCAGTGTCAAGCACCTGCACTAAGCCTGGCTCTGCAGCCTCTCTCAGTGTGATGGGCAGTGGGAAAGCAGTCCCACCTTCACACTTGCTAGGTGATTTTTTGAACTTTCTGCTAAGCCTGGCTTCCAGTGATTCAGGAGCTGGAACTTCCCCTCAGTGGCTGAGATTACCCATGAAGTTTGCATGGCAGCAGTGACCAGCTCTGCCTTACCAAAACAACAACACTACAATGTTTTCTGAGTCCTTCCTCACTTGAGAGCAACCAGAATTCTTCAGTGCAACCAGGGGTTTACAATGGGTTGTGTGAACTCCTTTATTCCATGCTATTCTCATTCTTGGTCTGTTTTGTCTGCCTTGAACCTGATAATCAAAAAAAGGAACAGATCTGTTCTCCTAAAGTGTTCGCTGCCTTTTTTTATCCCTGAGGGATGAGAACATTTTTGCACGTTCAGTGAAGAGATTATTTGGAACAGAGAAAGTACCAAGTTGGAAAGTCCTGGATGCCTGAAGGTGTCTGTGTCAGAGGTGTTTGGTTATGAAATACTTGACTACAGGCAGAACTGCAATCCCTGAGCTGTTCTTTCACTTAGCATAAGGAAATAATGCCACAGAATCAGAATAGTTTGTGTTGGAAGGGACCTTAAATGTCATCTAGTTCCACCCCGTGCCATGGGGGAAGGCGCCCTTTTCTTTTGCACCAAAAACTCCTGAAGCAGTTTGCTAGCACGATGTGGTGCTGTCTGTGCCATGGCAATGTGCCATGTGACAGCACTGAAGGACATAAATCATGTCCCAGCCTCGGGACAGTCCTGTTGCTGCTGCTTGCCATGGTTTGGAGTATCACTGAGACACAGATCACCATGGGGCTGCTCCTCCTTGGTGGGAACCCTGACACACAGCATTCCGTGGCAGCCCTGGACTAAAGTCTCTGGCCTGCTTTTCAGACCAGTGCAGACAAAAGATGAATGAAGCTTTTCCTGCTCTTTTGAAAGCCTCAGAGAGACATTTTCCTAGCAGAGGAAAACACAAAATGCAATGTCGAATTGCAGACAACAGCTTTGCTGAATCATCCCTTCTGTTCCTGGGGGCAGGAAAGTGTTGGACCATTTGCTGACCACACTTGGAGGATCAACATCCTTGACAGTTTTGGGAGGGGAATAATGTTGTAGCCAGCATTCATAGGACTTCTGGTGATTAAAAGCAGGACTACTGTGCAGTGGATAATTGTCCACTGCCTTGCTGGACAAGCAGCTGCAGTGTTTGAACTCCTGTTTGTTCAGATTCTTCTTTTCTTTTGTTTTTGAAGGGAGTGGGGGTGGTGTTACTTAAGGTCATGAGTAGAAATACCCAGTTCTATACACTTTTACTCATGTAATGATGGCCTTGGCTTGTCCTCACTGTTTGTTTACAGTGTGGCCTTGTGGCTTAAAACAGAACAGAACCTTCTGAAACAAACAACTTGCTCTCCATTTCTCTCTCAGATTTCACGCACTCTTCTAAACGTTGAGCTCTCTGGGTCAAGCTTTATGTGTGTGTGGTAATGCCCCACTCCAGGCCAGCAGCACAGCTGGTGCTCAGCAGGAGGGGTGGGTGCTCGGCAGGACCCCCGGTGCTCAGCAGGAGGGGTGGGTGCTCGGCAGGACCCCCGGTGCTCAGCAGCCCTGCAGGGATCCGTGCTCCTGCTGCAGGGAGCAGGGACTCTGGGACTGGCTCCTGGGAAATCCACACTCACAGCAGCCCTACCTGGCACTGAACGTGCTGTGCTCTCTCCAGTTCTTCTCACTGGGGTTTTTCAACTCAATTTCCATTTCACAATAATGTGCTCCTGCCAACACCAAAGGCATGTCAGCAGTAGCTCAAAATGTAATTTTCTTGTCATGTACTGTTGCCTCATTATTTATATTGCTTATTAGAAATATGGATAATTTAACATAAGCTGCTGTGGATTGAGACAGAGACAACCATACTCTACATGTATTTAAAAGAGAAGAATATGAAAATCAGGAGTCAGCATGTGACTTCTCTGACAGAGCTTTATTTCTTCTGCCAGGCAGGTCTCTTGTTTGTTTCCTTGCTTTCACATGTCTAGAAACAAGGATTGGGAGAAACAGTTAGATCCAGCCTTTGTATTTAGCATAGTAAATCATGTGGCTCAGCTGCTTTGCCATCATTATTTCACTGAGCCAAATTTATCCCAATGCATGGCCACTGATTTAAACCAGAAATTAATTTAGTCTGTAACCTTTTTTTTTTTTTTTAAACCAAAAAAATAATAATTAAAAAAAAATGCTCAGGCTGGGTGGAACAACAACTATAATTGGAATCAGAGTCTGAAACAAAAAACTTTAAAGGCCAAATTCTCCTTAGAGGACCTGACCTTAGACATCTCTTGTCCATGTTAAAAAAAAAGAAGGAAAGGAAAAAAGGCATGGTCTATTGTCTCTACAACTGGAGTATATGATGTCATACTGAAACTCCAAAGTAACTCCCAGTGAATAAATATTATCACCAAAGAACTGTGCCTGTATGATTAAGAATCATTTAATAACTGGAAATTACTGGAGTTCAGGAGTTATAGGAGACCTTACAGGGCCGTGTAGCAGTGACTGTTGAAACCATTGAAACTGTCAGACACAGAGGAAGATTCTCCATGATTTGTCTTCTGGTACCCTTCTGAAAGGCATGTTGTAGCCAAACAACATTACTGGCCACATTAAAATGTCATTGGGGTAATAATGAAATACCATGATTTATAAGGGTCAGACCTGAGCAGGGATAGTCCTTTCCGTCTTTGAGTCATGTCAGTGTAAACTAGTAAAGGTTTGGGTTGGATTTTATAGCAAAACAATTTGAAGGTGCAAATAATATATGATGCAAAAGGGAGATGATGAATTAGTTATGTGGAATTCTGGACAAAAGAATTACAGTGAGAGAAATCCTAAGAAGGTGAAAGAGAAAATCCTATTTACTGAGCATCTGGCTAAATTGCTAAATCAACCATGTCTGGATGAAGACCTAGTACTGATTCTCACAAGCCACCTCTGAATCCCAGTAGGCAGTTCTGAATCCCAGTATTGGCATTTCTAGGCAGGAGTGACTCTCGGGTACATTCTGCAGTCCTAACAATGAGGAGGAAGAGGAACAGGGAAAATCCCAAGCACCTTCCCATAAGCCACCTGAAGAACTTGTCCCACAAGCCCCAGCTGTTTGTTTCCATCAATACCACCCTTTGTACACAAAGAAACAACCCATGCCTGGACCTGCTGGTAGCAGGGAGAGCAAAACAGCCAGGGGAGCTGAGACGTGTGTCAAGACTTGCTCTGGCCCCAGGAGTGGCACAGCCACGGGCAGGGATGAAATACAGCCGGCCCCTCTCTGGCTGGAAGGGCCCTGCTCATCGTATTTTGGTTGGGTCCGAGCCTTAAGGTATTTCAGAGATAGCAATTATTGGGTTTTGTTCTTTACCTTCTGTAACTGAAGCTCTAAGACTGACTCCAAGTATTACCCTTCATGAAGACTGGATTTTTAAAGGGCAGCATGAGGGTTTCTATCAGTTTTTCCAGTTGTGTGGCAGAGGAGGCCAATCTGCCCCTCACCGGCCTATGAGTGACCAAGGAGTTTAATGTGGGTTGTGGGAATGGCTGAAGACAGGCAAAACATGCATCATGTTGGCAGAAACAAGTGTGCTCCTGCTGTGTACATCACATGTTGGACAGATCCCGTGCAGGATTGAGTCTGAACTGTAAAAGAGTGTCCAAGAACCAGCTGGATACTTCTGGGGGATCACGTTTAGAAAAACACGAAAAAACTGCCAAACTGAGAACAAAATCATGATTATCTAGCCAAGAGCTGGGTGAATACCACTGGCAAGTATTCATTTGACTAGTTTGTTTCCATCAGCTTTGAGTCATGTGTGATGTGTCCTCATTCCTCATCTGGTTACATTCCTTAGTCAGCTCAATTATTTTTAACATCGCTGATTTAATTTTTATTCTTGTAAGCATTACTTATCTGTGCTGATGGAAACAGTGATATTGACATTTCTGAAAGTGGCTCTGTATGTTCAGTACCTGGAATATAAATGGTGGTTTGTGATTCCAGCAGGGTGGTTTATGATCCGAGGAGTTCTTGCCCAGGGAATGACAGCACTGCTGTAAATGCTGGTGATTTACTGCCTTGTTTTGTGAGTGGCACGATTTGGCTGGACCGAGTCAGAACTTGTCCTGTTAGAAGCTTTTGCCCTCTGGAATAGATCAGACCCACCTGGGGGTGAACTCCCAGCTTAGTGAGAAGGCAAGCATTCCTTCAGGAACATCTCATTAGGGAACTTTCTTACAAAGAGAGAAAACAGAATGCAGGGCAAGTTCACTTCTCCCCTTCCCTACTTCTGAGATTTTCTGGGATCACGTTTTATGTTCATCCTCATTGCAACACTTGCTGTGGGGAGGATTAATGGAACCAAACAAGAGAAAGCTGTGGGAAGAGGAGCATGTGATGGGATGCAGGAGAACTGATATGCTGGGAAAATGTGGCGTTAGGATTGGTTTGGAGAGTCTGAAGCAGCCAGAAGTGTGAATAAGCACCTGCAGAATAATACTGTCTGCCTCTGTATTTCCTGGGGGGCTGACAATATGAAACATGATGCAAAATTTGGAAGGGTGAGGGGGTGGATTTGAAAAATCAAAGGGCAGATGGATGAAAACTACAAACTGAACAGAACTGATTTCCCGATTTTACATCATTCTGGTAACTGCCTGAAACCCGAGTCTCGCTTTTACCTTTGTGACAATTGCTACAATAATTCCTGTCACTCCTGAAAATTCACCTGTAATAATGGAGAGAATATAAGCAGAAATACTGATGAAATGTGTAATTTTTTGTTTTACTGTCTTTAGGATGGTATTAAAGGCTGTCACAAGCAACAGGGATTCAAAGCAATATTCTGTTCTCTGTATTTCAATATATTTCACTCAATGCATTGTTACAGCTTGAAGCAGACCCTAAGCAATACAGAAGGATAAAACGTAGCACAGTTTTCTGAAGTGTCATCAGGCATATGCTTCAGTGTATCTGGCATATGTATATACACACACATGCATATCTGTATTATGTATATCTACAGATGTCTATACATATGCAGTTCCCAACACTTTAAAGCCCTGATCTCTGGGGTTCTTATTATACACGTGGGATCAGACAGCTTAGACTTACATGATTTAACATCTCATTCACAAACACACAAATTACACTTAATTTGTCTTTAATTGCTGAAAGCAAGCTTCCTTAAAACGGTGTAGTTCCTTTCCCGTGTTCTCTGCTAGAATCTGTCCTGCTTCACCTGGCTGAGAAGCCGTTTGGTTTGGTGCAGTGCTGGTTTGTGGGAATTCACAGTGAAGCCGCAGTAACGCAGCAACCAGCAATTAAAATTAAGCTGATGCAAACAACCAGAACAGCAAATGTAATCAAAAGCCAGACCAGACACTCTGCATTCTATGGGTTTTTCCTCATTCTACTGGGAACGGTTGGATTTGCCTTGGCCTTTCCTTCAGGCTCTCATTAATTAGAATTTGTGCTTATAAATTGCTGTGGCAAAAAAAGCCTCTTCAGTTTTGCCTTTTCAGTTTTGCTTTTTGTTTTTCCTCCTCCTTGTAGCTCCCCCCAGATGCTTTCATTGTTTACCTACTATTGGTTCAAACAAGGATAAATTGCTGCTTGTGATTGTGGTACAGGACATCTTATTTAAATATAATTATGATCATAGTTTGTTGATGATTAGGGCTGTTGATCCCTTTCTCATTGCAAACAGCCAGAACAGAGGGTTCTGTGGTGCTGGGCAAAGGATATGGCATCCCTTATGGACTGGTTCAATGTCCTGGGACAGAGGTGGAAGGTCCTGCCTTTGAGACAAAGAGTAAACCATGAACTCGGGAAAGAGGCCTGTGGTCCCAACTGCTGCCATGGTGGCTGCAGCAAACATGTTTTACTCGGGGCAGAGTGAGGATGTTCACACTTGTGTTCCTGTGGTGCAGCAGATGAAGGGTAGCTGACTCTGTAATTAGGGAGTTGGCAGCCACGTGCAAATTCCAGCCTTCTGCAGCTCTTTCCCAACAGTGGCATTAAATTTAGTTATATACCCACATTTCGTCTTCTCTGCCTCCCGAAGTCCAAAATGTTCAACTTCAGACTCCCGTAGTGTTGTTTTTCTTGGTGTGCAATGGCACAATCCTTACACAGTTAGGTACACATATCCCAGCCTCATGTGTAAGACTTGCTCTCAGTGGATCCTCCTGCAGTCAGGATTTGGCCTCCTGCTGTACTCATACTGGTATATCGGAGTCCTGCACATTCCATTCTTTCTGAGGCACAGGACCCTTGAAAGGCTCCATCCCACAGCATCCATGGTGGTCTGGCATGTGTGCCATGGGAAATAGTCTGGAAGGTGGGGATATTAGTGTCTCTTTCACCAGCAGGAATGCAACGTGATGAAAATCATATTAGAGCATCTTATGTCCCAGTGCCACAGCAGCATGTCCTGAAATAAAGCAGCATCAGGCACAACGGCCAAGAACCCTGGAATTTCCCATGAAGAAATGCTATCTGCAAAATAGTTACGCCAAATCCAAGGTCTTGCCAGTGAATGCACATTCCAAAAGCAGGTGCCAGGGCTGTGATTCCTGCATTTGCAGCTCTGCTCAAGGACAGCGGGTTTGAGCTGAGTCCTGGTGGCACCTGCAGTGCCATCCCAGTGCCCTGTACAGACACAGACCAGCCTCAAGGAATGGACTCGCTGCTGGGCTTTACAACACAGCACGGCCCAGGGCAGTAGACAAATACTGCGTGTTGATAAGAACCCTGTGGAAATAAAAAGATGCTATCACCTGAAGTTTATGGTATTGACATGCACATCTATTGCTGTTGTGCAAACACTAAGTTTGGTTGTAATGCAACAGTAGAAAAATCTCAGCACGAAGTCAAGAGAGAAGAATTATTGGGAGTTCTTTCCAGGGTTTGAGAAGAAAGGAGTTCTTAAGGGGGAAAACAGCTTGAGGGAAAGTCTAAAATTAGACACAGATCTCCACATTTAATAAGATAAATATAAGGCTGAGTCAACAGTATCCAGGAGATTAACAATGAAAGTAGAGCAGAGAGGAAGGAATCCCTTTCTCACAACTCAGGAGCAGCAGGACAGAAAAGGTGGTTTCCAGGACCCAGATGTGTTTCCCAGCCTGCTGAAGCAGAAGTGTGCCCAGAGAGGATGTGGGAAGGTCTCTGACCGTCACCAAACCTTTTTGTAATGATCGTACAAACAATGAGCATGAGATGAGCAGCTGAAGTGTTAAGAGTGAAAACCACATCCTGAATCCACACCAGTATGAAATAGGGAAGAAGAGGCTGGTTTGGAGAGCATCATATTTGTAAGATGCAACCCTGTTTTCCCATGGGAATGAGTTATGATGGAGAGCAGACTTCTAATCTGTGCTTTTGTGACAAGCCAGTGCTTAAACAAAACTCTGAGCAAGGTGGCTCTTCAAGGGAGAGATGTAGCAGCTCACATGGATGTGGAGGGCAGAGCACATGTTTGTAGGGAGAGTTTGTTGTCTCTGTTCCCCACAGTTTGTAGGAGCCACGAGGAACCCAGCCTGTTGGCACATGGATAGAGCTGGCAAGGGACAAAGGCAGAACTCCTGGAAAAGTTTCTCTCCATGTAAAGAAGCAGATAGGTTTGCAAGCAGGGAATCAATCATGTGTTACATGGCAAATGGCACAGCAAATGGCAGCTTTCTTCAGAATTTCACTTGAGGGCAACGAATTCAGGTGAAAGCAAATCTTGGACCCAAATTATGTTTTTAGTCCTGGACTTTTTAGCTGTTGCATTTGGTGCTTTCTAAGAAAGCTTTGAACATCCCTGGACAGGAGACTGATGAGTAACATCTTGAGGTAAAGTCTGCAGCAAAAAGCTGAGCAGTTTTCCCCACCCCCAGGTTTGGTGTGAATCAAAATTTCCTTTGCTGTTTAACCCTTCTTAATCTCCTTTTGACTGGCAGGAGGTTTTCAGTTTTACACTCTTTTTATACTTGGTTCACCCTATTGCCCATTACCTCACTGCTGGGCTCTGGTTTGCATTGTGCATAGCTTTTGTCTTCTTCAGCTGAGTGTCATTAGTTACAACTAAACCCCAAACTCAACAACTGCATATAAGAATTTACACTCTAAGGAATTTCTCACCCATTATAGTAATGGCCGAAAAAGTCCTTGGAAAGCAATCCTTAAATGGATTCACAAAGGGCAGGTCTGGGTGGCAGCAGCAGCATTTCCCTGGCACACAGAGCCTGGTCCTGTAAGAGCTTTGTCACTTCCATTTAGGAAACACATGGAGTATTTCTCACCAAAAGCTAAAAGCCTACATTGATGCAACATTGATGGGGGAGTCTGTAGACTCCTTGTCTGTTAAACTGCAGGGGAAATGAAATACTGGATTAGAAGTGAAAGGTGAACCAGGCAACAGTAGCCTGCAGTAGGGGGAGAGCAACGCCACCTGAAATTAAAATTACTGTATCTGGGCTAGTAAAGTTTCACGTAGAGTTTTACAGTTGACAGTAAAATTTTGATTTGATACAAAGAGGAAGCAAAAGAGTTAATGATCATGTAAAAAGCGTTAGACATCAGAACTGTGACAGCTTAATTGCTGTGCTGACAGCACGGGCTGTTTCTCTGCTCTCATGGGGTTTTCATCTCTCAGACTGGTAGTGAATTAATGGCTGGGACTCAGACACACCTCTCTAAGGCACCTGCCGGCAGGAGGAGGTGTGTGGGTGGCTCTGAGGCAGAGCAGACAGGCAATAAGGAGTAGCAGGGAAAAGCACCTGTCACACAGGCTCAACATTCCCTTTTGTGGAAGGCGATCAAGCCCACGTTTAAAGGTGTTTGAGAAAACAGTAAACAGAACTTGTTCTAATTTTATCCAATGCTTATTTTGCAGTTAATGAAGATGGGTTTGATTTTTGCTTCCATCTTGAGTGAAAGAATAAAGAATCCAATCAGAAAGAAAGGGGTGCAGTGTATTTCTGTGGAGAGATTGGTACTGACCCTTAATAGCCACCTTGTCCGTGCATTTGAAATTACAGTGGCCTTCTTATTTCTGTGCAGAGACTGCCATATTTTTTTATGCTACTACATTTAATAGTGTTGCTGATGAATGCAGAGTCAAATATTGTAAATATCAGCTCAGGTCATTTGTGGTACAAAACCCTGGAATGTCCTGAATTCAAACCAAAGATGCTTGTAAAGATAGGGAAGGATGTAGCTGAATTCTTCTCAGGTCATTTGTTTGGAAGTTCCACTCTGATTTTACTTCTCATGTTATAAAATTATTTGCAGGTTTCAGGCCCTAGAATTTTTAAAGCTGTCTTCATACTGATGGGCAAGACAAAGGTGGGAGCTGTGGCCAGAACCCAGTCCTGGCTGTTCTAGCAAGTTCATCCTCGTGCTTGTTATGCTGGAAAAAGAACTTTATAATACTAAGAGATGTACAAGGATTGCATGGAAAGCTAGAGGAGGAGATTACTGCAATGTGTTCCGCGGGAAAAATGAGACTGTGTTTTGAAAACTGAACAATTGAACTGGGGCATAAACTGGACCACCTGTGTCTGACACCATCTGATGTGCCCCATGTGCAGCTGAAAGCAAAGTTCTTTCTATGCTGTGTGAATGGGCTACAACTGTTGAGATTTGTCTTTCCCTTTTCTCTGGTCTGTGATGGTTCTTTGTCAGCACCCAGTGTGGGGCTCAGGTGAATTAAAGTGCTGAGTAGGAAATCCAGCAAGTGTGGTGTGGGGGAGTTTAGTAACGTGCCTGCAAGAACCGAGCACACAGTTCTTATGGAAGATGCAGAAACGCTTTTCAAGGACTTTAGCTGCAAAAAGGAAATGCTCCCATGGCCTTCCTAATCTCTCAGGTTCTATCCAGTTTACCAAATACTTCAGATTGAGAGACAGAAAGTAATAACAGCCCCTAGTGTGGTTTTCTTCACTGATTTAATTGCACAGTAAGACCTGGTCCTTTTTCATGTCCCTTTTACTGGATCATGGTGTCCATCTGTTAAAGGCCGCTGCCTCCCCTGCTAGACTTGGCTCAAAATCTGAGCTCAAAATTGGCTCAAAATTTGGGATTTTGCAATCCATTTTTCTGCTGAAAACCAGGATTTTCTGACACAGTGCATTAATACGTCACTTGCAGCTGTCGCCCCCCAAACACTGAGGGATTAACGTAACCTTTATTGCCTCGGGGCATTTCTGTGCCTTGCGTCATTTTTCTTGAAAACAACTGACCGGTGGTTCAACACTCACAGCTCAATAACTGCCTGGGCACGTGGCCAGTGCCTGGTCAGCTACTGGGGTTTTTGGCTAACATTCCCTGAGGGATCCATAACAGCTCCGTGTAGGGGTTGTTTCCATTCAGCTCTTTCCATCCCTCCTGTACCTGCTCGGGCAGCCAGGAAGAGGCTGTTATGTGCAGATGTACAGCAGGACAAAACCCACACCAGTCTCCAAAGCAAACATGGCCTGGTCTTGGTGTAAGCGTGGGATAGTGGGAACTTGGGAATCTGCTCTGGGTAAGGTCTGACTAAAGATCAAGGGCATTATTAAGGCTCAGTCAGCTTCAGCCAGCGGGGATAGAACAAGACAGTGGAATTTAAAATGGAAAAGGAAATAGATGGAGATGTTTAGGCATGAAAGGAAAACATGGCAGTGAAAATTGCAGTCCCAATGTGATCTGTTTGATGTCTCTGGCACTACATTAAATGCCAGTTGGTGTGGTCAGTTCAAATGCAGGTCCTGCTCTCACTCAGACTGGGCTGGTGACTGCAGAAGGGGAGGTAATCACATGAGAACAGATTAAACATGATGGAGGAAGTGGAGGCAGGGAGGAGTTTGATAGTTCCAGATGAAGGATGTGCAAGTAAACTATCCAGGTACATGTAAGGAAACAGTAAGTTCTCCTAAATAGAATTAAAGCAAAAGCAGTTAAAGCTGTGGAGTGAAAAGACTAATTTTATCTTGTATGATACCTACCATAAGGTTAAGTATCTTAACCCTGGAAACAGATGTTTATGAACAAGGATAAAGTTCTTAATAAGGACAGACAGGAAACTAAGGATTAACTTCTGTAGAAAGCTGTGGTAGATTTCTATGTAATAACGTAGAACTAGATAAGGAAAAGTATTCAAGAAATTGTATAAGGAATAACCCACAGGGGCATCAGGGAGCCTAAACATGTGATCTAACACAGCAGTTACCAAAGGAGAGCTGAATCATCTCACAGGATTTAGTTCCACCTCCCCGCACAGGCACTGCTTCTCCTCAGTGCCTGGAGTCACTTGTTAACAGCAGCTGGAGATCTGGTCCTCAAACGCTTTACTATTTTGTTTGTCTGGAGCACAAAATTATGATGAGTCTTTCAACATGGTGCCCTCTGTCACTGAGGGGAAAAAAAAGACATCAAGAGCTGGATGCTCCAAGCCTTTTGAGTGGAAGTCTCTTGGTCAGCTTCAAGAGCAAGGGAGAACCGAGCAGTGACAGAAGGCTTTGAAAAGCCCAGGCCCTTGTCCTGAGTTCCACCCAGCTGTGTCAGAAATTTGTGGCAGCTTTTTCATGTCATCTGAGTAATTGAAACCAGCGCCAATAATAAACAGTTTCAGAGAAAAGAAATGAAAACTGAAGACTCTTATCATGATACAAACTAATACTTCTTATAAGGAACAGCATTCCAAGTTTGCACTCCTGCCAGCAAGAGGCAGAGGCCAGAGAAGTCAGGCTGCTCCATCTGCAGAACTCAGACATCACTGAAGCACCAACGAACCCTTCAAGTCACTCTGTAAATTGTGGAAACCTTTTGGAACTTGTTACCAAGTGACCCAGAGTAGCCAGAACAAAACAAACCAAAACCCTCAGGTTCTGTTAGGATCAGAATTGTAATGCTTAATGTTTTCAGTGAAGAAAACTCCAAATTAGCTAAGAAAGAACAGAAATGAAAGAACTTATACACAAGTTCCCCCGGCCACTGCATGGGCAGAGGCTCCTCCGCTCTCTTCCCATCACCTCTGAGCCTGGTCCTTGCACAACCGTCCCTCTCAGGAGTGTCACAGCTGGAGCCACAGGCTCAGAGCTCCTTGCTGTGACTGTCTCACTCCATTTGTCTGTCATGCTCTTTCTTCTGCTCTGGAAGTTTCTGTCTCCAGCCAGCCTCAATTGCTCCTCGAGGGAAGAAGCAATTTCTCACTCCCTCCACAGGATTTCTTCAGACCCAGTCACTTATTTTTTAAAGGAAAACAACACACAAACTGGGAACAAATCAAACAGATACTGGCTGTCATAGAAGTCCATAGCAAACTGAATAAGGATCAGATTTAAATGATTCCTCTGAAGTCCCACTGAGTGTTTATGGCATCAGCAAGATTAAAGCCAGTACCCTTTGTCTGGTTTGTGGGTATGCTTCCTCTCTGAATAATGCCATAGTCTTGCCTGGAGTGCTTGGGGTGAGATGATTCTTTGTAAATTCTGTTTTTGTAGGGAAGGCTATAGGAATTATTCACGGGCTGTTCTGTGATGCTCTGCACTGTCCCTGTCATGTTGTGAAGGGACATAGAGCACTTCGGTCCTAACTGTCCCACCATTGTTCTGTGCACAAGGAAAGCACGCACAGTATAAACACCTTGCCCCGGTGAGAGTGCGAAACCTCATGAAGTTTGAGCTTGGTTTGCTAGGCAAGAGAAAGGGAAGGTTATGTGTGCTGTATTGCAAACCTGGTTTGTTTGGGATAAACAAACTCCCTTGGCTGGTTCACTGCCTGTGGCTGTGGGGGGAGCAGCTGCTTCTGCTGGGCTGCAGCCACAAGGAGCAGCAAAGCCTCCCTAGCCTTTATCTAGTATTTATCATTAAAAAAAAGAAGAAAAAGCACACGAGTCCTGTAGCCTGTATAATGTGTGTGAACTCTTGCCATGAGGCTGAGAGCAGCCTTTGAGCTGCCTGCATCTCACCACTTCCTTTCACTGCTCCTTTTGCCAGCCCAGCAGGAGCAGAAATGCTACCCTATCAATGGGAACAGCTACATTTCCAATTCCATTGCCCTTTCTGATCCAGAACACCTTTACTTGGGCTCAGTAAAGTGCCCAGTGCATTTAAATCCATATTTAGTTTCTTAAGAAGGAGAAGCCCAGTCACACAAATGCCATCTGCAGTAGATGCTTTGATATGCACATTCTACACCACTGATTAGCAAGCTCTTTAGCAAGCCGGGTTATCCTCCTGTGATTCTCTTGGTGGAACGACTGGACATCAAGGGACCCCATGATGCCATGTGGCCAAAAATTGCAGGAACTGTAATTCATGGGCAGAGCGAGGACAGCTTTCAGGGAGATACCACAACATCCTGTCACTTTGGAAACTCTAGCTACATGCTTGGGAAGCTACAACTTGCTTGACTTCTGGTTCTAATTCCATCTCCCAGCTGTGTGTTCCAGATGCCGGGGGCTGGCACGCAAATCTGCTGCAGGCCCAGAGGACAGGGAATGTTCATGTGTGGAATACCAACCTGTGGCCTTGCACCTTAGAAACTCTGAACACGTTCCACTTCCAGTGAAGTAACTTCCTTTCTGAATATAAATGAGAAAAAGGAGCATTTTATTTTAGTAGCACATGCGACATAATGTTTCCTTTTACAACGTGCCACATACAAAACACAAAATGGGAAAAAATGCACTGTAATTTTTCAATAAGCTGCAATAAAATACAACACCATCAATATGAGGGTGAATGGTTGTTTTGTGTGACAGGTTATAGTTATCCTGTGCACTAGTTTTGCAAGCAAATCTAATTCAAATGAATTAAGCACAGCCAAGTGCTAAAATAAGACTCATAATACAAACCAACCCAAATGAATCATGGCCTGTATGGGTAGAATGGTGAATCACGTTCCGTGACAGAAGAGAGTCCCTAAAAGTTTTGTGACTATGTATCTTGCTGAAAAATAATTTCAAAGTGGAACCATCTTCACTGAAATAAATATTGGCCATAAACAAATGACAGCTGTGATACAAGGCTCTCCGGACACTCTGTGTTTAATGAATACCCTCGCAATATAATGCTCAGGCGTAGGAAATGCCCTCCTGGGCCCATCCAATGGTGTGTCTGGTAACAGAGAAAAGAGATGCTTTTTGGGAGAAGTCGTGAGGCAGGCCCCTTTCTGAGGTGCATTTCCCTGATTTCCCACGAACTGTTCCACTCAGGGAGGGGGGCGAGGCCAGCCCTGAGGGTGTGTCTGCCCTGGAGGCAGGCGAGTCTGCATGTGATGGAGACCTTGGTGGTGCTGGGGCAACTGAACTTTCTAACTGCCCCGTTTATGTTTCCAGCCGTGCTGTGCATGGATACTGACTGCAAACGGTGCCAGAAACTTTTGGAGAGCCCTTGACTAGAAATGTTTGGATATTCTCTGCTTCTGAGCGATGGGATCATCCAAGTTCATCAGCAACTCTGGGCACTTATCCACAGCTAAGTTATCATTGTTGCAACAGAGCTATGGCATGCAAAGAGTTAAGACAGTTAAGACCAAAGCTGTTCCATCTTCCTAGTGCTCATATTCTGACTGTGGAAGCACCTGCTCCTCCTTTTTCCTACTGAGGTATAATTGGACTTTGTTTATGGTGAATAAAGGGCTTCATTGTAAAGATTGATAGTCTCTAATTGGGAAAAATCTGGCAGAGATTATTTTTCAGTTTTATGAAATAAAGCTGCTTGTCATGCTTTTACCTCCAGGAACTGGAGAAAGGCCAAGGGAGATTGTTCTCCTCTAACTTTTCATGAAGAACTTCTTTTCATAGCATGCAAAAAAAAAAAAAAAAAGAAGTCTAAGAAGAAAAGGGAAAAAAAACAACAAAGAAACTCCGCAAAACAACATAATTTCAACACCCAAAATCAGGAAACAGGAGTGACTGGAGAGCCAGGCTGTGCCTTTAAGTTACACGGTTGTTCATGCCTTACAAAGCCATCAGACCTCCAGAAAAATGAAAACTATTCTATGTTAATAATGCTCTTAGTTAAACACAATGTCTTGTTCTGATGTCCACTCACTCAAACCAGGATGTAAAAATCCCAAAGGGGATTGAAAAGACAAAACAATCCAGTAGCTGGTAAACAAATTTTGGAAGCTAAATTCATCTCAAAGGAAGGATTCTAGAAATTACTTCTCCACCCTGAACAATCTGTGCAATGGAAGCCATGCAATAGTTGGGGCACCTCAGCTGTGCAGACAAAGACACAAGATCTCNGGGGGGGAAAGAGTCTCTTTAAAATAAACAACACACAACTTGCCAGCAGTGAAGGTAATTAAGTTGTTTATCAGGGGCAGCAGTGGCTTCACCTGATTTTGAACAATCACAGTGGGATTAGATCCTTTTCAAGATCGTGTCTGTTAGTTTAGCCTCAAGAAGAATTACAGCTTCTGTATTCAGGTCAAATTAAAGCACCATAATATTCCCTTCCAGTTCTTTCAGCCTTTGGATCTACAAATCTACTTTAGAGAAACTTCTGTTGGGCTGGAGGCTGAGGGTCTGGGTAGCTGGGAGTTTCAGGATGTCCTGTGAGGCTGAGCTCCTTCTGTAGCTGAAGGAGAACTTGGTTTTGTTACAGGGACCCTTGATGGGGCAGGGTTTGTGTACCTTCTGATGCCTTCATGGTGTTCTCTGACTTAAAATCCTAATTTTGGGTGCACTGGACTGACCTTTCCCCTGCTGCTCCCAGCTATTTTCTATCCAAGAAGCAACACTGATGGGAACTGAACTGAGTGGTAGTGGTGATGCTGTGTCCAGGTGCCATCCATAGTGCTCTGAATCCTTCCCATTCCCAGAAACACAGTTAGGAATTCAGCTGCCTTCTCTTGTCTGCCTGTATGGTGAGTTTTGGTATTCATGTGGTCAGAAATGATCTTTCAACATTCTTTCCTCTTTAGTAACTCCTGCTTAGGAAATTGGGAATAACCAGAAATTGCTTCTTGTTTCGTTGCATTTGCCCTGCCAGGTGAAATGGCTCCTTACAGTGTGTGATGCTCAGGGTATGTCCTGACCTCCAGCTGGTCCCAGCAGAAAATAACATTTGGGTGATTTTGTCCAGCCTCTCACAGGCAGAAGGGACGGATCTTTACATGCCTTCTGCACATCCATATCTTTTGTTTTATCGTCAGTGTCACAGAGTTGGAATGTGGAATCTGCTGTTTCTCAACTGTTTTGGAGGAGGCTCGACTGAAATGCCACATCTCTCCTTTTGGTGTGGGACAAAATGAGACTCTGGTCATATTATGTCTGATGAATATTTTCCTAATTATTCAGTAGTCTGTGTAAAAGTTTTCAGTGTGACACTTCTGTACTTTTCGTGTTCCCTGTACCCAGAGCAGCCCCTGGGCAGGCACAGCACATGCCCTGTGGTGTGTGTGGAACAGTTTTATTTGTGACTCCCAGATCTTGTGTGGCTAAGGCACTGTGCAAGGATTCAGAATGAGCTGTTTGGGTGCTTAGCTGTGTTTATGATCACTGCTTGTATTCTCTCATCCTCACTGACCCCTCATTTGGTGGCATATTTAGCCTGTGATTTTTCAGATCTTCGTGCTATCAGTATCTAATACTAATTTTATAATTTGTTAATTTCTTAGCGAAATTCAATAATATAGCCCTGACTCGAATCATCATGGATCAGTGGGAGAGGGGATGCTGCCCAAAACTTGTCTTTGCTCTTGGAATGCTCTCCTTGCTCCATACAGTACCCAGGCTTGCCCTGAGTTCTTCCATGACCTAGTAAAGAGCTTTTCAGAAGTAGTATTGGTGTGAAATGGCAGGAAAGCAAGAGCTGAGCGCTGCCAGTTTGGAATCCCGGAGCTCCCTTCAGCAGCAGGGACAGGGAGGGCCGGGCGGTGCTGCAGCCCCTGCGCCGGCAGCCGGAGCCCCTGGCCGGACCTTCGTGTGCTCTGCGCCGCACAGCAAACACTGGCAAGGCACAATTCCTGCCTCCGGGGCTTCCAAACGGGGCAAACAACAGGGCACAAAAAATGTCCTAGGCATCCTTTTGTGTCACGTGCATAAGATTGTAGGTCCAGAGTTAGCGAAAATCCGGGAAAAGAAGGAATGAAAACAGGAGACAAGGAAACGACAGGAGAGGGCAGTGGTGGCATTTTCCCTAAGACATCCTGCAATCACGTTGGAGCCAAACTCTACAACCAAACTGGCAAGCTAAAATAATAATCAGGGATTGCAGCTTTGATGAGAAGCTGCTCTGAAGAATTAACCATGATAAGAACTATGGGTAGAGATGTTTGCTAAGTATCTACCTCCTACTGTCCCAGTCAATTCCATGTTTTGTACTTGCTAAACAAACCAGCTGTACTTCTGGAATTGCAGATGATTAATAATTGCAATTGCTAACAATACAAGCTATCCATGGAATAGCAGAGCTGGTACTGGAAGCTCTGGTGAAGGATCACAGAAGTGAATCCTGCGTAGCCTGGAGTTGCTGGTGGTGTGACAGGAACAGAGGGAGGCTCTGAGGAGCGTGGCTGTGCTGGGCAAATACTGGATGACAAAAAGTCCCTGTCCCATGAGTTTACAGTTCAAAGGAGGAAGAGCAAACAATGATAGAAAAAACCTGTCAGACTTCCAAACAAGGTGACACAAGCTGGATCCTAAAAACGGGCAAAAGATTTTTGTTCTTGTCTAGAAAATATCCTAAGGACAAACAGCTGGCTAATGCCAGCAGAGGGAGGAGTCTGGAGAGGGGAAACTCAGGGAATAAAGAACACTCCAGCCCATTTGTTGATGACTAACATATTTTAAAACAACAGGTTGCTTTTTAAACTTAGAAGGTGACTTGCTGAGTGGTTATTGGCTGTTTGCTCTCTGGTCTTGATAAGAGCTCCCACAGGACATGCAGTTCTTTCCAGCTGCTCCCGCATGGCTTTATCTGTGAACATCAGTACAAAGCAAAGGCGAAAGAGGCCAAGCAGGTTTGGTTCATCTCTGCTGTGACTAATCACGGTGTGCTGGGCTGGCTGCTCTAACACCTTGGTATCACTGACCTCACTGGCCTTTTGCAGCATCTTCCTGCTTTAGCAGGGGCTTGGACTAGATGGTCTGCAGAGGTCCCTCCCAACCCCAACCCTTCTGTGATGCTGTGGTGTTCCGAAGGGGTTCCATGTTGATAATTATCACAGTACCACCACTGATTCTAAGAGCAAGATTCAAATGAAATTAATTCCCACCAAGCTGGGGAACCCAGAGGTTTGTGGTAGCATCACAGTGAATATCCCAGAAACTTTGTCTCGGGAGTTGCTGGGACCATGCAGGACTGTGCCTTGGCAATCAAGGAATTGGAAAGGCATATTCTGGCATGTCTGCCTTGTCAGGGATCCTTTCCGTTCAGTGGGATTTGAGCTGGCCCTCAGTGAGTGAGCCAACTGGACTAGTGACCTCCTCCTGGGGTCTTTTCCAACATAAATTGTCCTGTAATTCTACAATTCATATTTTCATACCATTTTCATTATCATAGTTGTGCTTTATGTTCGTTGTTTACTACTAGTGCCATATGTGTGCATCTTTAGGCCCTTTGGAAATAATTTAACCTGTGTCAATGGTGTCACTTTTCTGGGATTCAAAGGTCCCAAAGATGTTTCCAAAGCTCATCAGGGAGCTTTATCACACTGTTGGGAATCAACTCCTTTTGACTTTTGCTTACTTCCAATATTTGCCTATTCTATATACCCAGTAATAAATACTTTGGGGAGTGGGCATTGTATTCCACATGAGCCCCGGTATTTGGCTCTGCAGCACTGCTACAGTAGGAGGACAAAAGATGCATCTATTTGTAGCTCTGACCTCATATAAACTGAGTCAAAATGGGTGGAAACAATGATAAGGAACAGGCAAGAAGTCAGTGATGAGAGACTGAGGAGGTGGGGACAGAAACCAAACTAGATGAGTGTTTTGTGTCTTAGTCCCGGGACTGCAACACAACCTCTCCTCTTCCCCTTTGGTCTCAGAAACGAAAACAGTACTGCAAGTGAAATGAAAGGGAAATGCTTGTCTGCTCTGCTAAAACAGCTAAAAGGAAAGGGAAACTCTCAGAAATACAGGCCTACAAAGGACTGCCTGGGATGCTGACTCAAGAGCCTTCTCAGCAGTATCAAGCTATGCAATTGGCTTTGTTGCCTTAACAGTTTTATTCTTAAGCCAGAGTTCTGTCTGTGCTGTTCCCACATTGAACAGCTTTAGAATCAGGTTGTTGAATTTATTGGGAGCCTTCTAGTTTTCATTCAGCTTTAGTTTATTAGTAGTCAGTTCATGCTATTTGCTCTTACACCAGCAGTAGTATTTAGCTTAATCTGTTCTGTTCCTTCCTCTCCTATTTTCCTTGATGCGTTTATATCCAGAAATTATATTATTTTTCACTCTCCATTTTGCCAAGTTTGCTGACCTTCTTTCTTGTATTACTCTCTTGCTGAAGGAAAATTCACCTTCGCTATTTCTGAAGAAGGCTTGAGGGAATGGAATTACACCTTCCCACTGCTTGAGCTTGTGGTAAATAACACATTTATGTTGTAGTGCAGGGAGAAATAAAACGTTCTGCAGAATAAGCCCTGTGGACTCTGCTCTCAGCAAACAGGCCAGTGCACGGTGATTTGTAAGCTGGGATGGAAAGCTGTGAGTGTCCCTGACTGTACCACAGCCACACCGTGAGCTGGAGCTTTGGAGGATGAGGAGTGGTGCCAGAATGGTTGTCTTTGTGCTCAGCTGCCACAGAAGCTGTCCCGTGATACACTGCTGGGGGCTGAAGCCCCTTTGGTGAATGGGGATCTGACCCCTCGCCCTATGGCCTGACCACGTGCCAAGGAAGGGGAGCTTTCAGGATCAGCACTTCTAAATTTCATTATCTTATTATTTTTCTTAAAGTTGAACTTTCCCTGCCATGTGAGAATTATCAGTTTTCATGTTAGTAGAGAAAAATGTAAATGGATGAACCATGAATTTCAAAATTCAGCCAGGAAATTAAAAGAGCCCAAGTTTTGCCCTGTTTAAAGCCTCAGCTGGTGAAGGCAATGAGAGCCATGTGGGTGAGGACAGGACAGCCTCGTGGTGGCCCAGGGCGAGGGGAAGTGTGGAGCTCCTGGCCCAGGCAGGACTGGGATGCTGCTTGGCTGGGCATCACTGCCCCCTGCTCCTGTCAGATAAGTCAGTGGCAGTGCACGAGGGCTCCCTGGCACTGCAGCAGCAGCACTCTGTGCTGAGCTGGCTCGAGGTGCAATTCAGCCCTTGAGTTACACACATTGTTAGGCTTTAGACAAGTATATACCCTCCCAATGTTGAACAGTGTAGTAGTTGCATTTTAACTTTCTCTGATTTTGTATGATTTCCCTGTATTTTTTATTGTCTGTTCTTTCAGTCAGTACCCAGAGAGATGAGCAGGGGATCTGCCCGTGCAGCTTAAATGCAATTTGGTTGATAGTGATTAATAAATCAGATATTTGATTATTTAGGTCTGGCCTGAGTTCAGGCTCTTGTTCCCTCCCAGCAGTGGGAGGGCTAGTTCATCCAAAAAAATCCATGCCTAGATTTTTACTTTCGGGAAGTTCAGGCATTTGAGATCCAAAATTAGGTTTTCAGTTTGTGCCAGGAAGGACTCAGCCACTAGATTAAGAATTTGGAAACTTTCCCTCACAAAAATTTCTGGGAGTTGTATGTCAGGTCCGGGATTTGAGATCTATTCCCAGGGTAAGTTTGGTGCTAAAGTCATGCCTCATCTTCTAATTCCAAGGGTAGGAAGAGGGAAAATGAGCTTGAAGGAAGAGGAGGGGGGAAAAAGAATTAAAAAGGGAAGTAGGAAAGGCAAAATGAGATCTTGGAATAGTTGAAAAGTCAATCACATGGGTGATTGAGGTTTCATTCCCCCATGGCATCAATCCAAGGGCACGGGGATGCAGTTGAAGGATCAGATAAGAAATGTTGCTTGGTATAAAAGGTTCTCTTTTCCATTGCTCTGATGCTCTCCCAGACAGTTGGGGTCAAGGGGTTATTTTTAAACTGGCCATTGATTCATACAAGATGCCTAGTTATGAAATATTGGAATCTTTCACCAGCGAGGGAAAAACTTCCCCGTGAGTGACTGCCTGGAAACACACACCAGGGAAGGGTTAATGGTTGTCAGTTTACAGCTGGGAATTGCTGGTATCCAGGAAACAACGCAGAATGCACAAACCATGAGACCAGCTGGAGCCTGCTGGAATCCCATTCATTTTGGCAGAGGTGTCTGTGGTCTCTAACTCTGACATCACTGCCTTTTGCGTCACACAGGAATGCCTTAACCACTTCTCCCTTGCTATTTTTTCCTGTCTCCCTCCTATTTCTGTGACTGACTCAGATTTGCAGAGCAATGAGGAGAGGCAGATCACAGACCCCCCAAATCTGCTGTCACCGGGGTAGCTTTGGAAGCGACTCGGCGCGGTGTCAGCTGACGGATGTTTGGTGTGTGGGAGCAGCCACGCTCGGCACTGTGGGCTGCATGGCACTCAGGTCTGGCCTCAGTTTGCTGCAGTGGGGAGGGGGCTGTGTGCCTGGAGCCCACAGAGGGGTCACATACTCCCAGTGTGGGACCCACTCCGGCCCCAGCTCCCCCAGCTCCCTGCTCAGGGTGACGGCCCTTTCCTGCTCATACAACAAAATCCATCTGAGGACACGAGGCCACGCTCTGGTTCTGCTCTGTAAGAAGTTTCTTCTGAGATGAGATCCCTTTGAGCACAAATAGGAAACCTCAGGCCATTAAGACAGAGTACCTGTGACACTCTCTGGGCTTCATTTTGCCTGGCTATAATCCGTGGGCAATAATCCCTCAGCCCTCCTAGTTTTGCTTCTGCTGGCATGTCCTTTCACACCCTGAGCAAAGCTGCCTGAAATTCTTCACTACTGCCTGTGTGCATGGAATACACTTTATGGTCCCCAGACTTTTGTTGCTCTGCAGATCCCTCTACCATAGAAATAGTGTTAAAACCTGTGTTTTTCCTCTTTAATATCAGCATGAACACAAAATTCCACTGGTACTTTTGGAGTTTAGTTTAATTGGTCCTACCTGATCAACTACTATGATTGGCTAAAAATGCCTGTGGCTGCTTGTTGGAGTGATGTGCACAGAAGGTGTGTTTTCAGTCACAAGGTGAAGTTGGCTCCTCACAACAAGAACCCACTGCCCAGTGGGAGCCTCTGCCCCATCCCCATTTTCCCCTGGAAAAACCTGACATTGGTGTCAGCTGTGTTCTGTTTGGAAGACGTTTTGGTTTAGACCAGACTGTGAACTCAAAGGGCTATGTTAAAGGAAATATATTTAAGTATTTCAGGACTACTTCTGAAGCCTGTTTGTGTCTGGTATTTATCCTCAGCAGCTGATTTGCAGCTTCATTGCTCTGCAAGCAACCACTGATTATCCTGTTATTCTTCTTTTTATGATTAACATTCTGAGCTTCACTGTTCAGCCTTAATATAAAGTGCAGAATAAAACCATCATCACAAAGGAATCGCTGTGGTAATCCTGAGAAAATGCATATGTGTCTCTGGGTCACCAGGGAAATGGAAGAAAATAAAAAAAATTACTCCGGCAAAATTTGGAAGGAGGTAGACTGTTAAAAGACTGGTTTAGATCTCTGTCCTCAAAAATATTGCCTAGGAAATTAGTCCAGAGTATGGATATGAAAGTTTTTCGCTATTTCATCTTCCTTTCTCAGTGTGTTCTAATTAATTTAAAGGTGTGCCTTCTTTACCTTTACATGTTTACACAAATATTTTTCGTGCTATAAGCAGATCTGCACTGACAGCCTGGGCCATGTTCTCAGACCCCAGAGGAATTCCTGTCCTGGAGGGTTCCTGGCTCTGTGTGTATGGGGTGATGGACGTGTCAGTGTGAAGTCCCACCTGGCATTTGGGACTCGTGGGGGCTCTCACTGCAGGTGCCCATCCCAGGGCTCTGCCAGGCGTGAGGAGCATGGCAGGGCCAGCCTGGGGTGGGCTCAGCTGGGCCTGGCCTGGCGTGGGCTGAGCCATCACCACCCTGCGTGCACGAGGGAGCGCACACAAAGGCAGCCTGCCTCTTTCTCCTCTTCCTCTTCCTTCTCCTCCTCCTCCAGCCGTGCCACTGAACAGTCCAGGCAGAGATGCGTTGGCTTCCAGAGGGCTGGTACTGATCCCAGGGAGAGATTGTAAGGGTGGAAGAGAGAACAAGAGCGAACATGCAAGCTGCAGCCTTGCCAGGCTGGAGCAGCACAGCCGGGGTGAGTCTGTGGCATGTGGGTTCCACTGACAGCCTGCAGAGCTCTCAGGAGATTGTCCCTGCAAGCCTCCAGCACATGGACCGTGCTGTCTTCACTGGCATTCTTAGATTGGGGTGTGGCATCAATCAATTGCTTATAAACTGAAATTCCCGAAACAGGGTCCTAACACAGATTCAAATTGCCAGGAATTCTGAGCTCTGACAATCGCCATTAGCTTTCCTGGGATCTGCTGAGTGTTTATCATGGCCACGTGACTTCTTCGTTTGGTACAGAGCATCTGTAAACATCAGCTTTCACTTTTAAAGCAAACAGTGCATTTGTATGCATCTGTATGCACCTCTCCTTTCTTAAGAGGTGTTCAGCAGCCTTGGGGACTGGACTTAGAAGCTCAGAGTTTAATTTATGACAACATTTCAGCTTTGCAGAATGCTTTGTTAATCAGGACTGGGCGACACTTCAGATCTTGCACTGTGGTATTTAGGGCAGGGGATCTGCTCCCGTTCCCACTGATGGTGCATTCTTGTCCCTGGCAGGAGTAAGGCTTTTCCTGACAGGCAGGACAAAAGCAGCAGAGGTAAATAACCCCTCCATGGAAAGTGCCATGCTTTTGGTTTGTGTCTGTCACACGTGCTCCTGATCCCTAAACGGGGCTTCCAGGCAACACAAATAAACATGCCAGTTCACAACACCACGCTGGGCTTGTATCCACACCCACAGATGTTGCTGTCTCCCAGTGCACAGGATGAGTGTAATCCACTTAGTTGCTGGATTGGATTACAAGCAGGTACCTGGTAAGGTCTGAAGAGCTGAGTTACACACTGCTGGGAAGTGCTGGCAGAGCTTGACTGTGCCTCTAGTTAAGGCAACCAGAGCAAACACCTGGCATCATTTAACTTGACTAAAAATATGTTTTTTCACATTAGAACTAGAATGTGCCTCTGACCCTCCTGGGTGTGGTATGAGGAAAGCCACAGCCATTGGGGGAATGTCATTAACGTCAATCAGGCAATGATCAAACCCACCCCACCCACCCTGCCATGGTAGGAATGTGTCACACACACTGGGAGAAGCAGCCAGGGAGGGCATTTCTGCATCAGCCTGACTGGAGCCCTTGATGTTTTCCATCCATGATCTTTCTCTGTTTACCACCCTGTTTTGTAATCAAGTCACCCATCTTGGATTGTTCAAGCTGGGGTCATTCCAGCACTGGGAGTCACAGGGAGAATCTCTGTGCTTACCAGTCTCATCCTCCTTATCTTCCCATTTCTGTTTTTACAGATCGTCCCTTCATGATAAGCACATTTCAGTCTTCAAGCTGTATTTTGAAAGGTAGCTTGACTTTGAATCAGCAGCCTGATCAGGATCCCTTACAGATGCTGTCCAGCCTGTCTGGCTGTCCCTGTGCACAGCCCACTGAGTGGGAGATCTGGCATTCAAGGAACTGTCTCTCCCTGTCTAACTATGATTATAGTTAAGTCTTTAGCACACCATATGAAATTTTGTTCCAATTCAGATGTAGTACTGACATTTTCAGATGAACTCAGTACCCACCAAAGTCAATGGCAAGAATGCTGTGTAGACCTCTGTTTATTTTTTAATATAATCTAACTTAAAGCTGAGGTTTGGACTTGTACTTACCCCTTGTAATGGCAGTGTATGAACTGATGTAGCACACCAATCCAAGAGCTAAACATTCAAAATGAGGCCTGAGAGAAACCAGACATATAAAATTAGTCTGATTTTGTATCAAGTCTGGGTGCAGACGCCATTTGAACATTGAATGTGTTGTAGCACCTTCATCATTCTCCACGTACAGTATTCATATCTCATAGTTCCCTTTTCTTGGCATCACTGCTTGTATTTCATTTATGATTAGAAGAGAGACTAAAGGCCATCAGAAAGTAAAAACCAGCACACTGCCTGAAGTCATGTGGCAGGTCAGTGGTTGTTTTTAAATCAAGTAAATAAATGTTGTGTTACAGTGGCATCAAAATAATGGAAAAGGTTATCCCACCTTAAACACAGCACCAGCCTGGTCTGCACTGGGGAGTTGCTGTGCAGGAGCTGCTGGTGGTTATTGTGTGACTGCACTTTGCAAAGTTACTCCTGAGGGAATATTTTGCAGTCAAATGACGGCTGAGGGCTCTGGCCCACCACAGCTTCCTGTCTCCCTCCCCAGGGGCAAGTGCCAATGTCCATCACATCTGTAAAGTCACACTACATTTGGGTTATTCGCTACATTTTTCTTTAATGATGCCTCCTTGTTGCTTCTTAAGAGACTCTTAAAAATTTCAAATATAATAAGAAATAATAATAACCAATTAAAAAGCTGTGGGTATTAAGTGGGAAATAGCAGACTGAAACAAAAGTCAAGGATTATCCTGGGAAATGACGTTTATGGATCCTGGAGCACTCAGTTCTGTGAGGCAATCTGAGGTTTTGGCTGCGCTTAAAAATGCAGCTTTGCAAGAAGAAGCTTTGACAGAAATCACCCAAAGTGGATTCTCTGCAAGGTTGGGCATGGAGGTAAAGAAGCTGTTGTAGCTCCACTGCCCTGACCAGCTCTCCTGACTCCATCCCCCGTGCTCTGCACCCAGCTGGTGCCCCACGGCAGCACTCCCTGTGTGCCCGGGCTGGGCCTGCACCACCCGGGGTGTAGTCATGGTTGTACAAGCAGAAAAACACATTTCCCCCCATATACTGTGTTCCCCTTGAAAAGTTAATACAAACCAGATGAGTGAAAAGGGGGTTTTTTTATGTTGCAGCTCCACCAGGACAGCCCGATGTTATTTATGTACCATATAGTGTGCACTGAGGAGAAGGGGGAACAGTTTTTGTCTGCGAAGCTCTGTCAGGCACAAAGCAAACGCGCTGAGTGGAGTCTGTGCTTAGTGCATCCAAGAGGTTTTGGTACACACTGAGCTCTCCAGATGTGTTTGGAAGGAAGGAGCCAGGACACATAACTGCCCAGTCAAAGAGCTGCACTCGGACAGAATGTTTGTAAACAGAGGACAGAACTTTGGGAATAGGATAGGAATTAATAAAATAATTTCAGATGACACTTGCTTTGAAAGAACAGCCTATGGGAAGGAAGTTGCAAAGCCCAAATATTGCACTGTTTGTTCTTCCTCTTCTTTTACAGTGAAATGATGGTGTTCAAAGGCACTTTATTCCAAAATAATAAATTTTATCTTCCAAAGTGGCTGCAAAAGATTATACCTTTTCTACTGAAAACCCTGCCCCAAAAAGCAGTGTGTAAAGCATTAGGCCCATTCATTTAACATCCATTATAGTTTGAACACTAATGTAATGAAGACACTTTTAATTATAACTGGACCTTATGCTTTAACATGAACTGTGTGGCATCTACTGAAGTCTGTGCTAAACGGTTCATGAATTACATTCTGATAACACCCTTAGAAAAATAGTCAGGAGCGAAGAAAAACAGTTCATCGACTCTGCAAACATGAACACTTCTGTGCAGTGTGGGACCAGGGATTTATCCTTATAAATCCCTGGGACCATCAAACATTAGCTGAAGTTTGGGATAGTGAGCAGACCATCAGAATAAATTGGCTTCATTGGTTTAGTTTGGAGTCCTTACCTAGAGAAGGATTGGGTACAGTCTCAACATGGGTTTCTAGAGCTGATCTTTCCTGAGTGGCCTTTCTCGTGTGAATCAGGCTTCCAGGATCAGGATCAAGGCCCACATCCAAAGGCTGCTCGACTCAAGGGAAAAACTCTCATTGTCTTTAGTGGGCTTTGGATTGGGCCCCAAAAGTTGAGTCATACTTTAAATGGAACATTGTTTGAAGCAAAACAGGCTCAAGGCTTCATTCACGTAGAGGTTTTAACTGTTAAGTGAAATCTCCTGAACTTCCCGTGCCCTCTGCCTTCCTCCTGCTGCCACTTCTCCTGAGGAGAGGGAGAAGATCTTGAGCCCAGTGCCTGACTCAAGTGGCCCTCAGCTCGTTCTCTACCTTGTCTCTAGAGGTTGTGTCTCTGCCATGTGACCGAAGTGCAGCTGTCCCTCCTTCTGACAGTGTCCCAGTGGTGCTCCCTGAGGTTGTGGGACAGGAATATGTCCCACATTTGGCGGGAGAGCCACACACTGATGTACAAGAAGTGGTTCCTGGAAACATGTCTGGCCACCTGGTCAGAGAGGCTCAGTTTTTTAGTCTAGTTAAAATTTTCAAGCCCTCAAAACATTCTCTTCTCTCCACTGGGTTAAAATGCTCACCTTTCCAAATTGTCCTTGAAGAGCATGCAAGTATCACCCCAAAATAATTAACAGCCCAGGGCCTCAGGCAATTAGTTGGGATGTGAGCGATTTCTTAAGTCAAACCCAAGAGCAGAATTTCTGCCCCAAGTCTAATGGGAGAGTATTATTCACCAGGGCAGTGGTTGCTTTAGGGCTCTCCTGTTGTGCTCTTCTATTGTGATTAAATGTTCAGCAGATCTCTGGACCTAAATAAAGAGATCATTTTGAGCCCCAATGGTCAAAGTACTTCTGTGAGATGTGGCAGACCAAGTTCAATGCCTACTTAATATTTATACAAAACAGCACAGTTCCAATGCCATGTTCCCATCAAACAGTTCAGGTTTAACACAGTGTCATTTTCCTTTAAGTAAACCAGCAGAGAAACTCTTCACCAGAAAATTCCCAAGTAGCTTTTCCTCTTGAACTGCCCATGGGCTTTGCCGAAGTAGCTGACGTACAATGAGATTTTTGCCCTCTGTAATTTAAATCCATGGGGTTTTTTCTAAGGGTGATTCATTTTACAAAAACACACAACAAATAAACAAACGCATCACTGGAGTTAAGACCCAGCATGTGTTATGGATTAGGGAAAAGAGCACCCCTCGAAAGCTCAGCTGTCCTGTTCAGTATAAAGATAGTGTCAATTTTTTCCATTTCATTGTCTTACTTTCTGTCTGCTCTTTTCCCACTGTGTCTCCGTTTAGTCCTCACTCTCTGTGTCATTTGTTTGCTTCCCTTGCTTCTAGGCTTTGTCTAGACCAGGGTGTGTTAGCTGACACCAGCTAACAGTAGAGCAGATAAGACAGTGAGCCTTTGACTTAAGTTGACTTCATTAGATACACTATGATATGAAATATCTTATTGTTTAGATGAGCCCTTTGTTCCTCTGAAGTGAATGTTGGGTCCTTTCTAGAGTGGTGTCAATACCAGTCCCATCCCCATCCCTTCACCTTGCTCAAAGCAACAAGGCCCTGGCATGCCCAGTTCATTCTCTTGATCTCTCCGCAGAGGGAGGACTGGGTTTGCAGGCAAAGGTTTTCTTTCTGCAGCCTTGTTTTTTGTTGAAAATGACATTTCTGCACTGTGTTTGTGCTTGAGAAGGTGAGTCAAAGCATGTCTGATGCTGCGAGTAGGAGGTAATAATGGACCTCAGGTGCTGGAGAGTTTATTCCAGGAATGCAGGACCATGTCTGTTTCCATAACAAATGAACTTTAACTGAAGTGAGGACTCAGGGCTCCAGTGTTGGCAGATATGTATTGTAAATACTATGGAGGGAGATAAGCAGAAGTAGCTTAGGACACAAATAGAAAGGGAAAAAATCATAATTTGATTTAACGTGTTACTTCCCACCTAAACTGAGATTTCAATTTCCTCTGTTCCATCTCCCTCCCGCCCAAGTTCCTCCAGCAAATTTTGAGCCTCTCTAGTAAAATTACAGTGACTGGAATCACGAGGAACTTGATCAAAACTAAACCCATTTCCCCAAAAGGTCCATACAGTCTTTTATTTCGGTTTGTAGGAAATGCATATGTAACTAGATCCAAATTTGGCAAAGATAAGACTTTTGAATCAATTCACAATGAGTCTCATTCATTCCACTGTAGCTGAAGCGCAGCATCTCACCTAGAATGTGATTAGCTTTTCCACACAGCAATATCCCTGCCCTTTTCCTTTCTTTTAAGCATATAACTGGTGAGGCAGAGTATACCTGGAATGCATCTTGCTGCAGCAGACACAACAGCTCTGCCCTTTGGAAAGCGAGGCTCACAATTTCTTAGTACAGTGCAGCTGTCAGAGGAAGAGATGATTAATTAGCCATGGGGCTGGGGCAGGACAGGGTGCTGAGGGGCTGGAGCTGGCAGGCAAACGGCTAAACAGATTCAAGGGGCAGGAAAGCGGGCCAAAAGCTGGAGGAGAACTGCTGGAGAGATCTCTGGTTTGAAAGCCAAAGATTTCCAGGCAGAAGCCAGAAGGGCTTTATAAACGTAAATGAGTGGGTGGACAGGACAGATCAGCCATGTATGCAGAGGTCCTGCGATTCACTGACCCTGTTTAGCACCAGATGCTGCTTTTAATGCACAGCTGGCTGGTGGAGGAGTATTTCGGTGTAAACAGAGTGGGAGACGGATCTCAGACCCAGAGCCCTCTGCCCGGTACACTGTACTTGTCCCGGCTGCAGGCTGGGATCCTGGTGATCATGTCCCACACGTTGTACTGTACTGGGATGAATCACTTCCTGCCCCTGCCCTTTCTGCCTGTGCTGCTCCGGGACTGGATCCCGAGCCCCGGGCTGAGCTGTTTGTGCTCCCCGGGCTCTGTCCTGGCGCCTCTCGCGCGGAGGAAAGGCTGCTGTGCGTCTAAACTGCTGTGTCATACTTAGTTATTAATGACCGAGAACCACATGACACAAAGTTCTGGGAAGCTCAAGCAGATTCCAGGAAGGGGTCAAGGAGTTCAATAAACAGTTTTATTAGAACTTGAATTGCAACCAAAAGGCTACACATTGACTTTTTTAATAAAAACTTCGTGAGTGTTACTTGAATTTAGAAATCCTGTGAATGGCAGCAAAAGCACATGGGGTTATCTTTTCTTCCTGCTGATTTTCATGTCACTGCTGGTTCAGAGTTGTCCTCGATAAGGAAACCTGAGCACACCCTTCATTTACATTTTTCAGTCATTTCATTTACCTTTTTCAGTAATTTCATTTACATTTTTCAATTACCTTTCCAATTTGTTGGCAAGGGTTATCTGAGCTTCGGTCCTAGATGTGCATCATGACCAAAGGCTCAGATTCTTGCCTCAGTTATCCTGGTGGAAATTCAGAAATGAGTGGAGGAATCCTGGATTTACACCACCATGTCTCCCACGATGGTAACAGCCAGAGCTGGGCATGTCACCCAGGCTGGGTAGAAGGAGAGAGAAGCTCCAGGTGAGAGCATCCCATTGGTGGTGTGCAGGGTCAGCACTGAGGGTGACAGAGGCCGTGCCAACAGGCACTGTGAGGCCAGGCTGGGAAGGGAATGCCGTGGGCACCGGGGGTGGCTGGGGACAGCTCACGGGGCCAGTCTCAGCAGGCACACGGGCACATCCCCGTGGCCCCAGTGGAAGTGGCACTAACTGGCTCTGCTTCCTGGCACCATGCCCTCCAGCTGAGTAAGTTGGTGCTCTGTAGAAAACAATTTTTCAGTAAATTGCCTTTGCTAAAGTAATTGCTTTTACATTATCTCCACCGCACACTCGTTAAGACCAAGCTGCAGTTCTGTCTCACTGAACGTGCTTTCAATTAGTGTTTCTGGCTTCACTCCTGTGTTTCCTTTTGCTGCCATCAAGCACTGGGAGTTGTCTAGCACAGCATATGGTATAAATTGATCAGTTTGTTCATTCATCAGTTCATATGTGTCAGAAGAAACGGGAAATAGGAATTCATCTCCCTTTGAAAGTGACCCTAAAGCATCCATTATAGTAAATATTAATGATGCATTAATGAGCATTGCTATTCCACTGTTACTAATGAGTACTGAGGCACAGAAATTAAAGAGTCCAAGCCAACTTATTCTGAACTAAAATTAACATGCTTTTTGGCCTTATTGAAAGTGAAGGAACATGACCAAGTTGCTAATTGAAATAAACAGAAGAGCTAAAGCTGGAGGCCAGGTCTGCCTCATACTCTACTGGTCTGTCACAGGACAAAATCTCCAGTGCTGCCCTTGGCTGGCTGTTTGCTGCAAACCGTGTCTCTATGGGAGAATGTTTAGCACCTCTGATTGTGAACAGGCAGAATGGCATTTCCCCCCAGCTGGTGTTGAACCAAAGCTCTGCTCTGGGCCATTCCCTGGGAGCTGTTTTTTACCCTTTGGGGTAAAACACAGCAAGTGCTCAGCAAACATGCAGAACTACTCAGATGTCTTTAATGGGGGAAGTGAAAATTATTGCATCTGTTCGAAATAAATGGGGAATTTGAGGGAAGTAGAATGGAATTACCCGAGCTGGGATCTGACTTTGGTTAGCTGGTGTTAACTCTTGCAAAAGCAGACACAAATTTCTCGATGATCACACTGGTCAGAAGTTCAGACTGACCTCCTGTCCTGTGGATGGCATTCCAAACATCCTGGTGCCTCCTCCTCCTGTGGGGTGGTGGGCTGGCTCATTGCTGATTCAGGGAAAATCACTGTTGCTAATCTCTAAAGCTGCTTCCACACCACTTGGAGTTTATCAAAGCCTTTGCCTAAAATTTGCCACCACATGTGGTGGCTATTCCAAGGTTCCTCCTCAGAAAAGCTCTCTGCACGCAGCATATCCAGTCTGTTGGTGCTGCTGGCCCATGGCAGCGGTTCTGTGCCCCTACAGAGATCCTTTCTGGCCTGATGCAGGACATCTGCAGAGGCTGCTGAAGTTTTTGGCTTCTTCACTTCATGTTAAAGATGCTTATTCCAT
Source organism: Scytalopus superciliaris (assembly GCA_013400415.1). Lineage (NCBI taxonomy): Eukaryota > Metazoa > Chordata > Aves > Passeriformes > Rhinocryptidae > Scytalopus > Scytalopus superciliaris. The sequence goes on along the minus strand of VXBX01001273.1, from coordinate 260,051 downwards.
GCCAGGCAATTTGCATCTTGGGGAATGCCCAAAACTGTATTTGTGTCTTATACGGGGACCTCCGAACTCCTTTTAGATGACTCAGGTAGTGGGAGAAGTGGAGGGATGCTGGCAGAAATTCCAGCTTTCTAAGCCTGTAAGTCTCCTCTGGTTACCAGTGAGGGCAGTGGAGCTTCAGAGCTGCAGGTCACCTTAAACAAAAGCACTGCTTAATTCCTTTGCCCCAACATCTCAATCATCTCCAATCAGACTGTTGCACGTTTACAGTCCATCAGTCTCCCAGATGCCGAGGATTTCCAGCCTCATAGGAAACAGAAGGCAACAGAACTAAAGAGTCTTGGTTTCTCTGTGCCTTTATGCCCTGTGGTGCCTGTTCTGACGGGTGTGAACTCCAGTGGGACACTGTCCCATAGCTGGGCACTTGCTGTTCTCTCTCTCTGCTTGCTGTGCTGCTGAATGCAAGGTCACTGCTCCTGGAGCTTTCCCCTTCAAGATCCATTCATAAGGCCTCTTTTCCATCTGGCTACTACAGTGAAACATGAAATGTTAACATAATTCAGAACTCTGTCTTTATATCAGACTTGGTGGAAAGCTGCCAGTTGCTTGGAAATTGTAAAGACTTTATGGTTACAGAGACACGTGTATGTAACACAGCAAACATAGCACAGTGACATAAATCCCATTTCCTTGGGCAATCAGGTTAAAGATAAGAAATCTGGCAAGGAAGTCACTGCAGAACACTCTGCCAAAGATGATGTTGGCATGAAAATGGAGGAGATGGCAAAGGAAACTTTAACATTTCTCTGGATAACTATTCCTCCCAGATTTCATTTAAAATGTTTTGGCAGAATTTTTTTGTTGCAAAAGAAATATATAAAATTGAACTTGGTTCTCTATCACTAAAATTTCCATGGAAAGTTTTAGATCAGGCACAGTTAGAAAGCCCAAGAAAGCTTCCAAATAACAAACAGACAGATCTCTTTCAGCTGGAAAACATAAGGATCAACAGAAACATGACATGTGGGGAAAATATACGTGAATTAAGGTGAAAGTTCTTAGGAAGTTAGGGCCATTCACTAACTTGATTTGCATTTGGGTGACAGTGAAAAAAATTACCCTCAGAAGTTGTCAAAGCAACAGTGTCCTGTTTATGTCTTGTGGTCTTATGAGTAACTGACTGGAAAAAAAACAAGAATGAAAAGATAACAATTACAATAAAATTAAATTAAATAAGCCAGTGACTCATTATAGAGCAGTAAAAACAAAAACAAGATCATTTAGGTCTCAATAACAACAGAATTAAAAGAAAACACAAAAATGGCTGCATTGCTTTCCTTATATACACAATGAAGCACATGGAGGTAGGAGAGGAGTAGAACCAATCACGGTTGTGCAGAGGCAGAGAGCACAGGAAATGTGAATTACAGGACTGCAGAGCTTCAGCAACCGTGCTCATTGCAGTGGGACAGGGCCCTTCTGGGGTGCCCTAGAGAGTGTCACAGGAACTCCCTGCAGGGGTCACCCGGCACTCCTGCCCCAGAAATGCCTCGTGTTGAGCAATATTGGCAGGCTTTAGGAAAGTGCCATCAATGAGGAGCCATCCATGGTCTCCCTCATAACTCTGATATAGGCTCGGGGCTAATCCCAGAGTAAGTGCAATGCAAGAAACTCTTGAAATATTTAAGCAGATGAGCTCAACTTCATCTGACTGGGCTGGGACAGCTTGTGAAGTTTGTGTACTCCCAAAGCACAGTGGGAGCAGTGCTGGGAACTGTGCATCCTGAACTTGGTGCTGTTCACAGAAACCTCACGTGAAATGCTGAGCCCTGCATAGCTGCAGTGCCTTGATTTAGAAAAAACTCTAAAAGATTTATTCTGAAGAAGAAAATATATTATACAATGTATCATACTTGATTTTTCAATGCCATTCAATTGCCAATGCCAGTAAGAAGCTGGAAAATTCAGGGTAGAACATCAAAATTCCCAAAGTTTCTGGGCATTTGCATTGGCTTCTCTGAACAAATCTGATCCTTCTGCCACTTCAGTGACACATTCCAGTGTTCTCATTTCTGTGGTCTCTAAAAATCCCTTCTTCAGTGTCCGCAGTGTGATGGAGAGAGGAGCACAGGGACTTTTGGACTGGTTTGGAGTTATTTGTGACAGTTTATGGACCTTTAACTTTGCTGCAGTGGGAAGGTTGATCTGCTCTTTCTGAAGCTTTAGAAATTCTGTGTAAATACTTCTTGCTTAGTTCTGCTTTAGCATTGCATCCAAAGGCCAAAAGGCACTTTATAAACCCAAACAAAGAGTATTCATTCCACTAATAAGGTAAAGGAGTATCTTGGAGGAAAACAAGACACAAAGCAGCAAAGTGATTTCCCCATATTGGCTCTGGGAGCCACCAGGAGAGCAATAAATAGAATCTAAATCTCCTGACTGCTTGTCCTGTGCTTCAGCCACGAGACCAGGCTCCATCTGACAGGCACTGGTTTCTGGTGTGTGTATTGTTTTGCTGCACAGATGGCAAATCCTCGTGCAGAGTAAACAGCCTGAGAAGGCAACAGCTGCACATGCCGCTTTGAGAAGCCCCTGGCCCGACGCTGCCCATGGGGAGGGTTTGTACCCGGGTACATTACACTGTCCCTGTCCTCAGCTCTGCCGCCTTGTTTACAGCCTGCTTCCCTGGAAGTCAGCACAGCTTTTCACATCCAGTCCTTCAGTTCTTGAAAAGGCATGACTCAAGCGTTTTTAACTGTTTCACGCCAGGGCTGCTGTGACCGCGCTGTTTGTTGCTGTTCTGCGCTTGGGTTACTCCCAAGCTCGGTGTGCTGTCACTGGGCAGGAATGTTCCCCTTGAGTGTTCCTGGCACCGGGAGTGCAGCCGTGAGGTTAACAGAGAGCTGAACTGATTTCATGCTCACTTACCTTTGCCAGTCTATACATCTCTAAGCTCGCGGGGTTGCGTGTCTGTGCTCATGGTACGAATGTTTCAGTTCACTACGTGCATGATCTGGTTTGGATGGAAGTGTGCTGAATTTATACTTCTGCTCTAAAATAGTAACTTACCAACTGGGCTTAATACTTTGAAATGTCACTGCCAGTGGCATAACAGATGCTCACAATAAGCTGACAACCCGGATTTTCCACTGAGGAGTCACTCACAGAGGCTGCTGTGGTGGCTCTGGAGCAGTCCGTGCTCCCACACGAGAACTGCACCAAGAGACGTGCGGAGGCTGCCCTTGATGGGGCAGAACGGCCGAAGAAAGAGGCATAAAAGAAGACAGAGGATCTCCTCACACAGATAGATGAAGGAGGACGATAACAGCAGCAGCTTAAAGTGATCACAGAATATTTATTATTCACCAGTGCTTCATACTGCGGAGCTTTTTGATGTCTGCCCAGCACAGACCTGGAAGAGCTGCCGAGCTTCAAGTTACAAGGTTAACCCAGCTTGATTTCCAGCTTGGCTGAAGCCTTAACCCTGACATGTTTGAAACTTAAGCTATAAAGTGTAATAAACAGGGACCACTTTGTTTTAAACATCAGCACAGACAGTCATTTTATGACAAAATGGTCCAGCAGGATGTTCTAGTATCTCTGTCCACGTAATACTGGCTCTGCTAAATGAGCTGCTGAGAAAATGAGTTTGACTACCAGAGAATAAGAAGATGTGTTATACTTTGCAGATATCAAACCTGTTGTTTTCAATATCTCCCTGAAATTTGTAATGGGCTTTCACCACAACAAAGTCATTCAGGCAGTAAAATTGGAAGGCAGTTGAGTTTTGCTAAGCAAATTAAGCTACACTTGAGAAGTGTTTTGTGACAGTGTATCCCTGTTTACTGGGCCTGTTACCAACACACAAATGTAATGAAAAAAACTGTTTAGAACTGGCACTTGTATTGCAGCACATATTTTAGCACAGAGCTGAACTTAGTGCAGTGCCAGTGCTGCCATGTGCTTCGGCATGCCGGGCTTCTCTTGGATGCCCAGTAAGCTGTGATTTGTTTCTCTGCAGCCCACGGGGAACTGGAGTCGTTTGCAACAGAGCTAATTCTTGTTTTCTGCAAGGCAAACGTGAGGGGAGAGGGGAGGAAGCAGCAGGCATACATCAAGTGGTCTTTAAGCAGCTTTAGGTCTTTGGTCTTTAGTCTCTGCCAAGGGAAGATAAGGAGAAATGAATTAGCTACTCTGGAACCAACTCCGCTTCTTTTTCTTAAATAACTTCGGCTTCGTGCCTAGTGAAAGCACATCCTTGCTTTGAATGTCTTGTTTCCGTTCCATGTCAATTTTCTAGAGCTAAACTAATTTGCTGAGGCTCTGCTGATGTCCCTGCCAGAGGAGCTTCCATTGCTCTTATCTTTATTTACTCAGAAACATCGTGACAGTATATTTTAGCCCTCTTTTCCTTTCAAATTGTTTTCAGCTTCATTCCCCATCTATTCCAAAAGCTGCATCCCTGCACAGGGACACATCTCAGACGAGGATAATGCCAATCCAGCAGCCAGGTCTGGACACATGTTGCACAATGCAGGTGACCAGAGGAGTGCCCAGCTGGTCCCCCTGCCCGCGCCCTTGTGTCAGTCAGCAGGCTGGGATGCCAGGCATGTCCCAGAGCAGCACGGAGCTGCAGATACCCCGAGTCTGCCATGGTCACTCCTGCCAGGGCCCCGCTCTGCTGGGCTGGCGTGGGTTGTCCCTGTCAGCTCTGAGCCCTGCACAGGGCTTGCACAGCCTATTGAGCTTGGGAACTCACAGCAATGCTGATCTGGTGCTGGAGCACTTGGCACCAGTCTCTTCTTTGCCTCTTGGGCCTGGTTGTTGGGTGTTTTTAGCAAGTGGCTGCAACAAGAGAGAGAAATTTGCCTTGAGTACTGCACCAATGTCATGAGATGGGCCCATACACAGTCCATGGGCTCTTTCCTTGCAGGAGCTGAACCAGTGGCTCTACAGAGTTTATTTCAAGCTTTTAACTCAGCAGAATATTTAGTGATTTTGTAAGCAAAATCTGTCCTTGGGTTTGTCCATTCTGCCTGTGTCTGTGCCTCTCTCCTTGCAGGCTGGTCCATTCTTCCTGCTGGAGGACTGGGATGTGGCTGCAGTAGCTGGAGGAGGTTACTGGAGGGCAAGGGCTGGTCCCTCCCTCTCACTGAGGGCTGAATGAGGAGCGTCATCCTTTCGTGATGAGGGATGAGCTTGTTCCCTACAGCTGACCCTGATGTTTCCCCGACAGGCAAAGTGATCCCTCCTGGGAGCATAGTGCCTTTTGTGGGATAGCACTGAAGATGCTCCCTCCCCACAGGCAGAATGCCTCCAGCGGGATAAAGCCACAGGGCCCTTCTTCTTTCCTTGGAGCTGAAGGTGCCAGGGAAGCCTGTTCTGTACCTTTAGGGACTCTGACATCTGCTGCTTCTTACCTTCCTTTCCTCACCTGCTTACTTAGGACACTCACTGGGACCACATTTAATGGCACACTCTTTAGAACATGTCAAGGATAAAGCCTGTCTGGTTTAGTTTGTCTTTGGAATAAAGTCCAGGGTTACAATTATTAGAGGTTCTCTTCAGTTTCCTGTTAAATCTTTTCTAATTATAAATATTTTTTAATCTCAGTCTCCTGGCCGATGTTAAAAGGAAATGCAGTAGACTTTGGCTCTGGCATCACAGATAAATCACTTTCCAGTAGTTTCAGAACAACAAGGTACCAGTGCCACCTCTTGTTAGTAAAATCTGATAGCAACAAGCCAATGACTAATGGTCCAGAACCAGCCTTTGTCTGTTCCACTGCTGTCATTAAGGTCACTTCCTTGCTCAGCTTGTAGGGCCATTGTGGGTGTGGGACAGAGAGTGTTTGTACCTGGAGAATGCTTGCAACATTGGCAGATTCTGGGAGACTGTGCAGTGCTATTATAGGGCAGGGAGCAGCACAGGGGTGACCATGAACAGGCCATCAGCAGAGTCCTGAGTCCCAGCCTTCCTGCCCTGAGCACTTGTACAGAACCCAGGGATCTAATCCCCTGCTCCTCTCAGGAGACACAGAAGACTGTAGGAAAACAAAAGCTATTTTTTGGTGCTCTTTTAATTGGCAGGGAGCACACATACTCCAAGGAACAACAGGATCAAATTTGAATTACTGTTTATTTCTACTACAGCCGCTCCCAAAATGTCAGACTAAGTCTGGGACCCTGTTGCTCTGTACTGTTCAAAACACGTCAGGGGAAACTATAGCAGGAATGAATGAAAGAGAAAGTGAGAAAAGAAACAAAAGTAGAAGGAGGGGAAGTAATTTGAATGGGATGAGAGAGCTGTTGATAGAGCTTGGTCAGGAAAAAGCCAAGTATGGAACCCGGGTCTCCTGAGTCTTTAACCATACATTTACTTTACCACACTGCCCACTTCCTTTTTGTGTTTAGAAAGATGCCTGTACCCAGAAGTTATGGCGAAGTTATTACAAGTTCAATGTAAGAGTTTTCTTTTGGACAGTTCCAGGGCTCATTCCATGAAATGATGAGGTGAGCTGCTGTGCTCTGCTCCACCACAGAGCTGCTAACTCCTTCCTTCTGCACTGCTGGGATGGACTGGCCAGCAGTTTCCTTGGCATAAATGTACTGAGGATTTAGCTTAAGTGTCATTGTTGGCCACATCAGGGGCCTAGACTGTGTGTGCTTGTGAGCAAGGTCCTGCCTCTGTTTTGCTGCTCCATTCATAACAGCAGCAGCCCAGCTCCTGACTAGGACTAGAGATGCTGCTGCAATTAAAAAGGAAGCTGCTCTGAGCTCAGGGAAGCATTGTTTGCCTTTGGCCTGAAAGTCTGAGCCTCAATTCTCCTGCCAAGCCTTGGAGCTCACACCCCATGGACAGACACACATGGCTTTTTCCCATCAGTTTCATCAGAATAAAACTGTTTTGTGGTTTCTTGTTATAAACTCTTTACAGAAGCTAATTACTGCTGGCACAGAATTAACCACCAGTTGTATAAGTGAAATTTTGCTCAGCTTTGGATCCTGGCTGCACTCACACTCTGGTGAAAGGAACGTGCTGCCCAGCTGTGTGTGCTACCCAGCAGATGCTCTGCTAGTGCAAGATCAATACATCTGCCCATCAGATAGAAGATAAAAGTCCTCTTTTACTTTTGAAATAAGCAGGTAGCAAATCCCAGTGTCCTTGTCAGTATTTCCCCTCTGAACACACTGCATTCCAAGGCTCGGGGCTGCAGCAGCCTTTCCTGCATCGGCACATTTACCTGAGTGTCCAGCCCACTTGTGTCAGTGGCACTGTTTGGAAAGACTCACTTCTGGGCTACTTTGCCCTGAGCAGGTGTTTTTTATACCATTTTGAGTAATTTCTTTGACTGTGAAAATAAAGGGAAAAAAGTCTGTCCTGTGGAGACCAATCTGTGAGATTTGCATTTTATTTAGGGGAAATAATTCAGCAGGGTCAATGGGGCATCAGTCCATGGGTGCCCTAGCTCCACTGATGAGTAATCTTCTAATGAATAGCTTTGGAAATGCTGCCAAGATCCTGCCAGAGTGATTGCAGCACACAAACACACCTCGCTCAAGTCCTGAGCAGACATTCACAACAGCAGCCAGAGCTGTTGGGATGAGCACGATGACCTCTTACTACTCCTTCCAGTCTGTTTTCTAGGCCAAAAGGTGTTAGATCCTGTGTCTGTCCTGAAATACAGATCTGTGTTTTTGTATTCCTGGCATCAAGAGTCTCAGTAGCTGAAAGTAAGACCTGACTTCTATTTAAGCAAGATTTCAGTGTTTTCGGGAGCAGTAACAAAAATGCAAATAATCTGACAGCTTCCTCTTGGCCAACAGGAATTTAACAAATAAATCTGCACACTGTGGCTTAGATTTGTGAGAGGCTGGTGGGAGGTGGGAGCCCCACTCTGAACCAACCACAACAGCACTGTGAATGGAGGGAAGCTGATGCAGAGGATTTGGCCCACAACAGGCACAGTGTGTTCTGTCCTTCTTTCTTTTGGGGTTAGGAAGAAGAAGGTGTCTCATATCCAAGAAAATATATGCCAAAGAAAAATATCAAACAGCTGCTCTGAGATGTGTCTGACTTGTCAGGCTACTTCATATTTACTTTTGTTGGTGAAACTTACGTCAATCTACTAGGCTTTGGCTGCTATACAGTGCACTATTCCCAGGTTTACTAATAAAAAACATTGTGAGAGTCTGGAATCTGAAGCTTGGGAAGATGTTCTTGATGAGTAAGTGCAAAGAATCAAATGCTATGTGCTTTTAAATGCTTCCCTCTTCCTCCTGGAGCTGCTGGCAGCCAAGAGGTTTTTCTACACAGCAGAGTTTGCTACTCCAGATGCCTTCAGTGCTTCCCTTCCCATAGTCCTCCTGAGAGTAAAGATGTACTTTTCCCACTTCCTCAAAGCCCACTGTGGATGTTGGACTGAAGAAAGAACCCTCATCCAATATTTTCTGTCACATCTGTTCAAATTTCACCCCTTCTTTTTTAGGTTAGATGTGCTGTTTTCTTGCCAGACCTGACTGCTGGGAGAAATAATTTAAAAGGGAGAAGAGTTGATGCCTGAGGTGAATTAGCACAGATTATCTTTGGTCCCGAGCTTTGCAGGAGAGGCTCAGCCTCTGCTGCTGGACCTGCTGGCAGTGAGTTCCCTTGCTGTGTGTAGGGATGGGAATGTGCCATTCAACTCCTCTTCTATTGTTGTAGTCACAGAGGAGCCACCTTGTCCTTCGAACCATTGTAGTGGTTATTGTGGCACCTTTTCCATGTGTTTTCAGATCAAGAAGGAATTTTCCTTGTATTCTTAGTGCATGTGCAACTCATGCACTTAATCATCCTTTCTTCATATTAAAAAGCTAAGGAAGTTAAAAAGGGGTCAGGCAGCAAACAAAAAATCTAAAAAGATCAGTGGCAGAGAATCCCAAGAGATTCCAGGCCCAATTGCAGTGATTTTTTTGTGTTGGTCTTCCAGACCTTTACAGGAACCTGCATGTTACTGCTTTCTAGATGTTTAAAATGTTTGTCTCCCCACCCTCCTGGTGAAATTCAGTTGACAAATCGGAAGTATGACTTTGGTGGATTTAAGACTGGGATTTGGAATACAGGTTCACAAATTAATGCTTCATCTGGAAAAGACGTTTGCCTTTTGAATGCCAAATAGACCAAGGGCAACATCCACTTCTGCCTTGAATTTCCTTATCATGTAGGAAAGTCTTAGAGCTTTATAGTCTGCAACCACTGGATCAGAAAGATTTGTACCTGCACAAAGCACTTCTCTGGATTAATAACATCCTGCAAGTCAAAGCACTTTGGGAAAGTTTTAATCTCCGTCCAGGAGCACAAAGAATGCCAGCTGTTTACTGGTCCTCTGTCATCAATGATAAGAAAAGGCTACTGAGCCTACTCAGTAGAGTTTTTCAGGATAAAACTGTGTATCTCATGGTTGTCTAATACTCCCCTGATTGAGTTAACTGTCCCAAAATGGAACTGACCCAAATTGGCCAGTCACTTGTGGAAAAAAAATAGCACTCGGGAAGTTTGCTTGTGTATAGTGAGCTCAGGAAGGCAGGGAGGGAAGAGGAGGATGGACCTTGGGAAGGGGTTGAGTCTCTGCAAAACCCAGCAAGTTCTGCTGAATCCAGTTCACCTTCACTAAAACCTACTTGACCACCTCTTTCTTCTTCCAGTAGTGGACACGGGTCACGGTCCCTTGTGACAAACTTTTCAGTTTTATCATTGAAGAGCTATCTTTTCCTTGCTTCTGCCACCTTCAGGAAACCTGTTACCCAACGCTGGGTGCTATTTGAGGAAGCAGAGATTAAGTAATAGGCAGCAACAGGGGATGTGTGACACTGCACTGAGAAACTGCATCTCTGATGAGCAGCAGGTTCCGTAAATGCTACCCAGAGCAGAGGGACCACTGGATGCTTCCCTGTCTGAAGTTCCTTTCTGGACACTTTCCCCACTCACTTGGTGTTTGTTCTTCTGCAACAGCAAGGAAATGAAGAAGAGGAAGGAAAAGAGGCAATGAGCACACATCTAATGAGGGAGGGGGCAGATTAAGGTACTAGAGGTACCCTTCAAACTTGTGCAACTGGTCTGTGCGCAGCAGTCAGTGTCCAAACAAGGCAGGGAGACAGTTTTCCTGTTAGACAGAAGCCTTGAGAAGGAAAGGAGAAGTGGAGCCCTTTGGGTTACAGGAAATCAGTATGGACCAAGCAACGCCCTGTCCAGCCAGCTCAGGCCCTGCCTGTCCCCTCACCTCCCATGCTGTACGTCTTTATCAGTCATAGAGCAATTTTGGGTGTTGTTCAGCACCAGCTAATGACGGGTATCTCTGTCCCAAGTGAAGCAATCTGAAGACCCATTCCTTTTGTGTGACTTACCCAGAGCCCTGGGGGCAATTCCAGAGACCAGTTTTTCAGCCTATTCACACTGTTATTTTTGCTAAATGAGAGTCTAATAAGGCAGTAACTTTGCTTCAAACCAAGCCATGGCAAGGGGTAGAGCCCCTTTTACACACGGGCTTCAGGGGAGAGAGGTGCTGCTTGGCAGGGAGGCTGAAGGCAGCAGAGCAAGTGTGACTGCAGCTCCCACTGCCAGGGAGCCCCTTCTCCCTGACCGGGGAATCTCTCCTGGGCACGAGAAAACCCTTGGCTGATTTCTTTGCACGTTGTACTTGGACCCCAAGGGTATTCTGGCCCATGAATCACCTCTTGCTGTGGATCTCTGGGAGAGATGAAAAGCCGTCCCTTCCCTAGAGGTCCAGGCTGTACTTAGCTGATTTGTGGTAACTGCTGCAACCAGACTTCTGAAGGGGAAATCAGATGTTGCATTTTTTTTTCCTGAAATTACATTATTTTTATGCACTGTTGTATTTCTGCCAAGTGTCTGAGCTTTCCAAGTGCCATGACTATCAGGCCCAAAGTAAATGATCTTTTTTTTCCTATTGCATATGTCACCACAAAGTTTAAGATGAACCTGGGAATGGACCTGGAGAACCTCTGTCAACACAAAAGATGTCAAACCTTGTATTCTCAGTGGCTTCTTAGATCTCTTTGTTATTTAATTGTGCTGACTATAGTAATGCTTTGAAATTCTAGCTGTATTTGATTGCCAGTGTCAGGTGTCTTGGTTTCTGGGCCTGAAGAACACCCTGGTTTTTACAGACTGCAATGTGTCGTGTTGTACTTGAGCTCCCTGCTCGGTGCAAGGGAGTCTGCTGAAGCTGAAGGGCCACGGTTTGAATTGAACTTGTTTTCAGCTTAGAGTTTCTAATAGAAAAGACCAATTTTGCATGCTGCTAGAACACCAACAGCTTTATGTCCCAGTGAAGCCTACAGGGCTGAGCTTCACACCAGCAGTGGTCAGCACCTTGCTGACTGAACTCATTGTATATGATCACATGCTGAGACTGGACAATACCCCCGACCCACCTGAGCAGGGTTTGGATTATTTGTGTGTATTGGAGAGTCCCAGCTGTTCACCTGAACTCAGCTGAGCTGGGTGCAGCACCCACACTGAGTGCCAAAGTTGGTCCCTGACCAACAGGTTCCGTAAGTGTGTGCCTTGTTTTTGCACTAGGGAGGTATATGGGGGTTTTAAATGTGTCAGCCCCAACACTGCCATTCAACTGAGTCAAAGGCACCAGCTGAGTGGGTGGATTTTTACAGAAGGTCTGGCTAATTTTTAGACCATTAGTAATGTGTAGCTGAGGGAGATAAGGTAATGAACAATGTGATCCAGTCTCGTACTGCAGAGTGCAAAGAGTTCAGCTGCAAGAGTTAAGAAAGAATTATTTTGCCTGTCTGTGCCATTGCACAACAGCAGAGGTGCTCGAGGGAGGGGATGGCTGAGCTGGGGGGGTTGCAGCAGCAGGAGGCTGTGGTTTATCCGTGCCCACTATGGAAAATACATGTCTTATGTTTCAGAAGTGGGATCTGTATAACTAGTTCTGGACAGGCAGCCTTGCCCTTCAATTCCTAAATCGCCAAGGAGGAGCGTGAAGAGAGGAGCTGCAGCCTGGGAACTGTGTTGCAAGAGCCGGAGTCTGTTCCCATCTCGCTGTGCCGAACACGGGCAGCACTGTCTGTGAGGAGTGTGCCGAGGTGCAGGGGAACAGCTTTAGTGCTTGGGAGCACTTTGAGGAGGACAAAAGGCTAGAAACAAAGTGGTTGTTTAATAGTTGGATGCACAAGTACCATTGCAGGGCTTAAAATGAGGGATTCTTTCCACGGTGTGGTTTAGGTGGATCAGTGTCATCTGAAACAAGTGATCTGGGTTTCTGTGTTATTGTGGAGCTGTGATGGACTCACAGAAAAGTACAGAAACGGCCTTTGCTTTCTATACAAACCTCACTAGTTTTCTTCTTAATGTGTGTGTCTCTGATTGCAGGTAAAAACTATGTAGATTTCTAGACATGCTTCCAGCCAAGAAAAAATGGTGTAAATTCAGCTCTAATTTCACCATTAAAACAAAAAAAATCAAAGCAACACAAAACAAAACAAACAAACAAACAAAAAGGTAGGGTGACAGAGTGGACATGACTCTTCCTACATTACATATTTTGTAAAAGCAGGCTCCACTGGGAGACTAATTTTTTTGATTTTTGTGTGCAGTGCTATGCAGACCCCAGACTTCCTCACCGTCTTTGGCTACACCAAATAAATCAGCTCACACTCCTGTTTACACACAGCATATACAGGTGGTTATGTGCCTGTATACACTGTTATAGGACGATTTTTCTTGAAGTTAGATTATAGCATGGTGCAGGTAATTAAACAGTGATCTCTATACAAATTAAAAGGGTTGGTGCATGCTTTAATTTGGAAGTACAATTACAGTAATTTCAGTGCATGCTGACTGTATAACAGCGCGCTCTGAACCCCGGGCCGTGCTGGCGATGTGCGAGTGCTGCTTGCACATGCAAATGTGAGGCTTACTCACCTCCTGCCTTTGAAGTGCCACCGCTGAGAATCCCTATGGAAATGTGCCTGCACTCCAAGGCTCCTCGATTTTCAAATGGTTTGGGAAACACTACTTGAAAATTAAGAGCCCGATCCCTATTTCCTGTTAAGCACCACATCTGAGCAATGCACAACACACAGCTGAATAGGTGCGTTTCCTTTTTCTCATTCCCAGGCTGTGCTGGAGCCGCGCTGGGAATGCTCAGTGCTCTGAGCCACGGCAGCCACAGTCACCAAAGCGGCTGCTTGTCCACCTTAGTACTGACTGTTCATTATAACCTGAGCGCTGTGCAGGCTCGGGGTGAGCTGGTTCCATGCACAGCCCATCCCATCCCATCCCATCCCATCCCATCCCATCCCATCCCATCCCATCCCATCCCATCCCATCCCACTGCCTGTGCCCGACCCAGCACAGGCAGTGCACAGCGGGGGAAGGTGCCTCAATGCAGTCAGGCTGTGTTTGAGCATACCGTGGGTTTAACTGCTCGCCGTGACACTTCCCTTGCGCTAAGTCAAATGCTTGCAAGCACTCTCACAGTGTGTTTTCCTTATGACCAGGCGCCAAGCCAGAGCTGGTGTCGAGGCTCAGGGCGAGGAGCGCGGCAGGCTCGCCTGACCGATGCCATGTGCGGCAAAGAGGGGCAGCGCAGCATCAACGCGCTGCCTTGTGTTTCAGTCTGATGTCAAAATCAGCTGGGAAGGCGATGTGATTCCAAGCGATTGCTTGCAATGTAGGTCAGTTGAATGCAAAAGCGAAAGCAGATGTACCATGAGATTCCCACGTCTGCGGGGGGAGGGATGTCAGCCTGCAAGTGCAGAAAGCCCCAGAACCCCTGCGTGAGTCGCGTTTTCCGCTGAGTGACAGGCGCTGCCATCCCGGCTGGGTGGGAAGCGCAGAATCCCAGCGCTGGCGTGGGTGTGAGAGCAGCTGGAGGGGCCGGAGCGCCCCCGGGAGAAGGGAACGGGGTGTGTGTGTGTGTGTGTGTGCGTGTGTGTGAGTGTGTGTGTGTGAGTGTGTGTGTGAGTGTATGTGTGTGAGTGTGTGTGTGTGCGCGCACACCCGTGCCCCGCGATGCCGCTCCGTGGGTGCAGCCCCGAGCATCCCCCCTGCGACCGCCCGACCGGGGGGCCGGGGCAGCGGGNCCAGGGACCACTTGGGAATCAAGCCTAAAGCTACCCCTGGGGACCATCTGGGAAATAAGAGGCGGGTTTTCTCTCCCGGTGGCTCAAAAATGATTTTTAATTTTTTTTCCGTACAGAGCCATTAATTTGTATTAAGTCTATGTATGAATTCAAAACGCTGTTCCCCAGCGGCGTGGATGCTCTTCCAGGGTATAAGCATTGTAATGCAAATTAATTTTACTTACTTCCAAAGTGGATTCCAAATTAGCATCCTCACAGGGAATTAATTAGAAGTAGCTTTTGCCTCCACAGAAAATAGGCTTGAAAGCCACAGTTCTCTGGGCGTCCCAGAACACTGCTGAGAGGTGGGACTGAGACATTTGAAATGTGTCACTTGCCTCATAGTCATTGCTTTCAAAAAGTCAGAACACTCTGAGCATAAAGGCTTCCTTCATATTAAACGAGAGAGAGCGATCACCCCATTTGAAACTTCTCCCAGATGGCATAATGTGGTATTAAAAAATCCCAAGGGAACATTAAAAATAGTTATTTCTATGGGTATGGAGATGTGAATATGTTACTGCAGGGTAAGGTAAGGCGAGGTGTGTTCTTCCTGCACAGCATCTATGCTGTGGTTTGCCTCACGTCCTTACTTTTACCTTGTGGTAAATGAGAAGCTCCCCCAGTGTGAAAGAGGAAGTATCTTTCTGACTTGAGCATATTGGTAACCACCAGAGCAAAACAGTAATATTTTTATTTCTCCTTAATGACTCAAGGATGTCTTTAACTCTCACACATCTATTGCATAGGTGCTGTCAAACTCTGACTACAGTAGTGTCCTATAGGAACATGCTCCTCCGTTTGGCTAAAAAGAGATGCCAAAGCAGGTGATGGATGACAAATTCAAACTTCAGTGCTGAGGGGGTCAGCTTGTGAGTAATGGTCTGTCACTGGCCTCAGATCATGAGCTGTTTGCATAACTTTGGCTCAGGACAAACCCAGGCTGAAGATGACGGATGATGCCATACAAGCTTTCCCAGTTGGCTCATTCCAGTCTGATCCAGATAGTCTGGACCCCAAGGTCATTAGGCAGTCATTGGCAAGGGTGACAGAGTTTGTGGCCTCCCTCCCATGCTCTGAAGGATGACCAAAGGGAAGGTATACAAATAAGAGGAGTTGTCTGCTACTCCTGGCCTGCTCTGAAGCTTCAGCGGTAGGGAAGAGAAGGGATGAGACCCTGGTGAGTAACACAGGCCAGTGCTGTTCCTTCACAGAAGCCACCACCCAGCTGATGGCCCTGGTGGGCATGTGATTACTGTATGCACTGATGAGAGCAGTATCACACTCTCCTCAGGATTTAGCCACTTCCTAAATTTGTGGTTTAGTGAGCAGAATAGTATCTTGTGTTTGATGGCCTCAGAAAGTGACTAAAATTAGGAATAGATGTGCTTTCCAACTTTTTTGGATCAAGTCTCATGGCTGGCATTCCCCCCTTCTCCTTCCTCCTTGCCCTGTGAATTAGCTGCTGCTTGCTCATGTTGGGGGCTCAAAAGACAGGGAGGGGTGTCATTGTGCCTGATCATTAATCATTCTGCCATCAGCACCCAGGGGGAATGTGTGCATGGAACTGAAGTGTCCCTGGAACACAGGACTAGCCCAGCCAGCTCGCTCTGCTGAGCCTCCCGTGCTAGCAGGAGCCCCTCAGTGATGTGGGAATACTTCCCAGTGCTGTATTCCCTGAGCTCAGTTCCACTCTGCTGGGCACAGCACGAGCACCTCTGGCAGACACACCTTGCCTGTCCCCTCCCTGCTGTGTATCTGCAGCACTGAGGTGAGCACACATTAATTTGCTTTAGAATCTCCTACAGGTAACTGTTCTCTTCATCCTTAGGGGAGTTCTTTCTGATCCAAGCAGAACCATTTTCCCTGGCAGATGGTATCAGGCTACAGTACATCTTCCTTGTCCTTCCTGCTCCCCTTGCTTTGGTTTGGGATTCAAACAAAACCACACACTGAAGTTGCACAGACCTTGATAACCCCTCCTTGTTGCCTGATCTTCTTCTTTGGAAACCATCACATGGGAGAATCGTGGTCATGGGGGAACTGTGTTGAGTCTCACAGAGGGTTCTGGTAAAGTACCCACCCCTCTTCCCCGTGGCCAGGCTTGGGCTACTCCTTTTTGCTATGTTTTCACAGAAAAAAAAAAAGGAAACCGTTAGGTCAGCAGCTCCAAAAATCAGGGAAGGAAAAGGGTTCTCAGCCAAGGCAGGGGCCTCCAGTGAAAGAAAAGGAGAAGGAAGAGCCCCTGTGCCAGGCTGTGACTCGGTGAGCGCTGCCACAGGGGCATCGGGGTGTCTTGGCTGAAACCCTTACAGGGAGTGGGGAAGTTCAGTGGGGGGCCTCCCTGTTGTGTGTCCACACTCTGGTGTTGGTAAGGGTCTGCTGAGTAATTTTTTCCTCTTGCTCACATCCGCCCCTTTGGACACAGCACTGACTGTAGGGCAGCCATGGCCTCCCTCCTCATTTCTCTTTCCCATTCATTTGTGCATCTAAATGTGGCAACACTGGTGTGAGTGTAACCTGCCCCTAATGCTGGGGTCTAGGACCTGTTACAGTTCAGCCCGGTTCCTTCAGGTTCATCCATGGCATCATTATCATTCTGGAACTGAGGCAAAACCCTCTCTGTGACACTTGTATGTGGAACCTCCTCCTCCCTCCAAGGGCACGTGGAGTTCTGGGAACTGACGACCTTCTCCTCTCAAATCTGCAATGAGTCACTCTCCAAACTGTCTAACCTGAACACCAAAAGACAATTAAGGGGAGATTTTTCATTCTTCATCCCTAAGTATCCGTAGAGTTTCATTGCCCATGTGGATTCAATCCCTCCCTTCTTCCCACTATCTCACTATCCATTTGGTGTAAATCCAGAACTGCAGTTCTGCTCCCTTCTGCTCCCGTGAGAGTTTCTGTCAGATCCTCTGGACTCTCAGGTTACGTCCTTAGGAGAAGCAAGAGAATTTCAGTGGGTCAGTCTTTCCAAATCCCTGAAATCTGTGCTCGTGTCAGGACCCAGGAGGGAAGAAGGTTTCACACAGATGGGGCCTTTGCTGTAAGAACGTGACCTACCTCTTAGCTCAGCAACCTCGTATTTCGGGGATCTGCAGTCTGGAAGCAAACAGCAGCACTAAAAGCAGACATGTTGTGCCCCCATCTCCATGCTATTAGTAGTTAACTTGAACGGATGGCTGAGTGGGTGGACTGACCTTTCCATGTTCCTTTTTATTTCCTTTTTTTTTGTTTGTTTAGCTTAAACATATGCCATTGTCATTTTCACGAGGCCTGACCCATCCCAAGGCCTTTTCATGTCTTTGGTCTTAAGCAGGGCCATAGTTTCCCACTCTCAGGCACCCTTGGCTTCAGGCGTTAAGAGGCAGAGTGAGGGGTTGCTGGTCCAATTTATCAGTGTAGCTTCTTTCCAGCCAGTTGTTCCACCTCTGGAACACCAGTGCAAGTCTCCCCCATTCTCCTCCCTGCTGCCTTATCGGAAACCCAGCCTAAGACCCGCATGGGCCGCCTGCCAACACATAGTTCTGCTCTAACATGGGATGAAACTCTTGATACTGCCTTTTTTAACTTGTTTTTCAGGTAGTTCTTACCCTTTGAACACTGTCATTTTTCAGACTGTCATTCCATCAGGTCTCAACCCCAGCCTCTGAACTGAACGAATTTATGGGTCTCATTTTTGTGGACTAGAGTAAAACAGAGCAGAAACTTCCAAAGTGCCTAATGTATTCTGTTGTAGTGAATTCCTCTAGGGACTCCTACACATGTACAAAATACTGCTTGCAAATTTTGGGCACAAAATTGTTGCACTTCCTCCATGAGTAGTTAGGCTTGGGTCTCCAAGGCACATTGGCATGGCCTAAGGTGGGCCAGGCTTATCAGAGTTAATGGTAACAAATGGATATTCCAAATGATACACAGTCTGACATTCCCCAGTTAGAATCAACGAGGACATTGGAAAAGCTCTTCATGTGGAAGATCTGCCTACAAGGAGGATCATGTGAGCCTTTCAGGTGCAACACTGTGCTCTGGGATTAGCATGTGCCCTTCTGGAAGGAATGAAGTGAAGCCCCGTTGCAGCAAATTGCCAGGCTTGGTCTTGCCATGCTCCATCTCCAGCCTCCTGTCCCACAGGCCACACGCTTTGGGAATTATGCACAACAGAAGGGAAGGTCTCCTGTCAGTTAGAACCCAGAGCCTTCCAGGAAGCAGAAAATAATCCCACAGAATGTGCATGTATGGGAAGACTTCTGAGCAACCAGCTAGAACAGAACAGTGAAACCTGATCAAAGAGAACAAACTCCATCATTTAAGCTGGTTTTGTGAGTGTAGTACTTTATCAACCAGTAGATATTTCTGGAAGGGCTGGTTGTGCAGATGTGTAACATCTGTGCATATTTGACCTCTGGAAAGTGTCCTGGTGATAGTTCATTCCAAAAATGTTATTGGTTTTCTAGCTTTTCTCTTGACCGGATAAAGGAAGGATGCTTTTTCCAAGGTCATTTTTGGTGAAAGTGTTTTCTGGTTCAGGCAGTGGACAGGTCCCAGGTTAGTAAAACGTGGAGGTTTGGATGGGAATCTCCTGTGCAGCCCCAAAGGGATGTGGTTCCTGACAGGGATCCTGCTCAGCTTCAAAATTCAGGGAAACCTGAACTTTTTATAGGGGAGAGGAAATTTATCCCCCAACATGTTCTTCCGTGACTAACTCTGCTTTCCACCCCGCACTAGCAGTGAGCTGAATGATCTTTTATGAAACACAGACTTTATGGGTAACTTGGTTATTGATTATTCAAGGGGACCTTTTTCAGAATGTTCAACATCCAGGCCAAATAATGACTTATTTAATATCAGTGACTGTGGTTTAAATTGACATACTTCACCTGCACTTAATCCACACAGCTGTGAGTGCTTTAGGAAAGGTGATATTCCCCCATTTTAGGGAAAGAGAAACTGAGTCACAGCTTAGCTCAGTTATTTGTCCAGTATCATTTGCAACTGGGAATAAAAAACAGAGCTCAGTCTCATGTGAGAATCATTAGATAATACTTGTTAAAAAGGAAATTCATTCCTGTCTGGAATATTACTGAGTTTTGAGATCCAAGGAACAGATAAGTTTTCTAAGTTGGGTAAGGAAGTTCTTAGCTGTCCCTTCACCCTCTGCTGTATGTCATGTCTCATTTAAAGACAGTGAGAACATTATCTGGAATGTAACTCTGCCTTCCCCTTCCTCCTTTTTCCTTCTCTTTCAAACTCCATAGACCCGGCCTTATTTGCCTGAGCCAAGCCCTGGCACTGGGGGTGTTCAGCAGCTGCTCTGGCCCCTCTGCTGCTGCTGGTTTGTTCGCAGTGAGCAGAGTCCCCGTGGCTCTGCTTCGCACTGTGCAGTTGGGCCCGGCAGCGGCGCTCCAGCCCCGGGCTGTGCCAGCACCTCCCGCACAGCCCCCGGCCCTGGCCCTGCTGCCCGGAGCTCTGGGCTCCCTTTGTTTGAGCCTGGCAAAGTTCCACTGCGGGGAAACCAGCCCAGCCCCGTGAGCCGGCAGATGACATGGGTGGGCTCAGCCCGGCCTTAGCTTTTGCCTTATTTATTTTGTTTGCTCATGGACGAGCACTTTGTCCCCTTTGCAAAGCTGACCGCTCCAAAATCCAGCCACTCTCCAGTACCTGATTGCACCACAAGCCCTGGAAAGCCACTGACATTAATATGCACCTTGAAAGAAAGGTTCAAGGAGGTGATTTTGAGCAGTCAGAGTTTGTTTTTTACCTGTAATTCCTGTATGTGCTGTCAGGCACATGGTGGGGTTCTTGGAGCTGTCCCGTGCAGGGCGAGGAGTTGGACTTTGATGATTCCAGCGGGTGCCTTCCAGCTCAGGATATTCCATGACTCTGTGTGTGTATGTGACTCCAAGGACATCCTGACTGGATCCATATTTGCACAGTAGCTGCTTTGCACAGTGTCTTCAGCTCTTTTTGTCGCCACTACTACACTGTCAATGTTTAATGCTAAGGAAAATCCTAAAAGCACCGTAAAAGAGCATACGAATTACTTTGGCTTGGTCAGATTCATTTTGGGGTTTGGATATTTCGGGATTTTTTTGTCTTGAAGTGATTATCTTTCAATATTTAACATCTCCCCTGTTCTGCTGGCTTCCAGCCAAGACCTCCTTTCAGGGTAGGTGAAGGAGGGCAGAGCTGGGTGCTCCCTGCCGTGATCCCTGAGGGTGTGCCTGTCGCCGCCTCTGCAACCGGGGCTTTCTTCTCCCTCCACACCAACGTATGGCACAGGATCATGTTTTAAATGTCACATGAGATTCTGGGAATACTCTGCCTGGTTCCAGAATAGTTTCAGAACTGTTTATCTAAGCTCTCTCATGGTACGCCCAACCACCAGGTGTTCTGTGTGCCTGGGGCCTCACTTGTTCTGGAAGGCTTCCTTGTTGTTTGTTTGTGCAGAGTTATCCTGGGCTGCAAAGTGGGTTCAGGGAGCCTCTCCCAGTGCTCTGTGCATGTTCCTGTTGATTGGGAGAATATTTTCCTGCTTTCCCATGAGGACCCGTGTTAGGATTGCTGTGACCACACTTCAGTGTCCACTTCCAAGACCTGCAGTGGGCGTGGGACAGGACTGTGCAACAGCTCTTCCAGCTTTGGCTGCCTTGATCCTCTTAAATACCACCCGTGGGCATTTCTTGCTTCAGTACAGCCCATTGCTCCTCGGGACGTGGGGCCTTGGCTGTGCACTTCTAACCGTGTTTCTGTGCAGTGTTATGACACAGCCACCACACTGTGCTTATTGCAGGGAAAACTGGGGGAAATTCCATGGCCTTGTGTTATGCAGGAGGTCAAACAAGATGTCCATCCCGTCCAGGAAACTATAAATAGAAACTGTACAAAAATCAACAGAGGATGACTGGAGGAGAGGTAGTCATGTGAAACTGCCCAAATTTATGTGCCCAGTTGGGGAACTAATGGTTAGGTTCCCCATATGGAGAGAAGGAAATTTCTTTTGGATTGCCCTCTGGAAGATAATTCCTTAACTCCTTCCCAAGTGCTTAAAGCACCCTCTTTTTTGTCCTTTAGAAGAATAATTAACTGCCTAATTGTTCTGTCATCACCAGTAATAGGCCGGAGCTGCTCTGTGACACCTGGGCTCGGTGGTGGTTTTGGTGACAGGGCTCTGCCTGCTCCCCATATTTACACACATGACTGTCTTGTGCATTCGCAGGGATTACTCTCCCTTTCCAAACAGAAAGCAATGACTGGATCAAGCCCAGGCATTGTTTAAGAGTGGCCTGTGACTCTGTGGTTTGTTTTCTTGTTTTGTTTGTAAAGGTCAAAGACATAATGATTTTTTTTTTTGGAGGTAAATGTTAACTTGTACTTGGATCTTTCTGGGCTGAGCTGGAGAGGAAGCGAAAAAGCGGCTCTTGGTCAAAAGCTTGGTATTTCTTTGGTAATTTCTCTCATTAAATACATTATTGGAGTGGAAGCTGATCATGTGTCCCTGTGAGGCCACATTACCTTCCATAACACCTCAGTCTGCCTGTCTAAATTTAGGCTCCCGCATTTGGGTTTCAATCTAAGAAATGGCTGGTTCTGACACGGTTTTCCAGGCATGCCAAGTCACTGTAAACTTCGGTGAGACAAGTTTCCAAGGAAGCACTTTCCAGCACTAGAGTCCTTATCTGGGCTGTAAGTGGGTCAGGCAGGAGGAGCTGGGAGGTTACTCTGCACTGCACTGTGGGTTTTGACTGGAGCAGCCTCTCTCAGGAACCTGGCAAAGTGACAGAAGGAAGAAACTCGTCATGAGTAACAAATCCTTCCCACTTTGCTGGGGTGAAAGAGACCTTCAGTGGATTATTCTTAGCTGTTTTTCAAGGTAACAGCCAGTGTGAAATTTTTAGTAAAGGATCACTCACTATAGGCAAGCGAATCTAAGTGCCAGTGATATTTTGTACAGGGTGCGATACTTCTGTGAGGTCTGGGCTTTCAGGGTTGTTTGCTTGGAAATATCACAGACATTGTACATAAACACTGGTATAAACAAGCTTAAGAACTAATGCCCCAGTTTTTACAACTTTCTGCATGCTCAGTAATAGCTAAAAGATGCAGACAGACATTCAAAATAGGAGTACAATTGCTGTTGAGTGGGACATGTTATTCCTCTGAATATGTCAGATTTTTAAAATGGAGGTATTCAGAGGTGCAGAATTGGTGTCAGTCAATGGTTTGTATTGGAAAAAAACCCCAAGAAACGTTTTTGAAACAAACATTTTAATTGACCCATCCCAAATTTTTTTAACCCTCAGTTTTCACTTTGTGAAAATTGTTTAAAAAAATTCAAAGTAGGTGCCAGGGAAGTTTTTGAAATCTCAGGAGTGTTCAGGAAATCTCAATTTCAGGAAAGGAAAAGCATTTCCTGTTGATCTCATCTTGGATGCTTGGGGTATTATGACATTTTCAGCAAAATTGACAGAAAGCAGGTTGGATTTTCACCGCCTGCCAGGCAGGTTTGAAAACCTGCTTGATTTCCTTGCAGCTGAGCCACCCAGCTCCCAGGGAGCTGACAGAGGGAGCCGGGAGCCAGACACTGCAGCGCCTCAGGCACTGGGCTCTCCCCTGCCCTCCTCTGGGGCTCTCATGGGGCGACTGCTGTGGCTCTGTGCAGCCCCTCACTGGGCTCTTCCAAGCTGTGTCTTCCAAAGGGCTGGGTCTCCCATGTCCTGCTGGGATGGCCAGTCTGTGGCTCAGCCCTCCAGTCTGGCGCTCCCGGGCACTCCAAGCCTCTGTCTCCTCCGAGGGTCAGCAGCCACCCCCCTGCAGGGCAGGTATGCAGCCTCTCCAGCTGCCCCACGTCAGCTGCAGCTGCAATTCAAACTATCAATTTTTCTCAGGAATGTGAATTTGGCCACTAATTCACAGCAGTTTCACTGAAGTAACTTTTGAAATTGAAATGAAGCCAGTTGAGGAGTATTCTTTAGGGTGTAACTAGGAGTGTTCTGTGAGAAATATTAATCCTTTGGAAGTTATAGACAAATTGAATCCTGGATCACTCTGGGAACTGATTCTTCTCATCTTCAAACACCTTGTGCCCTAAGGAACAGTGTTGAGTCAAAGCCAATGTGGGTCAGACTCACAATACTCAAACCACATTTGCTGGTTCATGTGGAATACGTCATTACTGGTAAAAATGTGAGGCTTAAGAAACCTGGTCCTAGGGCAGTGCAAACCCTTGATTTCAGATGTGCAATTTTGAATTTGAGAAAGTTATCTGACAAGGAACCTGGAGAGTCAGGGGGTTTTCTGTCTGTCACACCTGTCTTGACCAACAGAATTGCCATGAAGCTCATCAGCCTTCAGCCAGCTGAGGATCCTTCCTGTGTGTCAGCAGAAGGTGTTGGTGTTCAGCCTCACAGAGCTGCCCTCTCACTGCCCCTTGGTGTGGTGGGGGAAGGAATGGGGAGGATTGAGATAAAAAAGGTTTAGTGGGTGAAGCAAAAGCTGCGTGTGAAAGCAAAGCAAACCAAGGAATTCATTCCTACACCCCATGGGCAGGTGCTCAGCCATCCCCAGGACAGCCAGGCTCCATCACATGGAACAGTGGCTCGGGAAGGCAAACGCCATCACTCTGCCTTCTTCTCCCTCAGCTCCATATGCTGAGCACGATGGTCTGGGATGTCCCTGGGATCACTTGGGGTCAGCTGATCCTCCTGTGTCCCCCCAGCCCCCTCTCTGGTGGGGTGAGTGAGGAGCAGAAAAGGCCTTGGCTCTGTGCAAGCCCTGCTCAGCAGTAAGGAATACACCCCCGTGTTATCAGTACTGTTTCCAGCACAAACCCAAAACACAGCCCATACCAAGGACTGGGAAGGAAATGAGCTCTCTCCCAGCCAGGGCCAGCACAGAAGGCTGGCTTGTGACACCTGTGTGAGTGTGGTGGCTCTGGCAGAGCCTGTGCCACACAGTCCTTGTCTCTGAGACCAGCAGAGCTCATTTTGTCCAAGCATTTCATCAGCCCCTGCAAGGGGCTGTGGTGAAGGGCGAAGCCTAGAGATAAAATGTCCATAAGGCTCCACCAGTGAATCATGGAGACCCTGTGGAATATGGCTTGCATTCAAAAGGCTGACAACATTTAACCTCACAGAGCTCTCAGGCACTGGGACCTGAGTGCTTTAGCCTTTACTAAACAAATACTTTTAATGATTTGAGCCTTAACAGGAAAGTCCAGTGGGGGCTGTTGAACTCTGGAATTCGCTGCAGGGGGGCATTGGAGAGATTAGAGGCCATGGCTAATCAAAGAAAATCTGCTTTACATTGTACTGCTGCTTGCACAGCTCCCAGTTCATATCTGTGGCTCCCTTTTGCCTTAGAGGGAGCTACATGTGTAGACTGACCCTTTCTTTGCTGAGCTTCCCTATCAAGATCACCAGGACAACCTCTGTTTCTCAGGCAGTGGATTCATGTCCGTTTTTCAGTGGCCACTCTCTCCCTGCAGCCAGCTGTCCCAGTTTTTGCAGTGCTGCTGTTCTGGACCAGCACCCCTTTTTCCATGGCTGTGTGCTAAACTGAACTGTCAGCTGAGAGGAGTCTCTCAGCTGTTCTGGTTGACTGTGCAGCTGCACCACCAGCTGTGCCAGCAGCACGGTGGGTGTGAGGGCAGGGGCTGCCCCTGCCCGTGAAACCACAGCCTGTCCCTCCCAACCGAAGGGCTGTGATGGCAACAAACCACCAACGGCCGAGCCAGCGGCCGCTTCTTCATTTCTCTTGCAGGTAGTGGGAGATAAAGATGGACCTTCGGGTCCTGCAGGGTCAGTAGCTCTTCAACACAGTAGGGGCGGATATTTAAAATGAAAAGCCTCCCAGCTGAAGTGTGGGGTGTCTGCTGGCTTGTTCTGAGGTTTATTCCATCCCGGCTGTCTCTGGGGTCTCACGTTAGCACACTGGGCCTTGGAGGCCCCGGGTCTGTGCGTGATCACAGCAGACTGAACTGTGGAAATGTGAAACCTCAGTGCCCACAAGCTGTTTGTTCCCACATTGCTGCCAAAGTTCGTGCATCTGGGACTCAGCTGACAGGGGTTTGTGGCGTTGCTGCACATCAGCTTTGGGCAAAGCCTTATTTTTTGTTTGTGATAGTTGGAGGCAACTGGATGACTTTGTACCGGAGCAGATGGGACAAATGCACACCATTGTGCTAACTCACCTTCCTTAAAGCACTGTGGAGCAATAACTTTCAGAAACACAGTGGTAAGATGTAGCCAGAGTGAAGTAACATCTCAAACAGCTTCCTCTGTTTCTGCAGTGCTTCTCTAACCTTCTCTAACTGTTTGTAAACAGTTTTGAAAACGCTTAACCCTGAGCTGTGCACCCACACCGATCCCTTAACTCCTTCTTGCTCCTGGGTAATAACCACACTGATGGGCCCAAGCACCAGAGCCCGGCTACACACCCCCCCGAACTATCTTTGGGCAGCATCTGCATCCCAGTTGGAACACGTCTTTGAAAAGGCAGCTTTTTGCAGTTTCATACTTCAACTACCAACTAAACTCCTTATCAGTGTGATTCTATCAACAGGAAACTGGTAAGAAAAAAAGAAGAACCCAGCCCATAGCCCACGATGTTATCTAATCTCTGTCCAATCTGCTCTCCGCTTGGGGACACATGCAACAGGCTGCAGCAACTCTGTGTCAGAAGGTCAGAGAATACAGACAGGGCACAGCAGTGCAAATAACCAGTTGGGACTCAAAGAATCCAAAGCTGAAGTAGATTTTTAAAGCTGCTTAGTAATCAAAATATCTCACTGTGCAAATCAGCCTTTTCCTTGTGGTCACAGCTCCTCTGTGCTCAGTGGAGCGTGTGTCACCATCACAGATGTGACAAGAGCCACAGGAAGAAACATGGGACATGGGTTGTGGTGGGCTCAGCAGTGCAGGGCTAACGTTGGACCTGATGATCTTAAAGGTCTTTTCCAAGCTAAACAATTCTATGATTCTGTGGAAACAGGGTTTGGTCTTAACCATGTACCCGTACCTTGCACATATGGAACAAAGTGGTGTCACTTACAGTAAAAGAGAGTTTTTTTGAGTCAGAAGTCAGTTCCTGAAGTGTTCAGATATTGCAGTTGTGTGGGGATATCAGACTTAGCTAAAAGCTCTTACAAAAAATAAAAAAAACATAAAATGATGTATAGATTTGCAGTTGCTACAAATGGATAATTATTAGTGTTTGTAACTAGAGTGGAGAGTGGTCCACTCTCAGCACCTGGAAGATGCTATAGGACTGTTTTATTTTATTATTCTATATATTAGAAAATATTCAGACTCCCTCTGGTGCTTCTTTTCAGTTGAGGTTGTGTCATAGAGGCTGAATGTCAGCTACAATGGCCAGTGAAGCTCTGGCTAAAAGGAAAACTTGGACAACCCTCCCCTGCCCTCCAGAAAGGGGTGCAGTAAAAATAACAGAACACATACCAAGGCACCTCTGACCAGCTGGAACAGGTGGCACAGCAATCTTGTCATCCCTTCCCACTGACCCCAGGGTTGCCTAAAACCTCTGCAATCCAATTATTGGTTTTAATCTGTCAGTGTTATTGCACTAAGCACATTATTGAAAGACTATACAGGTATGGTGAGCTGGAATTTGTGTGGGGCTTGAGAATTAAACTGATTAATGGAAGTGGGCATGGAGGCATGTCAACAATCCTCTTACAGGGAGAGCGAGGAGCAATCGAAGTGGGAAGATTGAGAATGAGCATTTAGAGTCAAACAGTTTCTTAGTACTTTCTTTCATAGACCATGGAATTAACCAATTCCTGGTTCTGGGACCTTGTTCTTGGAACTGGAAGGGTACATCCTGGTAACAAAAGAGGTTGTGGCCAAATGTACACGCTGGAGGTGTGAATACAGGAAGTGACAATAGGTCTTCAGTGTGTAAAGACCTGAAAAGTTCTTGTTCAGCAAAGGTAATGGTTGGAAAAATTTCTTAACTGGTCTAGGAGTCTGGCAGAGTTCATTAGGAGGAGCTGCTGTCACCAGTGCAGCAATCACATACTCAGAAGGACTTTAACCCACCTGCTCTCCTCTCCCTGGAAAGACTGATATTTTTTTTCTGGCTAAGGCACTTCTTAGTATTCTATTTCTAAGCAATCAGCTGTTTCAGTAAACTATGCCATTGAGATCTGACCCTCATATTACTGGGATAGCAGACCATTTGGGAATTTTGGGTATAGCATGTAGAAGGCAAGGTACTGAAAACTCAGCTGTGTGAGATCATGGGGGGAATTCCATCATGTTCCTGAGTTGGGGAATAAAAACTAAATGTGTGTGTCTTAGAAGACGCAGCAAATACGGGTGATTCAGCCTGCAAAGGCACTGCTGCTCCACAGGCAGTGGCTGGAGCTGACACAGGGGATTTGGGTGTTCCTGCCTCCTTGAGCACTGGTGTCTGAATGAGCCTCAACAAATCACACTGACCTGTGTTGGCCTCCTTGTTTCTGACTGCAGAGGCAGATGATGCACCTTTGAGAGCTTCTATAGCTCTGCAGGAGCAAGAAGAAAGGCATCCTAGGGGTGTGATGTATAGAATCCCAGGATGCACCTTAGGGCAATGTTTATTAACCAAAAAGGCTAACTTTTACCTATAAATGTACTTGTCTCTAGAATTCTGGCCTTTTGTTTTGTCTTATTCTTTTTTTTAATGGCATAATTATTTTCGCCTTTCTCTCCCTCTTGTTTTTTTAAATCAAAACCTCCATGTTTAGTTTGCAGAAATACCCGAATCTGTGCTGGACAGACTTTAGGTTTTGCAATCCCTGAAACCTGTGAGAATTGTCTTGCTGTGTGTTGCTGTGTTTGACAGCCGGCGTTCAGCCTGTGTTACTGGTGTCCCCTCCTGGGCCTGGCTGGCCAGGTGCTCGCTTGCCTTCAAGTGGTTAAGTCAGTGGTTGGCTTGTACCTCTAATTTGGCTATGGGAAGCAGTTCTTCCTAGCAATGTGGTACTAGAAAAATCCCTAGAACTCTTTCAAGCTTTTTTCTTCCCACTTCAGTGTTATGAAACATTCACTCTAAATTACTGAATGCTGGCAAATTATGTGCTCTGACCATGTGTGCAACAGGGCTGATAATACACTTTTGATTTCATATAGGGATCTATAAGAAGAGCCTCTAAGAGCATTGTCTGCTCTGGGTGGCACCTTGCTCTGATATTTCTGCTTGTTGAGCCCATGGCTTCTAAAGAAACACCTAGAAGTCATGAACAGGGGGCATATGGATTAAAAAGAGGGTTGTTTGTAGCTCTTTACAGCTAAAGTAAGGATAACCTTCATTATACTCATGCCTTTATCAATGTAACTTAGCATGGCAAGTTAATTTAGGCCTGGTCTTTGCAGCTGAGGGGTGAGAAAGTTGGAGAATATTGGGTGCTAAACTGTCACATTCCAGCTTAGAGCAGTTCTTTCTGAAGTAAGGGCTGACTGAGGGAGGTCCTTCCCCAGGAACTCTCCGGGCTCTAACCAGAGTCCGTGTCACAGGCAGCCTGGAAACAGGGACCGGCTCAGAGATGCTGGGGAGCACCGAGCCTCAGCAAACAGCAGTGAGTGTCTGAACAAAGCATCCTGTCCCCTGCATTTGAGAGAGTGTTTGTGAAAGGAATGTGCCAGAACCCACAAGAGGTGAAGGGACATGTAGAGCCGCCTCCACCCACCCTATTCCTCACACACAGTCACTGCGAAAACAAACAAACAAGACAGGACTGGCTTGGCCGAGATGGTTTTAGAGACTGACTCAGGCTGAGCACCCCGGCTATAAACAAAAGGGAATCTGCATTATTTGGGAAACGGAGGGGATCAATCCCAGGATCTGTGTGCAGACAAAGGCTGAGGCGGAGGGAGGGGCACGGCAGGGCAGGTCCTGTTGGCACCCGCAGTGCCCAGTGCGGGGGTGACGCTGTGCCCGGCTGGGCTGGAGCCCGTGTTTGTGTGTGTTTGTGTGTGTTTGTGTGTGTTTGTGTGTGTTTGTGTGTGTGTGTGTGTGTGTGTGTGTGTGTGTGTGTGTGTGTGTGTGTGTGTGTGTGTGTGTGTGTGTGTGTGTGTGTGTGTGTGTGTGTGTGTGTGTGTGTGTGTGTGTGTGTGTGTGTGTGTGTGTGTGTGTGTGTGTGTGTGTGTGTGTGTGTGTGTGTGTGTGTGTGTGTGTGTGTGTGTGTGTGTGTGTGTGTGTGTGTGTGTGTGTGTGTGTGTGTGTGTGTGTGTGTGTGTGTGTGTGTGTGTGTGTGTGTGTGTGTGTGTGTGTGTGTGTGTGTGTGTGTGTGTGTGTGTGTGTGTGTGTGTGTGTGTGTGTGTGTGTGTGTGTGTGTGTGTGTGTGTGTGTGTGTGTGTGTGTGTGTGTGTGTGTGTGTGTGTGTGTGTGTGTGTGTGTGTGTGTGTGTGTGTGTGTGTGTGTGTGTGTGTGTGTGTGTGTGTGTGTGTGTGTGTGTGTGTGTGTGTGTGTGTGTGTGTGTGTGTGTGTGTGTGTGTGTGTGTGTGTGTGTGTGTGTGTGTGTGTGTGTGTGTGTGTGTGTGTGTGTGTGTGTGTGTGTGTGTGTGTGTGTGTGTGTGTGTGTGTGTGTGTGTGTGTGTGTGTGTGTGTGTGTGTGTGTGTGTGTGTGTGTGTGTGTGTGTGTGTGTGTGTGTGTGTGTGTGTGTGTGTGTGTGTGTGTGTGTGTGTGTGTGTGTGTGTGTGTGTGTGTGTGTGTGTGTGTGTTTGTGTATTTGTGTGTGTGCCCGAGCGTGCCTGCCCACACACGATGCCCACCCTGCGCAGGGCAGCGGCACAGCCGGGCCCCCCCGGGCAGGGACAGCTCCCTGCCCCCGGTCTGCTCTGCCGCCGGCTCTGCTCCCGGGGCTGCCTCCAGAGAGCCCTGTGTGTGAGCTCGGGTCCCTCTGTGCGTTCCGTGTGCTGCACCCTGCACGTCAGGGCTCTGTGCAGGGGGTGTGCAAACACCTGTGTGCAGGGGTGGGGGAATTGCCATGTGTATGCAGGGGTGTGGGAATAACCATGTGTGTGCAGGGGTGTGCACACAGACACGTGTGTGCAGGTGTGTGGGAACAAACACGTGTGTGCAGGGGCGTGGGAATAACCATGTGTGTGCAGGGTGTGCACACAGACACGTGTGTGCAGTGTGTGTTCATACAGGTGGCTCTGCAGCTGCAGGTGTGCCCGAGCAGGGGTTGGGTGCCACGTGTGCTGCCCTGTGAGTGTGCCCGAGGCTGGGTTTGTGCACAGGGGCTGCCCACACGTGTCCAGGTGTTTGCCCATCTGTACACGGTGCTTTTCTCTAACAGGGAATGCTGTGCTGTTTTCTGCAGTCCAGTGGCAAAATAATAATGCCAGGTGAAAAGCTTATGCAAATCTGAGCTGCTCACTGGAGCAGGATAACTACAATTCTCCAGTGCAACAGGGAGTTTTTGCCTCACCTGGTTTAGTGAATCCTTACCTGCATTGACATCAAACTCTGCAAAAGTGGAAGGTGTCCGTTTTGTTCCCACTTGCAGTGGGATTTGTTAATCTGCTCTAAGTTTGGTTACAGTTATACCTCAGATGTTAAGATAAGGCTGTATCTTTTCTGCATCACTTATGATCAGTTTATTAAAATATATTGGTTTGAACACAGAGGTCCTGTAGCAGCCCAAGAACTAAAAGCAGCTCAGAGCTCCCCAGCATTCAGGAAGGGACCAGTTTTCCTGAATGCCTCTTCATGTCATCTGGGGCAAACAGGACACCTGTATGGAAAGATCCAGAGTCTCTGGGCTTGGCACTTAGTGACTGAGCTCTGAAGGAGGCCCAGAGAGATATTTGAAGTTATGGTTTTAACCAGGCCTGTGATTCACCTGGCTTTGATAGGGACAGAACTGATTGCCTAACTGGGATGCTCACATTTATTTCCCCCTCTTTTTGTTGACATTCCCTCTTTCAGGTATCTGTTGTTTTAGTGTCTCTAAGATCTTACATTGCAACACTTAATTTTCAAAGAAAAACGCCCCTCTGTGTGTAGCAAATCTGTTCTTGCCATCAAACAGCACTCGCGTGTATGTAGGTGTTTGTGTCGCGGTGAAACGCCCCTGGTTGTTGCTGCCTGCCCTGGCTGTGCTGCAGCACCGGCTGTCACATCCCGGTGCTCAGCAGTGCCCCTTCCCGGCCCTGGCTGCTCTGGCCGT
The DNA here is from genome assembly GCA_013400415.1 of Scytalopus superciliaris. Lineage (NCBI taxonomy): Eukaryota > Metazoa > Chordata > Aves > Passeriformes > Rhinocryptidae > Scytalopus > Scytalopus superciliaris. The sequence goes on along the minus strand of VXBX01001273.1, from coordinate 228,730 downwards.
GGCACCGCCTTGCTGGGGTGCCCCTGGTCCCTCCTGCTCACAGAGACAATGCCACGGTGCTGCTTGGAGTCCTGGCAGTGTTTGAGCAGTGGCATCGTCTGGGGCCGGGGCAGGTGACAGAGAAAGCACTCAATGAGCTTCCTTTGGTCTGCTGGGCCTGTCTGTGTTGTGCTTTATTTTCTGCGAGTGCACAGAGTCACTTTGTATCTCAGGGAGATCTGAGTGGTTTGAGCCGTTTGTTGCACTAGCTGTGATTTCTCTGGCAGAAGAGTGTCTTCCTTGGTTTCCCCAGCTATGAAATTAAATGAACCCTCAATAACAAGCTAATTGCCAAGGACTGGGTAGTAACTGTGATCAGTGTTTAATTGGCTTTACATTCCAGACAATGTGTAACAAATTAGCTTCAGTCTAAGGAATCTGTCTTTCTACAGGCAAATTAAAGAACTGTGCAAACAGATCCTAATGACCCAGCAGTGATGTGGTGTGACTCTTGTGTCATTTAAGTGCACAGCATTGTGGCTCACTTGTGACTTTATAATTAAAGCAAGTCAAAATAACGTTTAATAAATTAAACTATTTTACCTGACTATTTGTTCAAACAGTCTGATTCTTGAGGGAAAATAAAAGAGAGAGAGAGAAAATTAAAAGCATGACTATGTGTAGAAAATACTTATTGCACAATTTTGCATGCACAATTACCCTGATGGCAAATGCAATTACACATTGCACATCTCCAGCTGCATGCACACATTGGCAAGTGCTCAGCTCCAGGCTCTTCTGTAGTCTGGTGAATTTATTTGGTATGAGAAGACTTCAGGAATGAAGTCTCAATCTGCAGACACAGGCAACTAACCTTTCTGTAGGATGTACCTCTATCCTTCCCTCCCTCAGAAGTGAGGAGTGAGTTCCATCCCCATTGCCTGTTCAGACACTGACCTGTTCCCTGGAAAGCAGGGGTGAGTTCTGAACTCTCTGGGATGTGCTGTGGATCCCACAGCATCGCTCTCCGAGTGACTGGATTGCCTCAGATACAACTCCCTGCTCAGCAGTGCCCTGGATCTGTTCTGAGCTTTGCTAAAGGCTCTGCCAGTGTCACTGGAGCTGTTTGCATGGTTTCTGCAGCTCGTGGTGTTTCTCAGGCTCCTCTTGGTCTTTGTTGGGCTTTCACTCTGGCTTGGTGAGGCCATGGTTTTACTTTGGCCAGAAGAGCTCTGTGGCTCTTGCCCCACTGGCAGGGGCAGCTCAGCATCTCCAGAGCTGGACACTTGCATTTAGAGCCCACATTTTCAGAGCAGTCCCACATTCATTCTCAGACTTCTGTAACTACAATTTAGTGCCAAAACAGCTGCTGCCTTGCAGCTGCCTCTGGGATGGTAATGGCTGGATTTTGCCATGGTCTTGGCAGCTTCTTGGAAGGCTGAATGAGGCCCTTAAAATATTTGTATTCATGCTACTTTTGTTCCAGAAGGTAAAACATACTGTGTGGCAGCACGAGTATCTGCAAAGCTATTGATTAAGCCTATTTGGCACAAACTGGCAGGAAGCAGACTGGGTTATGGATGAACCTGCTGCTTTCCTTCCTCCCACGGGTCAAACTGAAGATCTGTAGCAAATCAGTAACCTGGGGAGGGGGAATTCCTGTGGAAATGCTTCTATCCCTTCAGCATATTGAAAGAGATGATGTGGAGAAGCATTATTGTTATTATTAATTACTCTCCTGTGCTAAGGTAGAACTCACTGACTCTTGGTGGCTGATTTCAGTGGGAATCCTGTGTAAGTAACAAGTGAGTAAGGAAGCTTTTGGAGGATTGAAAGTTCACTATGGGTTACACCGTGTGTGTTCATTTGCTGCCCATGGCTGGAAGGAGCTAGACAGGACCAGAAAGTCATTTTGCTCCATGAGAAAGCACTAAATTTATTTTGCTGGCTTACACAATGGATCTGATTCTCCTGTCACTTATGAAAGCTTTGTAATCTTATCTGAGCTGCTTAATTTATTTCCATGCAAGAGAAGAGAGAGTTCAGGCTATTGCTGCTGTTGGAAGAGAGCAAGCAGGGGCAGTATTTGTCTCCATCTCAGCCTGGTCCCTTGTGCTCAGCCCTTTTGTTAAGCTCCTACTTCTTGAAGGCCTTCTATCAGTAAATAATTGTTTTCAGTATGTGAATAGTGACTGAGGGGATTCTTTGTGCAGGGATGTGGTGGAAAGAAAGTCCTCCCATTTCTGGAAGGACATTAAGCAGCTTGACCTAGTGATGGACTTCTTAGGGGAAAGAGGAAGGAAATTGCAGAGCTCTAGCCCCCCTCCCATGTTAGACTGGTGAGTTCCCATGTGATGGAAGAGCATCTGGTTGATTACACAACCTTCCCCACCAAAGCCCAATTCCTTGTGCCCTGCCGAGACCTTTCCTGTAGGACTATTGCTGCAGTCTTACTGTACAGCCCTTACTTAGTCATTCTTCCCCTGCTGGCACTTGCTGCTGTGCATCAGAAAAGCAGAAACATCACAGTAAAACCTGCCTGCAGTCCCTGGGGGGGCGGTGGGAACATCCAGCACACACAGGTGTGTGGTGCAGGTGACACGGCCCCTGTCCTGAGGGAAAGGTTTGTCCTTCGTCTCTCTGCAGGGTGAGTCACGGAGCAGCTCCCCAGCTGACAGAGCAAAACATGGGGACATGTGAGAACACAAAAACTTGTTTAAAAGAGGCCAACAGTAGACAATCCCTAATTTAGCTGCAATTCCCTGTGGCTGGCAATATCGAGGGGTGGGGGGGAAAGACTATTTTTAATGCTCTCCCAGCTCAATATTATAAATCAGCAACTGCTCTGATGTAGTTAGAGAACTAGTAGAAAGATGTTTTTCTCTTGTTGCTGTCCCAGGGAATTCACTCTGAGATCTAAATGTCAGGGTCTGTCTTTTGTTTCTTGCTTGAAATGTGCCCTTATCTCCAGATCTGAATGGGAAGTGTTTTGCCATCCTGACAAGCTTCTCAGAAATTCGAGAATGTTCCTGTGTTCATGCTGAGCTGAGACTCATCTTCCCATGCTGTCTGCACAACACCCGGGGCAGACACCCGTGCCAGTGCAAGGAGCAGCCTGGAGGTTGTGGCAGCCATCGGGGACAGGGACGTGCTGGATGCTGGCCTTGGTCCTCCTCTACCGAGGGCTATTCAAGGGCTGCTCTTTTAATCCAGCAGAACCTGGGAAGCCTTTCTTTACAAACCCTTCCTTTAAAAATACCTACAAAAATGGAGCTTGATAGAGATCTCTTTCCTCTGCTCAAAATTCCTCGGTTCAAAAATTCTTTCCATTGAAGGTTCCCAAGCAGTTGTGGATGGCAAAGCTGCAGACAAAGCAGGCACCAGGGGAAGGCTTTCCTGGCCCCTGCTCAGCTGGGATTTGGTTTTACAGGAAGAGCCAGTAGCTACACTGAGATCAGCTGGTCATTGCCAGGTGGAATAGACCATTTCTCTCATCTCTGTTTTCTTTTCTATATAATCCCACTGCTGTGGCTCTTCTGGGCAGGAGTGTGATGAGGTGTAACCCTGAGCAGGAGAGCCAGGCTGAGAAGAGCCCCTCGTGCAAACACAGCCCAGGTGGGACAGTTCCCAGTTCATGCTGGGCTTGTGTGACTGGCATGTAATGGTTTAGCTGTGCTAGTGAGGTAACAGACCCAGTTACTTAGTGCCTGAATCATACACAGAGGATTTGTTTACAACATGAACAACAAAGTCTTTGCTTGTCCTTTTAGTCAAAGAAGAGGCACTATGTAAATTGCATAATTTACCACTATTTAACTATATATCAGTTTTCACCTTCAAAGGCTGTCCAAGTGGTTTATTTACCATAAATTTAACCTTGGACTAAAGCTGAGATGCTTAGATACCCAAGTGATAGGTACCTTAGAAATGCTAAGGCAGAGATAAAGAGAGCACCATCAGATTGAGGGAAATGAGAAGAACTGTCTGGCCCCTTCGCAAATAGTGAGGGTACACAATAGGGATCTTTGTGCTTGGGCTGTAGGCGTGTTGTCAAGGTAAATGAGACCTGGCAGAGGGCCCTATTGTCTCCTTTCCCACAACTCATTAAGATTTACTTGTTTTATCATCAATGAGTATAATAACCAGAGCTCTGATTATGCCACAAAGACATCCCAATGCCAGTGATTCATGAGACAGAGATTACATTAGTCATCAGAAGGGTCTTCTCAAAGGTGTCCTCCTGGTCTGGTAGGAGGTAGGAACAACATTTTGGAGTGGGCTGTTCAGCAGGGAACACTAGGCTGGTATTGTACTCCTGTGTGAAGCTTTTTGTTCTTTATCCAGCCCTCACCCCCTTGAGTTTATCCACCAGTGACACCCTTGCCTAAATGTGCAGCATCAACACCCCCACACAGAGGTGAGTTGCAATAGGGCTGGAGGCTACTTTACCTCAGAGGCTTTGCCAGCAAGGATTGCAGCACATAATGAATCAGCTGGATTATGCTTACCTTGAACAGGTCTGCCAAAAACTCTGACCTGATTTCCTCTCCCCCCACTCTCATTTCATTGTGAGGAGCCAAATGGGCTCTGCATGCAATACAGTGCCACTAGCTAAGTTGCCAACCCACAAAATTTTGCAATAATACACCTTTGTCTTTCAGTAGCATCTCTTATCAAACAGTTCAGAGTTATTGTTACAGACCTCAGTGCCTCAGTGCAGCAGATAAGTGCTGTTCCCCAAGCTACAAAAGGACCAAATGAGATACTGAAAGATGAACAAGATCTCAGAGTAACTCAGTAGTAAAAGCAAGACCACGCTGGGCTGTTCTGCCACATGAGCTATTTATGAACCTGCACCCAGTAATTCCCAGGTGCACTATGGTACATGAGATCTCAACACTCTCATTTCGTGTGCTACTCCATGATTCACTTGCTAAGGAGGCAGTGAAAGATCTGTGATCTACTTCATACAGTGGGGCTTGTTCCTCAACAGATGGAAGTTCAAGGACAGCTGTCCCAGCACTTTCATCTTGAGCTCAGTTCCAGGGAACAGTCGCCACTGGCTGTGTCAAGCCTTGACAGAACCCATTATAGATGAGAATTTAGAATACATGCTTGGACATATAACCTGTAATATTGGAATACTGCATTTAAACACTGCCCTGTCAGTGGGAGAGGAGTAGACCTGTGAAGCCTTTACTCTGCCAGTCTGTGTTTGTGTTCCTGGTGGTTATTTTGCTGGAGATAATGCTTGAAAAACAGAAAATGTACCATGCCTATCTCTCCTAGTTTCTAGTTGAATTAATGAATACCTAATTATTGAAGAGTTAATTGCATAAGTCATGTATTGTAGGGTTTTGTCCTCATTCCTTCTAACATGGAAAACTGAGCAGCAGTGTCCTGTTTCGTGTTTGGTTTTAATACACACGCGATCCATAATGACATTCATGGCAGAGGCAGCAACATCAAAGGGGAGGAGGACGGAACAGAGTGAGAACTGGGAGGGTTCCGAGTTCCCGGGCAGTTTTTTCCACTCTCTTGGACTCGAGCACAAAGCCCAGCAGCTCAGGGTCTCTGCAGAGCTGCGGTCCCACGTCCCAGGCACGGGGGGCTGGGGCCAGCCCGCCTGGCACAGCACGGGGTGCTGAGGGACAGCACTCAGCCCGTCCCACGGAGCCGCAGCCACCCCGAGCTGATCCCTCCGGGGCTGCTCGCGCGGAGGGGCAGAGCACACCCAGCCTGTGCTGCCAAGGGTTAACCCCTGCTTGGGCACAGACACTCATCTTGTGCCACCGCTGCACCACGGAGGAAGTACCTCCTACAGACGGGCTTTTGTGAGAGACGTGGAGGATATTTCTTAAATGAAATTAGTATAGGATTTCCTTTGGTGTTTCTTTATTCAGAGGAAATGTTTAATATGATTTATTGTGTACATCTAGCTTACACATTGAAATAGTACATGGTGCGTTAGACAAAAAAAGACTATTTTTGAGGATTAACTGTCTCCTAAACATCTTTGAAATTATGTTAGTGTTCATAACTGAGTTATTTTCTTGAATAAGATGAATTGTTTATTTGCATACATTTGGATCTTTATAAACAAGTTAATTTTTGAGACCAATGCTGCATAACTTTTCCAAAGAAAAAACTGACAAAGAGCTTTTTTATAAGTGATTTTTACATCAATTGTTTCAGCAGAAGTGAAGTAACTCTGAAACAGCGAGTTGCAGAATTTTCCTTCCTTGAAGCCAAGCACTGGCCAGTTTCATTGCAAGAGTGTGCTGCATTTGGACCTTGTCAAAACGAATTCAGGAACTGAACGTGCATTTTTTATCCATATGAATCTTAGCAAGAGAGTGCTTTTCAGAATAAGTGTCATTCAAAACTTTCCAGTGAAATTGTAACGTGACATTTTTCTCCACATGCGCTCTGCAGCTTTTTTTATCAGTGAGTTGAACCAAGGTGGGAATTCCTGTGCATCCCCTCATGAGCCTCAGATGCTTTGCAAACCTCAGACTGTTCAAATCAAAAAAAATAACAACAGGGCATTTCAGAGGGGAATGGGACCTGTTTGGTGAGGGACCTTCCAGTCTGTTGACTGCTCGGGGTTTTGCAATGTTCATGATGCATTGTGTGCTCTTTTCACTGTCCTCTTGTCCACCGATGTGGATGTGAAAACATGGGAAGAGTTCTGCATGAGTCACCCTGCAATCTGCTCGGTCCATCAGGCTGGTATGCCGGGTTGGTTCAGTTCTTCCCTTGACAAGGGTAACAACAGAAAAATAGATAGCCAGAGAAATGAGGGACAGGCACAGCAAGTGTTGGGCTTGCAAGTGCTGCAAGACAGCTGGCCCAGACAACCTGGAGCAGGCCTGAGCTGGTGACAGTCTGGCCTAGGACATCTCATCTCATACCCTGAGTCACTGTGAACCCCAGCAAAGGTAACAGGGCTTCATTTGAGCCACACAAGTCATCTCTGTATGTGGAATGAGATAAACGGTGCAGAAGGTGCCGTGAAGCAGCAAAGTCAGGCAGGGGATGGCAGGGCAGGACGATGCTGACCCAGGTGGCAGCAGGTCACATCTGGGACCCTCTGCCATGTGTTTGGACACGGGTGTTAATGCTGCAGCCTGGCAAACAGCATCCCTTCAATTAAGCCACATGCTTCAGATTTGTGCTTTTTATTGTCACCCAGCTGCAATTTGAATTGCTTTCCTGAAAACTGCTGGGAAAATCCCAGCCTCCTCTGGGACCTGAGGAAGGTCCTGGCTGGCACAGTGAGACAGAAATCAATTGACTCTTTTAGAGTTGCATTTGCTGATGCCAACAATGTAATTTGTTTTATTAGTCTGTATGGGCTTGATCTAACTCTTGCTAAAGTCAAGGAGTGAATGCAGAGCCTGTCCTGACAGTCAGCCTTATCACCATCAGGAGAGACGGGGCTCACAGCATTTTCTGTCTGCTGCCAAGAATTAATTGTGTTCAAGTTAATGCCTGAGTTAAGATTAAGCTCTGCTTGATTGACAACTATTGCTATGGCAGGAAGCATAAGCCACAAGGAGCTAACTCAGAAATTACCCATTTTATCTGGATCACCTTCTGCAAATGGGGAAAAAAAATAAATTCTGCTTTGCCGGTGTGTTGAAATGCAGCCCAGCATGTGCCAGGGCTGTGAGCAGGTGCCCCTGCCCAGAGGGGCCATGGCTGGCACTCAGCAGCTGTTGGGACAGGCAGGAAAAAGGGCTGCTTTGGTGCCAGCCAAGGAAGGGGCAGAGCAGGTTGGCAGGGGTGGGGAACACGGCAGGAGTCCAGCTGGTGCAGCCAGCGAGCCCTCTGGGAGAATGGGACAGGCTGGGACTGACTGGTCATAAAGGGGCAGAGCAGTTGGGGAAAGCTTCAGGCCTGAGTCATCAACATATCTGTGTGCAGGAACAAAATCCCCAAGGGAAAGAACAGAGCCAGGCTGGGGCCAGACTAGGAGCCTGGAGAATGGGAAGAAGTAGCAACAGTGGTTCAGGGGTGGGCAGTGGGTGATGAGAGCCCTTACACTGTGTGCCCAGTGAGGTTTCCCCACTGCCTGGTGAGTTCTGTGATGAGAATTGCTTTGGAGTTCAATAATAATCAGAATTTTAACATTATAGCCTTTAACAATATATCAGGTGTGTCCCTGTTCCCTATTCTTAGTATTTGCTTGGGTTTGTGCCAGATCTAAGGTAGGTCAGATTAAGCATTTAACAATTCATCAGCTCAATTCTTTGTGCCCAAATAGCCAGAGAACATTAGAACCTTGGAACACAGAGCACTGGAGGGATTGGAAACAGTAGCACTTCTGAGAATTGTTTCCTTCATTGTAAATATATTTTGTGGTGTTTTTCTTTTTTTTTTTTTTTCATTTTGGTTTGTATTATGAGTAATGAATACAGATGCAGGGACAGTTTCTGGCTCAGAGCCTTCGGCTGGTACAAACTGGGCAGGGATTGCTCTCGTGCTCAGACACACAGAGGACATGAAGTGCTCCTGGTCGGTGCTTTGTGTCGGTGCAGTTGCGGAGGCAGCGCTGCTGCTCGGGAGGGACAGCAGCGCCCCGGGAGCGCCGGGAGCGGCTCTCCCAGCGGGAACGGCGGGCTCCGCGCTGCCCCGGGAGCGCCGGGTACGGCTCTGGGCTGCGGCTGCTGCAGGAGCAGCACAGCCCAGCGAAACCCCCGTCCCCGCAGGCCCCTGCCTGGTGAGTGCGGCTGCCAGGCACGAACCCTCCGTGCTGTATCTGCTGCTGCCTGGGCAGCTCCTCGTTGCCACATCCCGTTTTCCTTCGCAGCGCTCAGCCAGGCTGGAGAGGAATCGAGAGGGGAAATTGCTGTGAAAGGGCTGCGCCTTCCCGGTCTCTCCTGAGGGATCCAGTTCAGAATGTCCAGCCTGTTTGAAGCCTCAGCTCTTCAGGCAAAGAACGTGTATTATCTAGTTTGTATTTTATGGCAGTATATGAATGTTTTGTTATAATAACAACAACAACAATAATAATTAGGGCTGTGAGAGCCCTGGAGGGCTGGAAAGGAACCAAGCCCTGCAGGTTCTCTCGGATGTTCAAGTTTGACGAGGTTGAACCATCCAGGTTTAACCCCCGTGGCTGGTGCCCTCTCTCACCCTACTGGCTACCATTCCCACCAGGAAGTCTGCTCCCGTCCTCCACATGTCAGCTGGGAACTGGGATACCCTGGGGCTTCTCGAGGGAGGAACCCGCAGTTACTGAGGAGGATGTGAGTGAAACTCACTGAAATTTCTTGAATGTGGGATGAGGGTCGTGAATCATCAGGCCAAGGCTGAGTGGGTCTGACTGAGCCACACTGTGATCTGGGATTGCAACACTGTCCTTTGTCCATGGAGTCCTCGGAGATCTCTGGGTGAAAGTCCCCCTTCTGTGTCACTCTAAAAGCACCGTGAAGGCACCGAGGCTCACTGTGTTAGGTAGTGCTGTAGGTAATAGAAGCTGTCCCCTTCCAGAACCTCAGCCCCGCTGTCTTTGTTTCCACCAGCTCTCTGGGTGACAGCAGGAGCTGGAACTGGCACTGAAAGATGCAAAAGAAAATCTTTTCAGACCTCCACACAGAAAACCTGTGTGGGCATGGAAGGTCGGGTGTTGCTGATGCACCAAAGGGCCAGCACTGGTGGTGTTTCAGGGACTGATCTGATCTGAGGCACCACATGCATTTCCCAACGAGGTAGCCTGGCAAGCCCTGTATGGGATGGGGGTCCAGGCACTCCAGGGTTCTCCTGAGCACTAATCCCAGTTCCCACAGTGTTGCCTCAGCTAATCGCTGCCTCAGTTTTCCTCACTTGTAAAATGTGGGGGTAATAACTGTGCATACCTCAGAGAGGGCTGTGAGGATTCATTAATTAAACGATGTTCGGGAAGTGCTTTGAAGATGAAAAGCCCTATATAAATGCTGGGTGTTACTAGTGCTTAGTGAGTACCTTCACGGCCACAAGCAGGGTGTGCCTGCAGGAAGCAGAGCCATAGGCTGAGGCTTATGGCTAAGTGCCTTAAAAATAAATATGATCAGTAAATGCACTGGGGAGCTCAGCTTCCCTCTCCTCCCCCTTGGGCTGAGCGCCCACCTCAAAGGAACCTGGGGTTTTTCTTTGCCTCCTCCACTGCTGGAGAACTGAAAGAGTTCTGGGAGTGCTGAGGAGAGAGTTGGACTTGGACTTGTGGTGGTGATGCTGGGAGTTGAGACATCACAGGCAACCAGTTTGCTCCAAATGAAACAAGTACAAAAATCTACATGTCCAATAAGAAGGATTGTGCTGACAAGTACCAGGAGTCCAGGGGAGTGTGGGGGTGGGAGAGCAGCAACTCTCACGAGCCCACTTTGTGTTTCCAGCAGTGTGAGGGGCAGGGCGGCACGGCCGAGCGCTGTCCCTGGGAAGGCGAGCAGGTGGCCGGCCCTGCCTGCAGCCCGTGACTCCCTGTGCAGTCATGCTAATTACATGCATACTTCAGGGACACAGAGGCAAATCTGTACTTGCTGCTCCCTATGCATGTTTGAGTGAAAACATAGATGCTGATGTCCTCTTCTTCTCTGTGCCCCTGGAAAATCTAGTATTTAATATTCACCTGACTAAGCAGAAATAAGAGAAAAGGGATTTTTGATTAGGTTAATTGCTTTTAATGACAGCCTGCCACATTTGACAGATCCCGCTTGTGAAGCCTCAAGACAAGCAAACTTCTCTTTCAGGTGTACCGTGTGTGTTTCTGTGTTTTGTAAGCTGTGCTGAAGTTTCATTTTCTGAATTGGGCAGGGAAGTCACTTCTTTCACAGTTCTCCCCAGGTTTCTCTGGGAACGACACACCTAAGCAATAATGTGTGACCTGGTGGAGATGTCCAGGTGGAACTAATGGCAGAAACTGGTGAGGTAAAAGCTGGACTTAGTAGCCTAAGCTAGCCTTGGTTATCGAAAATTAGCAACTTCAGACCAAACTTTGAACCAGAGTCAAATGTTCCCGTATGAGATCAAGGCAAAACCTGGATATTCTTTTGAGAGATACGTGTAAAGTGCTTCAAAGGCATGTGCTAGTTATTGAACCATTTGTGACACTAAAATTCATCAGACCAAGTATCATTGGTTCTTTGTATTCCAAACTTATACAAAGAAGAACATGTCAATACCTGAGTCACAACTGAGGCTGAGGGCAGAGGGAATCTATCCCATCAGGAATTCTTACTGCTGGACTGCTGAGAGGACCAACAAAAATGAGCAGATGTTACAAGGGAAGGACAGATGCCGCGGGTTTAGGAACAATCCCTGCTGTCAGGAGCAGCCAGTGGTTAACAGACTCTGTGCAGTCTGAAGGGAGTTGGATTTCATCCTTCCTGGAATGCACTGCTGGTTTGTCCCTTATCATAAAGCCTATCAGGCAGCTTGGGCACGCACTGGAGCACGCTGAGCACCAGGCTGGGACACAGGCTCACCACCACTGGCAGGCTGAGACTTTAAATCTCCGTGCCTCAGTTTACCCATTGATTAAGATGATAGCCTTCCCAGAGTGTTGTGGTGATTAATTGTTAGTAAAGGGTTTTGAAGATGAAGAGTGCTACATGCTGGCTAAAGATCTTAATTACCTCAGCCTCATGATGAAATTTTATATTTACATAATGAAACAGTCACAGAAGAGGTGCAGAGATGGTCCCTCCTAGTGAAGAGATTCTTACAACTCAGTTATCTCTGCCATTGTCATTATCTAAATAAAATCCTTTTTTCCATGGGGAATCTGCTTTTGGAGTGAGCAAAGCCCACATGCTCCATGTGAGTCTCCTGGGATGGCAAACAGCCACAGTACCTTGGCTAATTTCAGTCCCTGCCCATGAAACTCACCTCACCCAGAACTTGTTTCAACTTCTCCAGCTGTTCTTGGCATGTGTTGAGATTTCATAAAGTTGATGCCATCAACTCCCACACATATGGCAAGAGAGAGTGAGAGAGAAAACCCACACACAGTAACTAATATATAGGGAGAAGAGGTATTTGCATGGGAGAGCACAAACAGGAGGCTCTTCGAGCCGGCTCCGAAGGCTCCTGGCTGCTAATGCCGAGATGCAAAGGGATATGCAGATCAGGGGGGTGACTCAGACAGTCCTTTCCAATGCATAACTCCAGGAAGACGCAGGATGCTTCCAGCAGGGCCACTCCATGAATTTTATGGTCAGCTGGGTAATTTCCCCTGCTGTCCACACCGTGGTGTGGCACTCGGACTGTGCCAGGGCGGGCAGGGAGCACGTGCTGGGCTCGCAGCTGGAGCTGCTGTGGCACATTGGAGCTGCTTTCTGAGGGACAGCCCAGGGGTGTCGAAGGTGACACGTGTCTAGGCCACTGCAGAAGCTGGGAAGGCCAGATTCAGAATGCAATCCCCCCTGTGAGTTACGTTGCTAAGATACTATACCTGTGGTACAGAGGTTTTATTCTCCTTGTGTGTCCTTTTTCCTTTTCCCTTGGAAGCCGGTGCACGATTTTTCAAACTTTCAATGACACTTGTTTTCAATCTATAGTTCATTATCAAGATGACAGCTAATTATTATTCATTTATAATCTCAGCCTAGTTTCAATAGGAAAAATCTGGAAACTGCAGGCAAGGGAGAGTTTGAACACAAACACAGTGTGCAGGCAATAACACCCATTTCCATACTCACTCTTAGATCTGGGCAGATTTCCAGGACAATCCACGTTTGTCTCCTAGACACAGGACTGCAGGAGAAGCAGTTTTTTTCAGCTCTGAGCAGTCATGCCAAATTTTTTCTTGGGGTTTGGTTTGCCTGTTACAAGGCAACAAGTTGAGGGACTGGGATAAGGCACAACTGGGAACAATACCAGGACTCGGTGCCACACAGAGTTCCTTCCGAATGGGGATGAATCCCAAGTTCCTCTGCTCATTCACCCTCCAAGTCACTGGGTGTGAGGGAACCCTGGACACTTGTCAAGACTCAGTGGCTGTGTGGGGACGAGGCTCCTGGCACTGTCACCCCTGCCAGGCTCTCACCAGGTGAGATCAGAATCCCTCCTTGGAGCTCCTCAGCCCGGTGCACCTGCCGTGTGCAGCTCTGGGGGATCCAGCCCAGTCAGCTGCAGTCCTTTCATCAGCCACTAATGGGCTGCACACTTAGAAAGCATTTACATTTATTTTATAGTGATTGAAAGACTGCAATGACATTTTGCTAATTACCCCATTGCATACCCAGCCAGACCTGCAGAAGCTTGGCCACGTTGTGGGGTTTATTGGACACCAAGTACCAGGCCTTCCATTTCCTCTTCTATTTATATTCTGTGTTCTAATGAAAACCACAAATCTTTTCAGGTGACTTGTTTATGAAGTGAATTTAGAACAGTTAACATTTGCATTTATTAATTTTCTAGAAAAACTGGTATTACTAGTTACTGGGACTCCAACTGCTATCTCAGATTTCACGGGATACCGGCTGCAAATCTTGGTAATAAGACTTTGGTGATGATTAAGCCAGTGACGTGATTTTTGGTGCCGTGGAGCACCTGCAGCTGCCTCTGGCTTTGCAGTGACCTGGGAGGGCTCAGCACCTCGGACAACACCTCCCCAGCTCCTGGGCACAGCCACAGTGCAGGCAGAAGGGCCGTAGGCCCAGGTTCTCACAGCTGTGTGCACAGGGGGTGACTGCCGGGCTGATGTGCTCCGACTGCGTGCCAGGCAATGGCACAGCTGAGTTATTCCCAGGAATTGCATGTTTAAGCAGAATCTGAGAGCCAAGTCCTAAAGCTACTCATGTCCCAATGAACTGCTGAACATGAACTGATTGTATTTTTAATATGAATGTTTGGGTTTCTGAGCTCAGGCACTGCATTTTGATATGCCCTTATCTGAAGCAGTATCTGTAGTACCTTCTCCCCAGGGTAGGACTCACAGATCCCTCTGTGCCCCGGAGTTTTGTTCTACATTTCCTTGATTGCACGATCAGAAATGCTCTTTCAGTAATTTCATCTCATTTCTTTTCAGTAATGACAGATCTTTTCTCTCTGCAAAGAGATCTTAAAAGTCTTGATTTCTTTTACTGGGTCACTGTTAACTCTTCTGTGCTCTACATAATAATACTGGAGATTTTTTGTAGATAGGCATTCTGCCAGTCTCCTTCATAATAATGAATTGCATCTGGAGCAGGTATGGACTTGGAACAATTCCTACCTCCCAGGTAAAACTACTCATCTGATGCATGGGCATACCATGAATCCTGCACAGACTGAAGAGCTTGGGAAGGAGAAAGGAAATTTTTCTAATTCATAGCTGAATTTCTTCTGATGAAGGACATGTACAACCAACTGCAAGAAAACAAATGATTGTTCTGATTATTTTCCACTGTAGGAATAATTGGTAGCATTGTTCTTCTTGGCAAAGATGAATAGTTGGAACCAGACTATTTCACAGAGACAAAATATCCACAGGGAGAGATTTTTGAGGCAGTCATAGGATGCACCCTACAGAGTGTGATTCTCATGACATTAAAGCAGTGCTAATGGCATTGCCATTAACTTCTAATGAAGAAAGAAATGAACCTGATAAACACAGTGTAAATATTCTATGGAAGGGGCAATAAAAATATCACATTTTAGGCAAGGTCTGGCTCATATTGAAGCCAAAAGAATTGAACTTACTGAACTTATCCAAAACAGGAAAAAGAATTTATGACTGTGGAGGACGAAGAAACACTGCTGTGAATCTGAGCTGCTGAATAACTCCATACCACAGAAGAGATCCCCCAGAGTTTTGCAATAGTAACTGTTGTGTTACTTTGTGGAATTTTCTGATCCTTTGATAATGTTTCCTGCTTTTAACATCCACACTGCTTCTTGAAAGCTTTTAGAATATTTTTCCTTATGCTTTTATCCTAGAGAAGGCAGGACCACATTCGGTATTTAGGACAGGGAGCTGGCAATCTGGATTCTTTTCAGCTTTGTCACTAACCCTTGGTATGACTTTGATCTCCTCATTGTGCAGCGCCATGGCTGGGAGCAGCATGGGGAGTCTCTCTGTGCCTCACAGAGGGTCCTGCCTGTGCCCACCGAAGGGACTGGCCACACAGCCCTGGCCTTCCCAGCTCCTGCACTGGTTCTTGGCACCCTGGCAAACCCTTCTGCCACTTGCAGAGCCTCTTGGGGTGTGCTGAGGCTCTCAGGGTTACCTGCCTGTGGTGCTTTGGCAGCCTGGCATCGCCACGGAGCTGAGCCACCACAGCTTGGGTTTCACTCCCCTCTCCCCTGGCTGGGCAAAGCAAGTGTTTTGTTAGAAACAATTAAAGTTGGACATTTAGATACTAGACTGGGAGGAAGTAAACAACAAAAATGTAAAGCAAACAAATAAAAATTATTTCAAGTCTGGCTTAAATTTTGCAACCAGAGGCCAGTGTTTTAAACTGTTTTCCCTGGAATCTCAAGGAACACGCACACGTTCAGGCAATGGGATCCAACAGTCCAGCCCTGGACGTACACTGTGATCCATCCTTCTTTGGACAACTCTTTGAAGTTGTTCACACTTTTATTCCCTAGAAATTAGGTTTTATAATATAAATGGGTCTCTAATTGGCTTTTACCAAAGCCAGCAGCAATGGATATTTTACCAGTGGTTCCTCTGGGTTTAGACCTAATTGACCAGAAGGTGTGTGACCTCTATAAATATACCTCTGGCCCTTCCTGGGAACCAGGTGCCTTATTATTTCTCCCTTCCTCCTAACCAGCCTTCTGGCTGCTGCTTCCCACCCACTCTGAGCTGCTTCCTGTATTTCTTTATACAGTTATTAGTCTCATTCAGGTGACTGGTTATAGACAGATGCTATTAACTAATGACTTACAGGTTACCAGTTTCCTATAGAGACCTGTATATGCTAATCTGTGTGAAGATAGGTTATTGATTGATAACAAATTGCTCTGAGAGGACTCGTCTGTGACAGCAGCATCATCCTTGGTCCCAGTCACTTAGGCTAAAATCTTCAAAACCCTTCCAAGACCCCTCATTTTTAAATGTCTGCCTTGAAATGAGTCACTGAGCACCTCGAGGTTCAACTGGCCCTGTTTGATTCGGGAGCTTGTCTTGAAGTGAGGCAGCTGTCCCTGGGTACTCGAGATTCCCGACTGCTTGGATTTGGGGTGCTTGCTCTGGGGCATGTACACAGTGGAAACAACAAGCTAAATAAAAACATGGGTTTTTTGTCAATAACTCCAACTTTAAAATGGGACTTTCAGTTTCTAAAGGCTGGCAGGGAGTTCGTTTTGAGTCAGTCTTTGTGTGGTCATTTTCATTCTGGAATGAGAGTGTTCCTGCACAGAATTACATTAAAATGTGTTGTCAAGAGACATTGTCTTTTGTTTCCATGAGTTTGCAAATATCCCCAAACAAGTTTGATGCAAGCCAGAATGGCCCAGCTTTTATCCTACCGAATAAAAGCATCTCCCTGAACAGCACCAGCCCTCGGCTGGCTGGGAGCTCCAGGAGCTGCCGGAACGCAGCACATTCCTGGCCCAGCAGTGCCAGGCTCTTTGCCATGGCCCACACGAGGTACTTTACAGCTGCTTCGGGGGGTCTCCCTGCAATGATGCCACCCCACCGTGTTCTGAGGAGGCTTTAATGAACTTTCTGAGCTGCCTGAATTCCTCTGATGAAGGGCATTATACGTGTACAGTTTGTTTGTATTGTTGCCTAATAATGAACACAGTTAAGGCTTCACACCTGCAGTTTGTATTCACAATTTGCAAAATTCCCTTGCCTGGAGTTCTCTACTACTACTGCCAACAAGGTGTGCATGGAACAAAGCCCTCCATCAGCCTCACATCTCCAGCTGAGGGCCAAAGCTGGAGGAGCTGACTCAAAGTGTTTGACGTGTCCCTTCACAGTCCCCAGGACCATCAGTCCCCAGTGCCCTTCCTGGGAGCTGGCCCTGTTTAGGACTTCCTCAGTGCCAGGCATCAGCCCTAATCCATTCAGCTATGCCAGTAAGGTCCGTGCATTATTTAAATGAATTGTGGAGTGGGGGACACATCAAGTACACTTACACACCTCTAATCTACCTTTATGTGTACTTTGAAAACATTGCTTTGAAAACAGTTCTCTCGGTGAAGAATAAAGCCAATGCTAATTTTTTTCCAGTTATTTTCCCCGGTGCTGCTGTGTTGGGTCAGGTTGGGCAATCCATGTGCAGGGAGGGAGCAGCAGGAATGAGCAGTCAGGCCAGCTGGGTGATGGCACTGGCTGGGAGAGCTCCCCAGCACTGGGTGACACCACAGCCAGAACTCTGCTGTCTTACTCAAGCGTGGCAGTTACTCACGGGAGCCACAGGGGCTGACCAGGGGCTCGGTGTTATTAATTTGGGTGCTGATTCTGTACATTGTGATCAGAGGCAAACCAGAACAAGAACATTGTCTGGACAAACAGAACAGCAGCGGATCATGGATGCAGGTCTTGGAAAATGCTCATTTTCTGACTCTGCTGGGGAGTTTTGCAAGAGTAGATAGGGAATATATTCAAATGGGAAAGTCTCCAAATGGTGACTATAAAATTACTACAAAGCACTGTTAATAAATTAATTGACTTTGGTTTTATTAGCTAGAAAAATAAACCTAGGCTCATGTTGTTTGAGTGAAACTCGGTTCCGGACAGGCAACATCAAGAACACAACCAGTATAAAAACTACCACACAATAAATCAAAGAACAAGAAAAGTACATGGCTATTAACGCTCTACTGTAACATTCCTCACGGCCTCTCTGCAGTGTGGAGAACTGCAAGCCAACATTTTTCAACTGTCCTAAAGAATGTGAAATGTAAATGTTTAGAAGAATGTTTTTGTGCCAAGCTGAGAGTGATCATAAACACCAGCTCCTAAGAGAAACATTTTTAAAAGATGCGCTCCTTGCTGCCAGCTTTTGAGAGCAACACCGTGTAAATTAGGTCGGAGTCTCCTCAGATTCCTGACACTCCATTGCTACCTTTCATTTGCCAAAAATTGTTGGATTGATGCTATGTTTGAATTTGAAGTATGAACTGCAACTGCATTAAATATGCTGCTTAAATGTTGTGTGGACAAACAATAAATCACCTGCCTGGGACTCCTTTTGGGGACAGGCCTAAAGAAAATCTTGAGGGAGAAGAACCACTGTTGTAATTACGACCCTGTATTTCTGTGGCAGCACAAACGTGCCTGGTATTTTCCTGCCCAGTGGAGTTTATGGGTTTGTTGAGATGTAACTCTGCCGTAGCTCATAACACACTCAAAGCGCCGCGTGAGTGACTCCTGAGTGTACCCACCCCACCCTTCTGCTGCCAGCTCTGTGAGGACCAGGGTGGAAGAGTGCACACCTGTACACCTGCATGGGTGGAACTGAAACTCTGCTTCTTCGCAGCAACACCCTCCCACTGCTTACCGACGGGCAATCTTAGCCAAAATGTTCAGATCTAGGAAAATGGAAGCGCTTTGTGAACTGTGATCAGTTTCAGCTGAGGGGTTATTATCACCTGAAACTCCAAACAAATCTAACACTTTCTCAGTGAAGCATTTTAGCTTTGGGCTTCAGTTTCCCTTTCAGTTTAGTGCTTAATTATATTTTAGAAACCCTTAAAGCAAAATTCAATACTTGGATCAAAGCATTTCCTTATGAACCAAAACATCTCTTTTGTCACTGCTGCTGGTGAATCCAATTTAGTGTATTGTTAGCAGACAGAGCCATCTCTGATCACAAACCAAAGCATCTCCTTGTTTAATCAGTGTTCATGCTCTTCAGCCTCCCTCATTCTGCTCCATGACAGCAGGTGGCTATTGATGACATGATGGTTAGACATGACATAGTTATTAGTGGATCGTGGTTATGTATCTTTGTGGCTTTTATTTCGATAAAGGCAATGAAGTAACTCAGAAAAAACCTGTTTTGTGTATAGCCTGCCACTTGTTTGGAAGCAAAAGAGAATTTTGAAGGGCAGAGAGAGTAGCTGTAGGTACCAAACCCAGGGATGTAGGTACTCAAAGAAGGACCTCAAAGTCAGTACGGTTTTGGAAACCAGGCTGCTGAAAGAGCAGTGCAGCCAAGTTCAATCATGGGATTTAATTCTCCAGAGCAGTAATACATTTTTGGTTCATTCTTTTCTTCCCTTTTTTGTTTTGGTTTGTGCTTTGGGGTGATCCCATGCTACACTTGCAGACTATTTCTGCAAGAGTGGCAGCCAGGCCAGTCCAGGTGCTGTGCTCTCCTGCATAACCCCAACTGGTTTACCTGGTGGTAAAGCCTATGGGGAACAGCCGGGAGAAAACACACTGTCACTGCAGGCAGGAGATGTCCTGAGTGGATGCAGGAGGCAGTGTTTGAACTAATTTCCCCCTTTTCTGTTTTGGTTGCTACAGGCACAAATATGATCTTCAGATGGAGTTAACGACTGTTACCTGTGTCACAGAAACAGAGACCAAGAACGAGCACGAGTGTCCCTGTCACTTTGCCAGGCAAGCCTTGCAGTGTGGCAAGGTGGGAAAGGACAGACCAGCAGAGAGTAAGAGGATGTGAGCTCATGATGAAATCACTGGGAATTCTGCCATGAAAGGAGAACTGAGTAGCTCTTTCAGGTATGGAAAGTACTGTGAATGACAGACACAGAACTCCCATTAAGAGGTTAAGACAGGAAGCTGTTTTCTTCCAGAGATGAGCCAAGAAGCTTGCAAAAGGTGGGTCCCTAAACTTGTGTGTTTTAGCCAAGCCCTGACAGAAGTCTTGCTTCCAGCATCCCTTGAGAGTGTGTTTTAACTCCCATTAATATCTACCATGGTTCTCCCATTGCTTCCTTGAGTTCTAGTAGCCTTCCCTCTCTTTTGCTTCTGGTCAGGGACTGCCTGGTGATCTGAAATACACAGGAGTCAGGGGTGTCTTTGGTAGCCTTTGAATCAGGGAGGTCATAGTTCTTAGGTTCATGGTTTGTTCAGCAGATAAATCAGGATATTCTGCTGTTGTTTGGGTTTGAGCCTCAGAAAGCCCTGGAAATAACAGAGCAGCAAATACATAAAACAAGGTTCATGCCAATGGGACAACCAAAAGTTTACATGAGTCATCCCAACACGAACAGGATCTTAGTGGCAGAACCAGGAATGAAGGCTCAGTCTTGACTTCTCTCCTTGTGCTTTCACCATTCAATCATGCAAACTCCCCCAAATTATCATAAAATTGTGCAAAGAGTAACATCCAGCAGAGACCAGCTCTGCCTGGCTCCTATGAGCTTTCCAAGGCTCTTGGAATAGCAAGGGAAGAGACACACAATTCATTCTAAGAAGGTTTTTTTCCCCTGCTTTGTGGTGGTTTGTGAAATGCTGGGAAGGAACAGTACAATGAACAGAAAATGTTCCAAGGAAACCAGCCTTCTCCATGGCATTGCCCAACGATCACCCAGTGTACCAACCAGGCAGCTTTGCATGGGAGTGTGGGACACACATGGGGACTGTGATTGCTGCTGGCATGAGGCCTCTCCTCCCTTCTGGATTCCCAAAGCAGAGCAGGGGCAGACAGTCAGAGCCTCTCTGTGCCTGGCTGAGGCTCTCCCTCACCTCAATGCACAATGTACAAATGCAGGTGCAAAGTTATCGAGTCTATAATTTTTTTGCATAATTTAGAGCCATAAAATGGAAGTGCCTTTGAGCATTTGGCTCTTCCTCCCTTGCAAGTTAGGGCCAGGTGCAAAAGAGGACTTAAGCACCTCCGACTCCATAGGTTCCTCCCCGCTCAGGATAACATTTCTTCCAGTACCAGCAGCTTTATGTCTGGACATGCCCAGAACTGCTGTGATGTGAGCAGCTTAGTGCAGAGTTCCCACCTAAACCCACTGGGGTCCTGAGATGAGTAAAGGAGCATCAATTTGCTCAGGACAGCCAACTCAGATGGAACATCACCAGCCTAATACACACCAGCAGGAGCAGTCCCCTCACATGATACAGTGACAGCCCCTTTCCTGCACACCCGGCCAGGTCGGGGAGGTGCAGCCTGGCCAGAGGGTTTGGGTTGCACTGAGGAGCTGAGAGAGTGAGAGCCACCCTCAGCCATTCTCCATAAGGGCCAGGCTGCTGGGGCTGTCCAGGACAAAGAGCATTCCCTCCAGGAGTGAGACTGGGAATCTGAAAGTTTCCAACACAAAGAAGAAACAAAAACTCAAGCCCCTTTCAAGGAAAACATAAGTGTAGTGAATTAAAACAAAAACAAAACAAAAACAAAGAAACCCCAACCAATCCAAAAAAACACACCACCAAAAAACTGAAGAAACCACAGTTATTTTGCTGGCTAATATCATGAAGACATGATGGTACTTGCAGCTTCCTGCTTGGACCTGGCTTGCTCCAAAGTTATTTCGTGTGTTAATCCTGTGGTTTAGATGATGAAGATTAGGTCTGAGTGAGCTGCTTCAGATAAAAGGGGAAATGGCAGCAACCAAACCTTCCCCCAGACTCCAACCTAAACTTTTCTAAGCTTTGAATCAAATAAAAAAAGTATTAATTTTTCTTTATTATTCCTTTGTTTTGCAATTAAGATTTTATTTGAAGGTACTATTATTCATCAGCTGCAGTTACTCATTCAAAGCTTTGGAAGGCCCAGTGCTGTGAGAGGGAGAGCTGTTATCTCTGCAAACACAAACCTACACGTTCCAGGTTCACAGAAGTGCATTTCTGATCCTTCTCCTGAACTTGTTTTTTTAATGAAACTGGTGTTTTAAAATCCTTGTTACTTCTTCCAGTGGAACTGCCACCATACAGTGCCAGTTTCTGCCCAGTGTTGGTTTCTGGAATGTTCCGTTACAGATCTCCTGATAAAGATTCCAGCCAACAGCCAGTGATTTGGCCAATGTTTCTCAAAAAATAAGAATATAAAATCATGTTCCAAAACCTAAATGGGAATGTGTGAGTGGGTGATTCTCAAAAAGGAAAAAAAAAATAATCAAACTCAAACCCAAACAAACAAGGGCTGCCTGCTGCTTGGCAGTTTTGAAAACTGAAATTAAAATGATGTTCTTTAGCATTTTACTACATAATAGTATTAGGTACCTATTTTTAAAAGGTTGCCTCAGCCAATGGCATTCTTTTGTGCTTGATTAGCACATATTTGGCATGCAGAGCTCCAGTGGAAAACACACTTACTCCATTTATTCTCAAGCTGGACAACTCTTGCAGATGCCAAATCCAAAGCCAGTGTTTGCTCAGGCAGCCCCCAGCCCTGCCAGTGCCATTCCCACAGCCACTGGCCTCATCCTGCACTGCCCCCAGCCCTGCCAGTGCCATTCCCACAGCCACTGGCCTCATCCTGCACTGCCCCCAGCCCTGCCAGTGCCATTCCCACAGCCACTGGCCTCATCCTGCACTGCCCCCAGCCACAGGCTGAGCCTGGCAGCCCCAGGGGTGCAGGGCAGCACTTTGCACAGGTAACCCGTGGGCTTGCTGGGAGCCCCTGGGTTTGACTGCACAGTGGGGAATTGGGCTGTAGGAATACTATACATGTTCAATGTTTGCTCTGTTACAGCCCACTGTAACACACCAAGGGGCAGGAAAACCGACTGGAGTGACTGTAACATCAGCCAGTTCCCAGGGCAGCTGCACCCCGAGCCTTCCCACGTGCAGGCACATCAGTGGAGTGCTCAGATCAGGAGTCTGGAGTCGGCACTGCAGCCACTGGCCAGGGACACGTGCCTGCAGAGAGAGGCTCAGCTTCCCAAATGTTAAAGAAACGAGGATTCTAACAGCTCAGGAGGGTCAAGACAAGAATTCCAGAGAGGAACAGAAAGCTGGGGGTGGCTATGTCAGAGGAAAGTGCCACAGGAGGATACCAGACTGTGGGAAGGGCTGTGTGGATGCTGCTGTCCCCCCTGCAGTCCCTGATCTGGGGGGCACGAAGGATCTCCTGTTTGTGCAGCAGTTCAGGCCCAGCTTCAGCCAGGAGATTCCAAATGTGGAATGGGCAACCAGCTCTGGAGAGTGACTCCCACCAGTGTAAGCTACAGAGGCTTGGATTAACATCTGAACTTTCTGAATGCTTATTCTAATTCAACCACAGAGTCTTCTGAGAGTTCAGCCATCGCTAATTAAGACATGCAACGATTTATCTGTGGTTCATCCGTGCACTTGGCAGCCTTTGCCTTAGTGGGACTGAGTGCCCCAAAGTGTCTGTGCTGGGAAAGGCCCCTCAGAGGAGCACAGGGATAACTAACCAACTCCACACTCTTGGGTTAACTCCCTTGCCCCTTCCACAGCTGGGAATACTCCCATGGCCTTGGATTGAGGTGAAACAAAGAACCCACTTCAAACACAAACTGCCCTAGGAAGCGTCTTTGAAAATTTTTTAATGTTGAATTACAAAAACATGATGTGTGAATGTAAATCATTTCCCTTGCAATAAATGCAGTACAAACTTCCCAGTGTTTTCCTAATACCTGAGAGCTGGAATAAAGAAGTGGCTATAAACAATGGCAAATCAGGCAGGTTGGTTTTATTCCCCTTCCTCCTCCATCTCCCCAGAAAAATTTAATAAATATTAATGAAAAAGAGAACCAAGAACACTTAGATATTAATTTTTCTCCTTTTATTTTCTGATCATGCTTAATTTAAAAGTGTTTTGGGGTTACATTTATTCATATATATGGTTATTTGATCCTTTTATTAGCCATGATTCATTCTACATATCAGCATAAAGTGGTGCTCATGCCTTCAGTCTGTGTCTGCTCCATGATGCTCAGTTATCTGCCTGCCCCAAGCCATCAGGAGGGCTGGATTTGCATGTACACTGTTCTCCTATGGCAATAGTATGCCAGGAATGGCCGGGCTGGTATTACCTGGCCAGGTGAGGTTCCATTCAAATAATGCACATGCCACCAAAACAATTCAGATCAAAGGTCTGTCTTTCAACAGAATTAAAATGTAAGGACTTCTAAAGCAATTTTAGCAGTTGGCTTTACAAATGAACTTATGTCAGCTGCTCTGTATGATGACTGACTAAATTACTTCCATATCTAATCTTATCTCACTATCTGTCTGTCTGTTTTTCAGCATTTCAGTGCCCATCACCATATTATCCAGGCGCCACCATAAGATTAAGAAGCTCTGCAGTGACATTCTCCACATGGTCTGCTCAAAGGTCATTAGCAGAGCCTTTCATACTGGAAAGGACCGGAGGAGAGGACGAAGCGAGCCACAAAGGGGAGGCAAAGGAGAAGGAGGCAGCAGGCTGGTGGGGCCAGTTGGGTTGTGCTCACATGGTGTGGCTTTGCTCGGCTGTGCTGGAGCCCAGGGACCCCGTGGCAGCTCCTCTGTGGCTGCTGCAGGGACTGTCGTGCTCGTTGTACAGTCCTGCCACCTCAGAATGTCAGCCCTCATGGTCTCAAGATTGCTGTCCCTGTGCCATTGCCTGGCTGGGGTTTTATGGCTTCTGTATCTTCCAGGCTCAGAGCAGGACATTCCTCTCACAGATCCCAAGCAGAGAGCAAGCTCTGCAACTCAGGAACCACCTTCTCCAAGTGAATTTATTAGCTAAACTTTTATTTTTCTCATTGTGTGCAAATCCTTCCAATTCTTTGTGTTTGAAGAAGCCAAAAAGGAGGTTTTGCTAGGCCCCAAAAAGCTACACAGGACCCATGGAAAGAAGAAAGATGATTTTATCCCAGAGCCCAGTCCTGCTGCCCCTGAAGCCAGTCCCTGCCGTGTCTCCAAGGACAGCCTCGTGTTCCAGAGAGGTGGCCCTGCCCAGACCCCGCTGCTCCCGTTCCAGGCAGAATGGTAAGTGAAAGATTTGCCAAAGCTGCAATTGGGAAGCCTGGCTCAGTCCTGAGGAGCCCAGGGACACTGAGCTGATGTCACTCAAACAAACCCCAAGGTCCTTTGTGCCCCTCTTGGTACAAGAACAGCAGGGGATTTACGCTGGGGGATAAATAGGTGGTTCCAAAGCGAGAAGGAAAGAGCCAAAGTTGGAAGCTAACCACAAAACGTGGGTGTAAACGATTACCAAAGGCTTCCAGTAACTCTGCTATCATCAGAGACTGGCTTTATGGGTATGGCCTCAAGAAGTTTCCCTCCACTTAATTAAAGAGGCAGATAAGTATCTAGGTGGAGTGTGCAGATAGGTTCTGAATGAGTTATCCACTAAGGCTGGTTCACTGCACCTATTGTTAAAGCCAGAATATAATATCAGATTAATGCATTATATTTGCCTATTATAGCACTATGTCATCATTATATGACATGTTATAATTAAAGCCCTGCATTAGAAACAAAACTATTTGGCTTGGGATAAGTTGCCTTTATGACTTCTGTGGTTATGATTTCCTCCTTTTCTTAACCCCCTAAAACTGCATAATATAGCTATTTGTAACTGTATAAAGAAAGTTTCTAGTTTCAGATTCTAATCTCAGTTAATTCAATGTAAATAAAGTCAAAATCTGGCACATGGTCTTTTCCTGTGTCAGAATATTTGCCAATAGAAGGAAATCCACGTTGCTTGGGTTGATGGAGTCTCCAAGACAGGCAGTAGATTAAGGGAGGTCGTGCCTGCCTGGCCGTCCCTCAGCTGTCCCTCAGCCTTGCACAGTTCCCCAGTACTGCTCAGGAGAGGAAACCCTTTGAGAAACTCTCACTGCTCTTCTCCTTCCTGGAACTACACAAGGAAAAATTGGCTATTAGGGCAGTTTCTGGACCAGCTCTCGGGAAACCACAGTCCCAAATGCAAACCTGCCCATGGGTGTGGGATCTCCTGCCTCACTCGGAGATACGACTGAGATTACAGTTTGGGTAACTGACTATGCTAATGTGGTTAATTAGTGATTTGCATATGCACGCTTTTAAATTTCAGGAGTTGGTGATTCATGCAGTGAAGTGCCAACCTCAGCCTTGCTGTCAGATTCAGACAGTGTGCCAGCAGTACCCCCTCTCCTCTTGCACAGAGCAAGTGTTGTCACCAGGCAAGGTGTAATTTCCCCAAAATAGCCAGGCTGTGCCTGTTGGAGAGACAAACCTTGTAGGGCAGGGGATCTTCCTGCTCTTGTTTGGAGGCACCATTTATTATCTAATATTTTGCAATGCTCTTATATAAATCTAATTGAAGTCTTTTATGTTCTGACTGAAGTGTGCACTTGTTTGGTTTGGAGGTGACCACCTTAATGAGGGTAATGATGAGGGCCCCGCTGCCAATAGCCAGAGGTGACATCCCACTGTCCCAGTCAATCCCTTGGGCAGAGTTTATTCTGTTGCTGCAATGCTGGTAACTCAGTAATTTTCTTCCTGATTTGTGATGACCTTTCCCCTGGACTTGGGGAGATCTGGATTGGGCCTTGGAAACTGGCTTGTGCACCAGGAACTGTTCTGTCATTTCTATGTCACTTAGATGTTGGAAATGTGCATTCCCTCCCCAGGGCAGCTCCTGCCGTGCGGGAAGGCCCCGAGTGTGAGTGCCAGATGTCTCAGGCCATCACTCTGGGGCACACACAGGCTTCGGATGGAGCTGCTGCAGACAGGATTTTAGCATTTCATCTGAAATAATGAAACTCCTAAAGTGAGAAGGAGAGAAAAACAGTAGTATGCAAAAATGTGATTTTGAGTTTTGCCGCTGGTCCCAAGGGAAATTCCCCTCCCTGGCTGTTACTCACAGGAGTAAATCACTGAACCTGATCCCACAGCGCTGCTCCTGCTCACACGGAACCAGGGGGATGACTCAGAGGGATGTGAGGGGCCACACATGGACAGCCAGCAGTGTCTTCTCCCCCGAGTTAATTCATTTTCTGCTCTGCAAAACCCTAAGCAGTCCAAAACACTGGTAATTTCTCTTTCCTTTGGACATTTCCTCTTAAAGGTGCTTTTATGAACTCCCCTCAGTCCTTTTCCACGCGGACTGACGAGTCAGGTCTCATCACGTG
Organism: Scytalopus superciliaris; assembly: GCA_013400415.1. Taxonomy (NCBI): domain Eukaryota; kingdom Metazoa; phylum Chordata; class Aves; order Passeriformes; family Rhinocryptidae; genus Scytalopus; species Scytalopus superciliaris. Next base: position 201,838 of record VXBX01001273.1, on the reverse strand, counting down.
GAGGCTTTATTATCATGGCATGGTGTCGCTGAACACCATATTATTACACACTGAATAAATCTGTGACAATACCCCCCAACATGAGGAACTGCAAACTGTCAGAGGGAAAGGGCTTTGACAGGACAGTGCTGAGGACTTGGTGCAATTCAGGGAAGGCAGAGCTCAGTTTCAAGGGAGGAAAAGGAAGATGCTATTCAATGCTGAGGGTGATTTTAAATAGCTTTAGATTATGAGGCAGGATAAAAATATGGCCCCTGCAGAGGATTTCCTCATGAGGGACAGGCTTCTCTACTCACTGGGGGAAAAAATTACTTTCTAATAGCATCTGCTTATTTTACATATATAATGAGCCAAACTCTGTGTGGTCAAATTACTGTCAGGGAAGTGCTTGGAGTGAGGGACAGCTGTGCTTCCAGTCATTTTCACCAGCAGACTTTCCCTGCTGAATTCATTCATACTTTTAAATTTCAATATAAACTTTAAATAATTACTGTATGGTATTGTCAAGGTGTCATACCTCATATTTCACATTTCTTTAAACAAACAATACCTGAGACACAGCCAGGAAGTACCTGTGTGTGGGTAAAAGAACTGAGGCAAAGAAAGGTGAAGTAACTTGCCCAAGATCCCCAAGCAGGTTTGCAGCAATGCCAGACCCAGGGCTTTGCTTTTCTCCCTCCAGACCCCTCAGCCATCCCCCCTGGGCACTGCAGGGGCTGCAAGGGCCCATCTGGGCTCAGCCTCCAGCACAGACCCAGTGGGGTCTGTTACCACTGGGTTTTTTCCCTACATCTAATGGTGCCTTGAATGCTGAAGGGGAGTCATTGCAGAGGAGAGGGTGCTGTGGGGGGCTGCAGACTCCTGGAGCTCCCTGGCACACAGGCACTGCTGGACTGCTCTGTATTGCAGGATGCTGCCCAGCCCCTGCCTGTGTGGGCAAGGTCAGGCACCCCCCAGAGCCCCTGCTGTCCCCTGCTCTGGCACCCCAGTGTGTTAGAGCAGAGGTTTGCCTCTTTCCTTCACCCATCACAGCGAAGTGGCTCTCATGCCAGTAAAGCATTCCTAATTGGCAGGGTTTAGAGTCTGATCATTTCAATTTATGCCCAGAACAGGTAGGGCAGCAATGAAAGACTCTCCCACCCAACCCCACCCCTTCTCCCAGTGCGTCTCAACCCTGCCCTGGAGGGACCACCTGGAGGGCTGAGAAGGGAGTTCCCTGCTCTGCGCAATAAAAAGGCACAGTCCTGCCGTAAATACCAGGCTAAGCTTATGGCTGTTTAATAGTCAGTGTCCCTCTGGTCATAAAGCTCTGGCAGGGCTCGTGCAGAGGAGCACCTGCCCGTGGATTCACACAGAAGCAGGAACCATTTGCTAAGGTTTTGTCTTTAAGGACCTGGCAGAAAACAGTAGAGTGAAATTTTCTCTTCAGGTTATCATGAGATCAGTGGGAAAACAGTCCACTGTGTGGCTGTTGGAAAGGGTTCCCATCACTGCCATAGCTTGCAACAGCCTTCCCAGAACTGTGTGTTCTTGGGTATCACTTCCTTCTTTCCAGGCCCCTTCACACATGGAGATTTGGCTCCTTGTCCTTTTTGGCAATCTCTTTCCAATCTGTCAGCCTTGCTGGGGGATGTATCCCCTACAACCAGGCATAGGCCTGTGTGACAAGAGGATTCAGTGTGTCATTCCCACCTTTTCTGAGTTCCCTGCCCTTCACAACCCAAACTCCACAGAAAAACTTCCCTCATTCTGGGGAAAGGCACAATCAACCCATATTTGTTATCGACAGAGGAAGAACTACCAAGGAGTAGGGGAACATTTATTCATCTAAATTAAATGCTTTGCAAAAATAAAAACTAAACTCAAACACTACATGAACAGGGAGCCTTTAGCAAATCAGGCTCCTGCAATTGCAGAGCCTAAAGTAAAAATAACATTTTCCAGTAGCCATTGGTTGCACTCAGGTTGCCCAATGCATGCATCTCTGCTTTTCTCAGCAGCTGCTTTATCAGTTGTCTTCTAGCCCAGAGAAGTCCATGGCTCTTGGCAGCAGCTCCTGCTGATGTGCAGTGGGTTATTGCTCAAGAGCCCTTTGATCAGCAGCCAGGGACTCTCACACCGTGCTCGGAGGCAGCGGCTGCCAGACCTGGCCAGCACAAGCTGGATGGGCTCCCTAAGAGCAGTAGGAGGAAATCAGGATTCCTTTGGGCCTCTTGCAGTGCATCTCATTCACCATCTTTCTGGACATCCAGCTCTCCCCTCAGGTTTTCTTTCCCAGGATTTATGGTTGTGCAGCACAGCAGTGTAATGCCGAGGCCAGGCAGCTGCAGGCTCTAGAAGGATGTGTTTGAGCAGAGCACTCGGCACATCCAGAAATTTACAGCTTGTGTTCAGCACTGCTTTGCTTCTGCCCAGGTAGGACATGCACACGAGTACCTTGTTGAACTGGGACCCAACAGCAGCTGTCAGAACACAGGCTGTGTTCCGCTCCTCAGGTGTGTTGGCAGCTGGGGTTTCCTTCCTGGGAAACCCAAATGCCAAAGCCACTGTCACCTCCTTGTGCACAGCAAGTGACAGCCAAATCAGCCCCTGAGCCTGGGTAGCTCTCTCAGATTTGAAAACACATGGAATGAAAGTGCTCAGAATTTGCCAGGGCATGTGCTGCAAAACTGAGTAAGGCACAAAAATTTTCCCAGAGACGGCATGATCTCAGATCCATGTATATACAGATCCATGTAAATACAGATCTATGCATTTATCATTACTCATGCCAGTAATAATAGTTCCCCTGAAATCACTACAGCTACATGTAAAAAATGAAGCACATGTGGAGGATCGGGATCTAAATATGTAACAGGCAGATCCACCTGCAGCTATGGCAACTGCTCCTGGCACTGGGGCTGCACACACAGGAGTGCAGCCTGATGCATTTAGGGGCTGACAGACAATAGAAAGATACATGACAAACTGCTGGAATAGGTAGGACCAGAAACTGTTTCTTTTGTTCCAAAGCTCAGTATTTATCCCTTGCATCTGAATTTCTGTCAGTGTTCTGCACTCATTAACTCTGCAGCTCTGTAATTTGCTTGGAAAGGGGTTAAGGACACTGCCCCCAGTAGCTGCACTCAGACATCCAGGCCTTCTGCCATCTCTCCTGCTCCCTCAGATTTGGGGACTCAACCCAACAATCAACACTGTTCTTAAGTTTAAGCACAAAAATGTTTTCTGCCACCCTGAGTGGTCATCAATTACTCAGCAGCAGGAGACCAGCCCTGCACAGAAGTTGTGTTTCTTCACAGAGCTGGCACCAAGTGCTCATGGCTGGGAGCCAGCTTGCATTCCTTCAAGCAACCAAGCTCCTTGGTAATTACTCCTTTTTTTATATATATAATTCTACTCATCTTGTTGTGCCAAGTTATCCCACAGATATTATTGTGCTCCATGTACGCTGAAGTGTTGGACATACTCAAGTATCTCAATCAGTTACGCTCTTGGTTTGTTTTCTGGCCTTCGGTATTGCAGAAACAGTCGAGACAGAATCTTTATTTTACTGTTTCAGGACACCTGGGCTCAGGGAAAAGTGGCAAATCCCTCTCGGAAATGTCCACCCCCGAGCTGTTGTCTGGGTGGCAGAGGCTGGGGAAATGAGCCGGACGATGTTTCTGCTCCAGCCACTGCGCTCCTTCTGCCTCGCAAAGGGGCTCCGGGCACTTTCTCTTGTTCTTGTGATTCCCTTCCTGAATTGCTGCAGCCAAGTAATTGTTTCATCATGTTGCACTGAGACATTTTCCCATCGTGTCACCGTAACGTTCATTTCTCAAACCAAAGCTCCCCTGTTCGCTTATGGAAAATCCGTCACCAAGTGCCAGGGGAGCTCCCGAGGAGGGGCTCGGCAGCTGAGGCGGTGGGGGGGTTTGGGTTGTTTGGAGGAGGCTGCGATTCTGAGACTGTCATTTCTAGGCACCATCAGTGAGCTCCTTACCACAGACTTAATGAACTGCTGTTGCAATAGAGCGGCAAAGCCGAGGTATTTTTAGCAAACAAAGCAGGCGCTGCGCTGGGTCCGTGCGGGGCCGGGGCCGGGGCCAGAGCCCCCCGCAGCCTCCTGGCAAAGCTCCCTCCCTCCCACAGGTGTCTCTGCGCTCGAGCCCACCGAAACCAGGTCTGCCGGCCTGAGTTCGTAGAGGATTTATTCTGAAAACTGTATGGAAATACGAGACCTAACTAAAACCTCTGATTAAACACCCTGAACTCTGGGAAGGTGCTTTGATAACTGTGGAATGTGCGATACAGAATTTTCAGAGGCAAGAGCCAATGGCACAGGGCAAGGTGAAAACTAGATGGAGAGCATAGTTTCTTAGCATTTAATTAGCTAGAAAATATAATTTGAATTTATTATTATTTATTATATGGATGATTTCCCTCGTAAATACATAAATTTTTGAAAACTTTATAACAAATGAGAGGTAAATTTGGCACTGCTTTGTGAAATTGTGGCACCCAGTTGGAAGGTTTAGAATTAAATATGTCCCTATTGTAAAATGCAAATCAGTTATCTTCACTGACTACTAACTCATTTATCCTCTGTGAATTCTGCCTGCTTGGCTTTCACATCCAGGCAGGTCTAACCCACCCGTGTTTCCAGGAGGGGAGAAAGGCCTTTTATTCAAAAACAAACATTTGAACAGCTGAGCAGGTGGGGAAGTGATCACAAAAGGCATTTTGGTTTCCAATTTCCAATAGATTAAGCAGAGCATATCAGAATCAGGGCTGTGCCAGAGCTGGGAGCTGCAGCTCCCGAGGACAGGCTGTGCCGGGATCAAACCCCGGGGCCGGCGCTCTGGGGTCATTGCAGAGGGAAACTCTGCTGGAGTTTCACATAGTTCCCATCAGGTGAGCACAGCACCATAAATTTCACGTGGTCCTGATGGCAATCCAAGCTGTATCTAATCTTTCTGGGTGTTTGCATACTCACCCCAGATCGTGCTGCTCGTCTGCCCGGGCTGGGCCAAAACAGCCACAGTTCACACGAAAGAATCAGGAACCTCAGAGCACCTCAGGGTATTGTCCAAGGGTAGAGTTTCTATCAAAGTTTAGCTTTAGGTTGCAAATATTAAGCTCTTGGACTATGTTTTGGGTCCCAGCAAAGAATTAAACAGAACTTAAGTCTTTTAATGATTTCACTAGTTTGTTCAGTGAGTGTCTCTCAAAAGAGAACTAATTCCCTCACAGATTTAATAGTTTGACCACATGGTTTTATTTTTTACTTAATTGATTGATTGAAAAAGAGTGTTCAGAATTTGAATGTAATTGTTTCTTTGGGAGTAGTGAGTATATTCATAGTTTTGTTTAGATTTCTTATTTAACCTCTTAGGACCCTTTCAACATCCAGGCACAGGTTTAGCTTTTTTTCCACACTTCACGTTAATATATGAGCTTCACCCTAAAATTCTGACTGTTAAGTCTTTCTGTAGACATAAAGAAAAAAAAAGCCAACACTCAGGAGAGTAGGAATAAGTTTTTGTTTCATTAGCAATCAGGAGTAAAAAGAATTAGAGCCAAATTCTACTCCAAATTCATCCCCCCATCTACCGTATTATCATCTCTATCCAGCCCAAACTGGATGCAGAGCCCTGCTTTGGACTCACTTTGTGTTGTTGGAATGACAGGCAAATGCAAGACATTGAGCATTGTCACTATAAAAAACAACAACAAAAAAAGATATGTAATTCGGCCTCATGTACAGCTTTTCTCTTTATTAAAGCAGATACGGAGTTGCACTGACTTTTATTCTGGTCACAGCTAATGAAACATCTCTTGAAAACCAGTGTGAGAGTAACTTCATGTTTGTACACACACCCACATCGATGACAGTCGTTCTCACAATGAAATTGCGAAGGCAAACTTTGTGCACAAAGCTTTGCTCAGGCTCTGATTTCAGGCTATGGCAGGATTTCAGTGGGGAAAAGCCATACTGTTATCAAACAGGATCGAGTCTCCCTTCCAGTAGCCCCTGGGTGCAATTTGGGTGATTTTATTTGACAGAGAAGGAACAGTTAGTATAGAAAAACACAAGAATTTTTCCTACATCTTCCAAGAGTCACCAGTGGAAGGCAGTGGGAAAGCAACACCACAGTGTCAGAACTGCACGAGGTTACACACACTCTGGGCAGGTAGACAGAGAGGAATAATTTGAAGAACCACTAAAAAACCTATCATTGTATCCTTAAATACGTATTTTTAAATGCTACATATGATTCCTTTGGAAGAACTAAGCACAACTGAATTCAAACACCTTATAAACCAGTGCCCGGTGCTTTGGGAAGGGGGTGTCAGTGCGAGGATTTGACCTTACAGACTGATTTCTACTCTTTTATTTTAGTAGCAATAAGAAAGACCTGCAGGAATCAGTCAGTGTAACACCACATTTGAAAAGCAACAATGAAAAAAAAAACCCCAAACCCCAATGAAATGGTGTTTATAAACACCCATGAATCTCAACCCAGCTCTCTGGTGCCTGCACACGGACTGCACAGCCCCAGCACAGAGTGGCTTTGGCAAGAGCAGCTCCGGAGCCCCTGTCAGAGACCAGCCCAGAGGATCCAAGTCCTGCTCTCAGCCAGCAGAATCTCATTTGTCATGGGAGAATAAACCAACAGTTGGAGCTGAGCCACTGTTCGGACAGGGATTTTCCAATTCCCCCACTGTGATTAGAAAAGGTATTTGGAATCTTTGGTCTACTTTATGCTTGGAATTTTCTCAGATTCATTTCCAAACTACTTTTTCCAGGCTATTTGTTTCTAGGAGATGTTTTAATTACAGTGGGGTTTTTACATGCTGTTTTAGAAAGCAGAGTACTTCACAACCTCCATGTATTTAATAGTGCTACAAAACTCCAGCAATGAAAGTTATGAGGGTAATACAAGATTAAGAATGAAGGATCCAGAAATTCTGTTTCTGACTCTTTCACAGATTCCTTGTGAGACTGGTATGAAATATGTGCATTTATGTCCTCAGTTTTCCCATCTGTAACTGCGTCTTTCTGACAAAAAAAAAAAATTGTTGCTGCACAAGGTTCCTCCTGAAGGAGGAATCTGTAATCCTAATTAGGAGATACACTGGAATACAGCAGTAATTCAAACATCATTCTTTAAATTGCAGCAACACCACCCTGGCTCTCCTGCTCTGTGGGCAGGCAGAGTTTAAGGATGGGGATTAGCTCCTTCATGCCTGGTAGTGCTCTATCTCCAAAACTGGACTATTATTTAAACAGATATAAATACCTTCAGTGCATCTTATCTTTCAATCTACCCTGCCTTCCAGCCCCCACAAACTGAACTCTAGTTGGAAGCTTTGTTACTAAGAAAGAAAGAAAGAAGAAAGCAAGAAAGAAAGGGAAATGCATCTGAGGCATCCTCAGTCCCCCAGCAGTTCCACCCTCAGCAGCACCGGGCTCTGACTGGGAACACTGCTTGTAAGTTTGGGTAACATTGCATGGCCTAAAGCACAACAAGAAAATAGGATCTAACGCTGTGGATAAGTTTCGTAACTACACGAATAGCAGAATAAACAGCCACGGGAGGCTGGAGTAATCACAGTCACGAGGGACAGCCGAGACAAGATCTAACGTCGATCTTGCCTGCAACAACTTGAGTCATGCTGGTGCAGGAGCTCGCTCACCCAAGAAAACCTATTTTAGGGTCTCATAAAAACAGCTGAGCTGCACTGTACAAATTAAAAAGCAAACGAGGGAAATCTGTATCAGGACCAACACTGCCCTGCTCACGACTGCAGGGCTCCTGGGGGAGCAGGGAATGTGCAACAAATGTCAGGGAGAGCTCCAGCTGATGGACCCGCAGGAGGCTCTGATCCTGAGAGTCAAAAAAAGCAGAACAGTTCTCTCAGTAGAAAACATGTTTTGCTTAAAGAAACACTAGAAATAAGCAATAAATTGCAGATTTGTCCCACAGCCCACTGCTGTTGGTATTGGAGTGTATAGGAGCAAAATCAAGGCCCCTGTCTAGATACTGGAAACCCCTTTTGTGCTCAGCTGTCAGAGCACAGGAGATTAAGGAGCTTCTTTCCCGGGGCACAGGGAATCTGTATCTAAAAACTTCAAATTTAAATCTGGCTCACCAGGAAAATGGAAAATGCTGAGTAAGATCTGATCATTTACCCAAGTCCTTCCACATAACTAGCCTCAGACTGCTCACTGCTCACAGACCTCGGCACAGCAGCACACAGGAGGGAATAACACAGCTGGGAGCCCAGGCAGGGCTGAGCTGCTCCAGCAGGAGAGCCTTGGATCTCTCCAGAACAAAGCTCTGGCCTACTACAAACTTCCTCCTCCTCTGCCACCCCCCACTTACCTGTCACTTGCCCCCAGCAAATGCACACAGAGAGGAGCAAACCCCCCTGATCAGAGATTTCTGCCTGCAGTCTTTGGGAAAACGTCTCAAGAGCAAAGGGAAGGGGGTTGTTCATGAGCCTCTCACCTGGCCGGGTCTCATGGGAGCTTCCTGAGCAAGGACCGAAATTACCGACATCCAACAGAAATGCTACTTTCTCATGTTTATTCCTGTAAACTACAAACATAAGAAATGCTGAATCACAGAGAATAGAAACTCTGCAAAGAAAAAAAAACACCCCAACCAAACGCAAACAAAAACTCATTTAAAGCTTCCTCCCTTACTTTTTCTTCCTCCCTCCCACTTCAGACTTGGTGTTATTTGCCAAGGATTGGTCATGGTTTGGATAGCACATCTTGCTCTACACGTTCAGAACAGCATGAAGTGCAAAAAAAACCCTAACACAAACACCTCCTCCCCAAACAACACCCAAGCGGCAGCTAAACCAAGCTATTAGAGGAAATAAATTGAGGCAACAAGAACTGGCTAAAGCTTCCAGCTCGCTCTTTGCTGGGTTTCTCTTGGGGGGTTTGGTTTTGGTTGTTGTTTTTTTTTTTCCCTTTCTTTGAGTCAGAGAAAGCTAAAACACCAACAAAAATCCCTATCCCTGATCACAGCACTGAGCCAGAATCAACTGGAATTTCAACCCTGTGTTTAATCTAACTTTAAACGTGCCTCCAAAATAAAACAAGCTACTTTTTTTTAACCTAGTCATAAACTTTATTAAAATCGTTCATTAATGCTTCAAATGTAGCAAGAATGCATAGATCCCAAAATATACATATGTATTTTCTTATAGAAATAGATTATTCTTTATAATAAAAAAAACTGTAGGAACATCTTTAACAGATTACTCAATCCATGACTGACAGTTACACGAGATTGCATCATGTACACAGCATTCCCAGCCATGCTTAAAGGATTGCATCACTTTGCCCTTGCTCTCCTCTCGCTCTTTTAAATAACCCCAGCGCCCAGCAGCCTGCGGAGCCCGCCCGGGGCCGGGGCCGGGGTCCCTTCTCGCCCCCCCTGCAGCCCCCCGGCCCCGCTCCGAGCCCCGCGCGGCGGCGGAGCCTTCCGCCAACATGTCGATAAACACACACACAAAAAAAATCCAACAATAACAAGAGGAATTAGACCCAACCCCGCCCGCCCGCCGCGGGCTGTCGCCCCCCTCGCCCCGGAGCGCGGGGCCGGGCACCGGCGGCTCCGCTCGCCCCACCGCCCGGCCGGGGGTCAGCAGCGAGGCGAGGAGGCGAGCAGGGGCTCGGGCAGCTGTTTGAACAAGTTCCTGAGGGTGCTCAGCTCCCGGGAGAGCTGCTCCACCTTCTTCTGCAGCCGCTCGTTCTCGGCCGTCAGTTCCAAGACTTTGTGCTGCGTCTCCAGGTTGCGCATTTTGGCTTTGTCGCGGCTCTTGCGCACCGCGATGTTGTTCCTCTCCCGGCGGAGCTTGTACTCGTCGCTGTGCTTGTCCACGCACTTCTTGGGCTTGTTCTTGCCCGCCGGGGCGGCCGAGTAGCCCCCGCCGGCCGCGGCGGACTTGGAGGACTCGGAGGGGTTGGGGGTGCCGGGGGGGCTGGAGGAGGACGAGGTGGACAGGTTTCCGCTGCTGCCGCTAGGCACCGACTGGTAACCCAGGTAGGAGCGCACGGTGCTGCCGTAGGGCGAGGACATGCCCCCCGGTCCGGGCCCGGCGCCTCCTTCTTCCTTACGGGGCCCTTTGCAAGAGTCCAGGGTCTCGAAGACCGGCTCCACTTTGGTTTCCACGATCTGGGGCGGGAAGCAGCCCGGCAGCCCCCCCGGCTTGTGGCTCTGGCTGGCGCAGGGGTGGCTGTGCCGGGCGAGGCTGATGTAGGTGTAGTCGGGCTTCTTGCTGCCGCCGCTGCCTTTATAGTCCTCGGCGAAGAGATCGGAAAGGAAATCTTGTCCGGCGCCGCTGCTGCACGGAGGCTCAAAGTTGCCCCCTGCTGCTGCCGAGGGAGGCGGCGGCTGCGATGCCAAGGGCTCCAGGTACGGGCTGAAGTCGATGGCTCGCTCGTGGTCCCCGACGGTGAGCTCGGTCATGGAGCGGCCCCCGGCCGCCCGCGGGTGCAGCTTGTTGAGAGCAGCCAGACAGTCCGCCTCGTAATAGAAATTAGCCACTTCCATGGATTTAAAGGCGGGCGGCTGGATGGGGAGGCATGCTGCGTCCCAGGCCACCAGGCGTTGCATGAAAGCAAAGGGGGATGCGGGGAGGAGGAAACGACGCAGGGGGCCCCCCCCGGCACAGGGTCAAGCTGCCGCCGTCGGGGTGGGGGGCTCCAGACCCTGCCGCAGCCTGTGGCGTGGGCACGGCCCCGCGGCGCTGCCCACCCGGGCTGGCTCAGTCCCTGCGGCGCGGCGGGGCTTCACCGCTCCGGCAGCTGCGGCGGGGGCTGGCGCGTCTCCTCCGGACCATCTGGTTCTGGGTCCCGTGTCCCAAAGTCTCTGACTTAGGAAAGTTCCTTTGCTCAGTTATTTATAGGGGCGGTGGATCCCATAGCAACAGGCGCGTCACCGCCTGGCCGCCTGCCACGCCGCACGCTCGGCAGCCGCTGGCCCCGGCCCCGGAGGAGGCTCCCGGGGCGGTGCGGGGCGGTGCGGGGCCCGCCGGACCGCCCACAACAAACGCGGCCAGGCAGCCAGCGAGGGGCGGCCACGGGCCCGCAGGTGCGGGAGGCCGGGGCTGGGCGCGGAGGGGACAACGCGGGGACAGCGCGGGGATAGTGCGGGGACAGTGCGGGGACACGCGTGTGCCGGGGCGCTGCTGCTGCCCCTCGGACACCGGAGAGCGGGACGGTGCCCGCCGCTGGGCACACACCCCCTGCGTCTCGTTTCACCCTTGGGGACACCAAGGCAGGAGGGATTTTTCCAAGTTCTTTTGGCAAAGCAGAGGGAAAGCTGCAAAGCAAAGACGTATCCCGTTAGTCTCCGTCCCGTGCTTGCTTTGGTAAATGGCAGTGGCGGGCAGAAGCGTCCCCAGGGCCGTGCACTGAGAGCCGTGAGCCCTGGGCTGGGCGCTGGGCAGCTGGAGCAGGGCAAGGCACTTGCTCCGGCTCCCTCCCCGCCTCTGCGAGCACCCACAGCCCAGCACAGCCAGCGCTCCTGCAGGGACGGGGCACTTTGTCCTGGCCTATTTGCTTTGCAGGGGATGGTGCAACTCTCAGGGTACACACTCGGTGGGGGATCCGCACGTGAAACCCAAAGGGGACCCACCGGCTCGAGAGCAAAGTGAGAGACGTGCAGGGGAACGTGGAGCCCAAAAGTTTTTCCATTTGCGGTGTTAGTTTGGGAAGGAAGACTGGATCTTGATGTCCGTTTTAATTAAAGACACCCACCTTGGGAATCAAACTTATATTTTCACTCTCTTACTCCCACATTTACCTGTCTACAAGCTGGTGATTCATCCCCAGAATAAAGGACATTAATTTAAAACAAAACATATAATTAAAGGAAGTAGGAGTGTCCTCGCCTCAGTAAAGAAGACCCAGCACTGCAGGGAAAATGACACTGCCTCTTAGAATAATGTGAAGCAATCCTGCGGTGTGGGAAATATTGTAACGTTAAGCCAGAGGAACAGGTATTGCATTATATGATTCAAACAGTCAACTGTTCTTAATGTTCAAACCTCAGAACTCTGAAAAGAGGAAGAATTCAAGAATCAGTCAGTGGATCATCAGACTTTTACTTTATTATTCTTTTATTATTTTTATTTGCTTTTTCCTTTCACGTTTTAATAGGATTTTTTTTTCCATAACAAAAGCCCCCTAACAGGTTTTCAGGCTTCAAATATTTCTAGTTCCATCTTTATCTACCAGGTTAATCTTTGGTGAATGCACCAGAGATTAAATTGGAGCTGGGCCTGGCCAGAGAGCTGGGTCTGGAGGCTGTAGTTGGAGCCCATACCTTCATAAATGCAAACATCTGTATTGGGTGCAAATACTGGCAAGTTGCAGTGAGCCAGGGCTTGTTCTTCTGGCTGTTTACTCCCTCATCCTGCACCTTTATCCTGCATTCTGATCTGGCAGTTACATCCAGCGGCTGCCCTAACTGGCCCTTCCAACCGAACTCTTAAAATCACTCTCATGTGCTTCCTACCCCCCAACAGTCTCAGGGACACACAGGCAGAAGGTCTCCTGCATGGGATCCTGCTATGTGTGTGTGGTTGGTCTCTCTTGGCCAGTTGTTGGCTAAAAAAAAAAAGCTAAAACTGGTTGGTAACATTCCTGAACAGCTTTTCAAGGTATTTTTTGAGATCTAAATTGGTCCTCTTCAAATTTCTGCCCTATTCTTTGCTGCTCTGCAGCAGAAAGGTGTATTCCTGTCTGGGCTGATCTTCCCCAACAAAATAAAATGCCTGTGCAACTGTCATGTGAAACAGATTCTATCAGGGATGGTGTGGCCCACACCTGCTTTCCTGGCCAGCGCTGAGTAATCCTGCAGTCACCGGGATCACATGGCAGCTGGGTGGTAATTCAGGTTGGATGCCCAACCTGTCCCCTCCTTCCCTTCTCCCCTTCACCTCCCTGCTGTACCTGGATCTCTTTAAACTTCCTCCAGCTCACCTCAAATCCCAACATCCACTCTCAGGGAGCCAACGTCCGTTCTCAGCTTCTCATGGGAACCTTGTTGGCGGGACTAACCACTTATCCAAAACCCCAGCATTTGGCAGGCAGGTTTTGAGCTAACTCTGGTCTCTTTTAAATTGTTTCTACACTTGTCATAACAAATGCGTGGCCAGAAGTGGGGATTTTGAGATGGGAACAGGTGCAGAGTGAGGCTCGCATCGCAGGACTGAGCAGAGTTCTGGGCACACCGAGCTCTGTCCCTGCGAGTGCCTGGCTTGGCCTGGACAGATGTGCAGAGGCTGCTAATAATTGTCCTGGAAACCCTCCTCAGAGATGCTTTAGATGGGAAAAGAGATGCAGACATTCCTGGCAAAAGGATTCAGGCACTGGCAGCAGCCCTTCCACAGCTTGTCTCCCAACAGAGCCATTTTCAATGGAAAAGCAGCACTTCTGTGAAAAGCTCCTTCCTTCTAGTGATTTCATGAATTCTTTGTTTCTGAACTATTCAGCGGAGGAAGGAGACAGCACAACTCACAAATTACTTAGTAAGTACATAACATTTTTGAGAAAAAGAAGTCTGATGCAATAGCATCCAGATTCCTCTACACTCATGCGTGAAATGATACAGACATGGGGAGGGGAACAGGGGGAGACCAGCACAGTGAGGATGTGGAAGAAAGAATCTCATCCTCACTGCTCAACTCTGTCATGAATTATATTCTGCTCTCCAGTTTGCCTTTTGTACTGTAGAAGCCACAACTTCCCAGCTCCAGGCTCAGACCTAAAATAAAGCATTGCAGAGGCATTTTCTTCCTGGAAATGGTCTTCTTTTCCAGAATTTCTTGCAAGCTTTCCATTTCATGCACTCCAGGTCTACAGCAGCTGTCCCTGGAGTGACATCAGCTTTGGGGAGATGCTGTTAGTTTAGTGGTGATGGCTCAAACACTGAAGTGTTTATCAGAAGCTCTGTGGACTGAGGGTCATACTGCAGAAAGAGGCTGGCTGGAATTTCTGATGTTTCTTGCTGCAGTTTTGTCCCATTTGTCATTTCTTTTGCAGGTCAGTAAGATCAGAGCTGCACCACACTGAAGCTGCTCAGCCACAGAGCTCAGCCTGGGACAGCACGGAGGGGCAGAGCTGGGGTGTGGGGGCAGGAGGTGATGCCAGAAGTTGACAATTGCAGCAATGCCCGAGGTGCTGTGGGCAGTGTGTTGGAGGGGAGCTGGAGGAGAACGGGAGGGGTTCCAGAGCACAGTGTCCCTGCAAACAGGCTGGGAGAGAGCACAGAGGTGTGGGAAGGTCTGTCGGGGGTAGGAGAGAGACTGACTTAAAAGTAGAGTAGATTTGCAACAAATGCTGCAAAATAGAGAAGTAAAATTTAAATTAATTTCTGAGTATGGTGAGTGCTCTTCTTTCCTTTCCTAGCCCCAGGTCCCTCTTTGTTCAGCCGCACACTGTGTGCCAACAGCAGCTCACACATTGTACCTGGCAGAGGCCAGGTTTGAATCTATCACTCTCCACTTGCTGTAAAAACCCAGCACTTATGAAATGTCAGACAGGGACAATGTCTCAGCTCGGAGAGAGGTTGGCTCTCCTTCCGTCTGCCCCAGCTCTTAGGCCAGGCCCGAGACTTTGCCTCATGGTAGCACAGAAAGCAATTGGCATGTGCTTCCCCCTCCTGAACCCGCAGCTGGATGCTCTGCCTGGCAGTGCCAGGGCCAGCAGCATCCCCTGCAGTCCCAGGCCGTGTCTCCTGGCCTCCCTCACTTCTTTTGTTCCAGAGCAGAACCCTCCAGCCCAGTGCTCCCTCACCCTGTTCCCACGTGACATGGTGATGCTCGGTTTCTGTTGGTCTTCTGCTGATGTTCTGCTCACCTCTGACCCAGCAGGCTTGGCCTTTGCCGCGCTGGGTTGCTCAATCCCCCTTTATCTGCTCGTTGCTCTTTGCCCTACCGAGGGCCGCGGAGACAACACCTGGAGATTGGCACCGGTGGGTCAACAGGAGCGAAACACCTCCCCTCACCAGGCGGAAAATTTTCCAGAGCAAATTTGAGGTCAGAGCACCCACTCCGTGGCTCTGTGAAAGAAAGAAAGGAGGGAGAGCCAGGGCACACAGAGGCCCGTGGAAGGGAGCAGTGATGGAGCAGAAGCCACAGCCCGTGTCCTGCAGGGCAGAGGGGTCTGTGCTGGAGCCATTTCGCTGGCAAGACATGGGCAGTCTGAGCAGGGACAGGGAGAGGTGGCTTTGTGTCTTCTGAGCGGCCCATTTCCTTGTGTTCCAATAGGAATGGCAGAGAAGGTGCTGACCGTTAACTTCCCAGAGGTTGTCCATAGCTGTCTGACACCTCCTAGGTAATCACAGCCTCCTGCTTGGATGAATTTGTTACAGATCATGTATCAATGATCCCTAGTGTATCCAAGCTTTCAAAAGACCCATCCAAGGAAGAGCAATTCTATCCTTCCAGGGTACCTTGCCAAGTGTCAGAAGCTCCCACTAACAGAACTTGGTTATTCATTTAGGAAATTTCTAAAAGAAGGGAACTCTTTCAAGGTTCTGAGGCTGCAGGACAGCTGGAACTCCGTGGGGTGTACGGGCAGGGGCAACATAAACCAGGGGAGTCTGAGAGGGGAGTGGGCCTAAGTGAAGAATTAGAAGATTTATCTTTATTAAAAGCATTAAAGGTCTGTGCTGTACTGCTCTCGTCCTGTGTGGAGCACCACAGGGAAGACGGGTCCGCCAGGGAATGAGTTGGGGCGTGTGGGCAGTGAGTGCTGGCACCGGCACAGCGCCGGGGCTGGTCTGTGTCACCCGGCGGCGGGCTGGGTGACGGGGGACCAGGTGGGGTAACCGCGGTGTGCCGCCCTCCTCCCGCTCCGCGGCCCCTGTCATGTCGCCACCCCCGCGTGCGCGGCCTTGGACGGGAGCCGTGGGAGTGGCTGTCCCAGCCCTGCCACCCACTGACACTTTCCCAGGCCGGCGAGAGCCCGGGAGGAGCGGCCGCCGGTTCCTGCAGCCGCGGGGCCCGGGGCCGGGGCGGGCACG